>JAFEMH010001897.1:267500-404446 GCA_022495995.1 Adenophora triphylla var. japonica | reverse complement strand
AGCATACCGAGTCAATGTGCCATACCACCAAGTTTCTCCAACTTGCTATAATGAATCTCGTTTTTGTTCCAAAGAATCGCTAGTGTGGAGATCCCAAAGAAGTTTTCACCCTCATACGAAGAAGTATGATGGAAGCACCGACCCCCACAGAGCATGTGTTGTCAGTATCGTGAATCAATGGATATCATAAGTATCCCCCTATGTTTAAAGAAGCATGTTTTTGCAGGGGCTTTGGTTCTACTTTGTCAGACCACTTTAAAATGGCTAATGTGGCTTCCTCTAAACTCTATTTCTTCTTATGCTCAACTTGTCAATATGTTTATTAATCAATTTTCGTGCAACAGGCATTTGACAAGTTGACTAGTGACCTTTATAGAATTGTGCAACAACCTAACGAAAATCTTAAAGAGTATTTGCACAGTTTAACAAGGAGGCAAAGTGACTATACCCAACTTGGATGTGTCCACGCCTACGGAAGCGTTCCGTATAGGCTTGAAGAAGAGCTCTCTATTCTATAACGAGTTGGTGATGACCCCCGCAAAGCAACTTGAAGAAATCGTAACCGAGCCTTGCCTTTCATCGATTGGAGGAGGACAGCTTGGCAATGGGGAAATCGACTGGGAGGACTCCCACTCCTCTATTTGAGCCTTCTGACAGAAAATCGGATTCCCATCACTATAAGTCCAACAGGGGCAAACCCCCTGTTAAATCTGAATCTTCAAGAGTTCATTTTGTAGATGATGATCGGGATGGAGATGAGAATGATTATCCAAAATTTCGAATACCGCTTCGTGGACATTGCAGAATACTATGCGCCATGGGGAAATCTTGGTGATAAAGCAAGGTGGCCCAAGAAGAGATCAACAACTTGGAAGGACAAGTCCAAGTGGTGCGCATTTCATGAGGATTTTGGGCATACCACTGAGAATTGTTTTGCCTTGAGGAAGGAGATTGCTCATTTATTATCTAAAAGTCTTCTTAAGGATTTGTTGGGTAAGAAGAGGGTCGAAGTGAGTCTAAAGAACCCGATTCAGGGAGCAAACCTGCACCCGAGAAAGTTGCACCACCTCCACCACCAAGGTAGTAAATGTCATTTCGTGGATCTCATATTTGTGGAACAACTTACTCGCAGCCTAAGCGTCATGCCAAGAGTTCTAAGGAGGATCAATCGAATTTCCCTCAAGGCGTCGTGACTTCACATGGTCAAGTTATCTCCTTTGAGGATGAGGATAAAGATGACACGTTGGATCCTCATCATGATGGTCTAGTTGTTCAAAGTGCATTGCTAATTGTGTGGTCAAGAGAATTCTCGATTGATGGCGGGAGCTCGCCAACATAATCTTCACTCATGCTCTTGAAGATATGGGCATTCCTTTATCTGAAGTTGTGAAGAATTCATCCGTGCTGGTAGGGTTCAGTGGTGAGATAAAGCAAACAGTCGGGGAAATTAAGTTGCCTATCTATTTGGAGGGTATGAATGCTATGGAAAGGTTCTGTGTGATCGAATGCTCTTCCTCGTACAATGTCATTTTGGGAAGACCTCGGATACACAACATACGAAGGCCGTGCCGTCAACTTATCACCAAGGCGTCAAGTTTCCAACACCTTGGGGCGTGGCCAAGTTGAGGGGAAACCAACAAGTCTCCAAAGAATGCTACAAGGTCAACATGAAAGCAAGTTCAGCCCCTCGGCAAGCATAGCAATTAAAGAAAAAGGCCCAGGATGTTCTTGAAGCAATAGAGCATGAGACAAAAAGCGTTCCTGTTGATGCATCGAATCCTGAGGCCCAAGTGCAAGTTGGGGTAGACCTCCCATCCGAAATTGAAGAGGAGATGATTGAGTTATTGAAAAGGTCGAAATGTTGTTTTGCATGGAAGCACGAGGACATGACAGAATAAGCAAGGACATTATTACTCACAAGTTGAACATAGATCCCACCATCCGTCCTGTTCATCAGAAAAGAAGGAAGTTTGCTCAGGAGAGGAACCAGATCATAAAAGACGAAGTTGAGAGGCTTTTGAAGTCCAATATGATCAGAGAAGTTCAATACCCAAGGTGGTTAGCCAACGTTGTGGTGGTAGAGAAGAGGAACGGCAAGTGGCGAGTATGCGTGGACTTCAAAGACTTGAACAAGGCCTCGCCCGAAGGATCCATTCCCTCTTCCTCATATTGATTCTCTAGTTGATGAGACATGGCCACGATATCTTGACGTTCATGGACGCGTCTTCGTGGTACCAACAAATTCAAATGGAGCCCTCGGACCAAGAAGATACGGCATTCATGACTAAGGTATATATTGTTACATTTCTATGCCATTTGGTCTCAAAATGCAGGGCAACTTATCGTAGGCCGGTGAACAAGATGTTCAAAGATCAACTTGGCAAGACGATGGAAGTCTATATAGACAACATGGTAGTAAAGTCCAAGCATATTGAAGATCATGTAGAACACCTTGCTGAGGCGTTCAACATCTTGAAAGCTTTCAACATGAAGCTCAATCCGGCAAAGTGCAACTTTGGTGTTAGAGCAGGTAAATTCTTGGGCTATATGGTAACCGAGAGGGGAATTGAAGCCAGTCCCGAGCAGATTAAAGCCATTCTCAACTTGGAGTCCCCCAGGAATAACAAAGACGTCCAAAGGTTAACAGTAGAGTAGTTGCTTTGAATAGATTTATATCTAAATCATCCGATAAGTGCAGTTATTCTACGAAGTATTAAGAAAGAATAAACTCTTCCAATGGATCGACCAACATGAGGCGCCTTTTAAGCAACTTAAAGAATATTTGGTGACGTCACCTCTACTTGCCAAACCAGAACATGGTGAACACCTTTATTTATATTTAGCCGTATCTCGAAAATGCCGTTAGTGCAAAGGTTGGTGAAAGAAATCCAAGGTGAACAACATCCCGTTTACTATGTAAGTAAGTCTTTATTAGATGTCAAACAAGGTACTCTCATCTTGAGAAGTTAATTTTAGCCTTAACTACCGTCGCTACTAAACTCGCGTCATTATTTCGAAACACATTCTATAACCGTTAGAACTAATTATCCCGTGAGAAATGTGTTGAGAACTCCAGAGATGTCAGCAGTTGGCCAAGTGGTCGGTCAAGTTGAGCACGTATGATATTTCATATGAGCCGAGGACACCATCAAATCTCAGCCCTAGCCGATTTCGTAGCCGACTTCACCCAAGTTTGCAGCCCGAGGTGGAACCGGAAGTACAACAACTTGAAGGTAAAACTATTCCTAGATTTTGGACACTATTCACAGATGGAGCTTCAAATTCCAAAGGAATTGGCTTGGGAATAGTTCCAAATCCCCTCAAGGTGATATCATACCTCAAGCCGTATCTTGTGAATTCGATGCAACAAATAATGAAGCCGAGTATGAAGCTTTAATCATGGGTTTAACTACTCTTTAAGTTTAAATATTACGCACATAAATGTATTTGTTGACTCTCAATTGCTAGCTAACCATTTTAATGGCAGTTATATGGCGAAGCATTCCAAGATGACTCGTATCTCCAACATGTTAAGGCTTTAGCTTCAAAATTTCGTCATTCTCTTTGGAACAGTCCCTAGAGAAGAGAACACGAAGCGGACGCATTAGCCAACTTGGGTTCAACTTGCAAATCAATGTTGCATACTAATATTCCCATTATTTATGTTAAGTACCCGCAATAGACCAAGTTGAAGAAACTCAAGCGTTACTCAACCTACTGGGGCACAAGATGCTAAACCTTCTTGGACCCAACCTATAATTGAGTTCCTTCAACTTGGGACTATTCCACCGTATATTAAGAATGTTAGATCTTTTAAGATTCGTACTTCAACTTTCGTTTTAATAGATAATGTGCTATTTAAGAGATCTTTTGGCACTATTTAAGATGTATCGATAATGAGCAAGTTGAACCGGTGTTGAAAAGAGATCCATGAAGGAATATGTGGAAATCATTCGTGGGAAGGCAGTCGAAGGCCCTCAAGACAGATATTATTGGCCAACCATGCGTCAAGATGTCATGAGCTATGTACAAGTGTGATGCCCGCCAAAGACACAAAGAACATCTTGCATCAACTCGCCGAGCCTCTACATTCTATAGTCTCATCTTGGCCTTTCATGCGGTGGGGCATGGACATTGTGGGCAAGTTGCCTAAGGCTCCTGAGGCAAAGTGTTCATGTTGGCATTAACCGATTATTTCTCAAAATGGATCGAGGCGTGCTTTACGTACGTGTAAGAGATAAGGAGGTAATCTCATTTCTAAAGAAAAACATAATTAGTGTTTGGTGTGCCGTCAGAGATTATATGTGACAACGGGTCACAATTCATAAGTAAGAAGACCAGGGATTTTTGTACTCGCTGGGGCATCAAGTTGATCATGTCTACACCTGTCCATCCTCAAGCCAACGGTCAAGCTGAATCAAGTAACAAGTTGATCATCAACAACTTGAAAAAGCGCCTAGATCAAAAGAAGGGAAAGTGGGCTGAAGAGTTACCACTTGTACTTTGGGCAGACAGGACCACTTCAAAAGGAGCCACAGGTAGAACTCCATATTCTTTGGTGTATGGAGCAGAAGCTGTAATTCCAGTCGAGGTGACAATCCCAACAACAAGGTATGGCTTATTAACTCAAGATGAAAATAATCTCTTGCTAACTCAAGATTTAGATACAATTGATGAGATCAGGGATTTAGCCAAGATAAGGATGGCAGCCTATCAACAACGGATCGCCAGATCATACAACAAGAATGCCAGAATAAGAAGGTTCCAGGTTGGTGATTTAGTTTTGAGAAAAGTATTTCAAAATACAAGAGAATTGAATGCAGGTAAATTAGCTCCCAAGTGGGAAGGACCATATCTCATCGATGCTGAAGCTGGCAAAGGTGCATATTGGTTGTCAACCCCAAGTGGAGACAGAATCCCTAGGAGTTGGAATGACATCCATTTGAAGCTTTATTTTATGTAAGTCCAGTTATTAACAACTAGACTTCTCAGTTACGATTTATTTTTGTTGTCAAATTCATTCACGTGTTGCAAGTTGTCAAGTTTTATTGAGAATCCTTACTAACTTAAGCATCGGAGGGGCGTTAGCTACGCTAACGTCCCAACCCTAACATGAATTTGTTTTGCAAGGTACAACTTGAACAAATGAAGTAGGCTCAACATGTTGACACGCTAGTGTAAGTGCTCCAATTTGAGCTTGTTAGAATTTTCGTTAGGAAAATTAACTAAAGTTATAACATTTCTAACAATTCCTAACAATCCTAACTTTTCTAACAAAGTGAGGGTAAAATGGGCATTGCTATTTAAGGCTAAACCTCAAAAAAGAATCTCAAAAAAGCAAAACAAAAGGAATAAAACCACAAATAGCAAATGGCCGGAAACACAAAACTCGGTCATTAATTTGAAATTTCAAAAGATTATTCCTCTTGTCCAAAGCCCGAAGCCGCATTTAATGAACAAAGGCACGAACCGCAGGTCCCGTCCGCGCGGATGGGTTTGTAATTTTCAGAGGGCTATAAATTGAGCCCTCCAAATACAAAAATAAGGAGCAAATAAACACATTTTGCAAACCGAACCTCCGGCGAAATATAGAGAGAAAACAAAGGGAGAATTCCACTTGAATTGTCACCTTTTTCTCTCCAATCTTTCCCCAACTCACACTCATCCACTCACTCTCATATTCAAGCCTTAAACACTCATACACTCAAGCCAAACACTCAAGAACACAAGGAAGATTGGTAAAACCCTCTCCTTCTCCTAACCCTAAATCTCAACCATGCATGCATTTGCAAACTACAAAATGTAGTTCTTTCATCTTCTTGCTCTAGATCTAAGAAGATCACCATGGAAGACCATCTCCATGGATGATCTTCTACAAAGATCAAAATTATTTTTAAAGTTTTCTTACTTTCTTACCAATAAAACTCATTTTCAAAAACCTAAAATCATTTTCAAGCATAAAATCTCATTTTCAAAGGATAAAAATCCCCTCTCCCAAGCAAATGAAATGCTTAGTCCTAATGTACTCCCAGGATGGTTTGGTATAGTTGGATTCACCACTAAAATGTCTAGTGATCACTAACCAAAACCTAGGGAAATGGGGACAAGCATGGATGCAAAACCCCTTTAAAATCATATTTTTCTTTCTTGAGAAGTTGCTGTCCAGTAGCAATTTTCCCAGACCTCGTAGTCCATTGTCTTAATTTTTGGACACAGATGAACTTGGAATTTGGTGTTGACTACAAAACACTTTTTGTAGCCAACATCCAGAGATTTCCATACATATTTTTACTTCATTTTTTGGGTGAGTAAAACTCCTCTTTTAAAATTTTCTTTCAGAGACTAGTTCATCAGCTTCTGGGAATCCAGATCTCATATCTGAGGTTTCCAGAAGGTTTTGACCCCTCAAATCTTCTCCAAAATGGAAAATTCCTTCGGACAAACCTTATTTAAGGTAAACAAATAAACTTTCATTCTCTGAGTTTA
The DNA here is from genome assembly GCA_022495995.1 of Adenophora triphylla var. japonica. Lineage (NCBI taxonomy): Eukaryota > Viridiplantae > Streptophyta > Magnoliopsida > Asterales > Campanulaceae > Adenophora > Adenophora triphylla. The sequence goes on along the minus strand of JAFEMH010001897.1, from coordinate 397,960 downwards.
TCCAGATTATGAAGTTTTAAGACCCTTGAATACATTTCAAAATCAAAGGTCCACTGCCTTTTTCATTCTGGCAGAAATGGCTCTCAACTTCAAAAGGTCTTTTGAGTACCAAATCTCAATCCAAAAATCCCACAAAAAATCATGGGATCATTTTAAAGTCTTAAAAAGATATCCCTATTTTTACTTTTCTGAGTTTCAAAGTATTTTGGCCAAAACACACACACACACACACACAAATGATTTTCAGCTTGGAAGACTCGCTTTACGAGGCATTCCGGTGCACACTAACGTCCTTCCTGACGTGTAACATGACCTCCGAACCTAAATCTCTGATCTCGGGTCTTTTTCAAAGTTTTGGCCCTCAAAATTAAAAATGGCGTGGCGACTCCGTTTCTGCTGATTTTTTTCAAACAAAAATGGGAAAAATTTTCGACACAATCACATCATCACAAATAAGGACTACTGGGACTAAGCTTTTTTTTAAAAAAAAAATGGTATTTGGTATATTGGTGGAAACCACTAAATTTCCCGTTATCGCCTCCTAACACGAGTCGGGGATAAATTGTATCTAACAATCCCACGTACCGGTATCACCGTTTTCAAAAAAAGCTTTTGAGGGTCAAGCTTCCGTCCCGCTTTGAAAATCATTTTCGTGTGTGTGTTGATTTTTGCACAGCTTTTCATGTTGTTTTGTCCGCCTGGAGAAAGTCAAAATTTTGACCGTCTGTTTAATAATGTCCCTAACTCCGTCGGAATTTTCGTAAAGCTTACGTGCTTATGTGCTCATTAAAATTTTCAAATCAAAAAAAAGGATTTTCAAAAAAAGAAGAAGAAAATTTTCAAAAAAAAAAAAATCATGCATCATATTTCTTAAGACACATAAAAAATCTCAATTTTACTCTTAAAAGAATATAGGATCGCTTGCACACTACGCGCACGTGATCAGACACCGCACACTACGCCCCAACTCCTGGGAAATCCTTGTCGCGGTCCGTTTGGTCTTATTACGCCTTCGGATGAGCACGTGACTACCCAAACATCCTATAGATGAGCCTCGTGTCGACTATGCACTTGTCCGTGACACACTTTGTCCGAGACCCTAGCTTGGTTTTTAGTCCGGGTCTCGTGGTCATGCCCCGTCCGTGTATAGACCTTTCCTTTCAAGCCTTTGTCGGCATACCGACTCACACATCTTTCTGGGACCCTGTCACCGAAGTTCCGCCGGTTTTCCGCCGTAGACTTTGACCAAGATATTGACCGGCGCCTTGACTTCGGCTCTGACTGGGCACAAATTATACACTGACTCCCAGCATTGACACCGAGTCATACAAGCGATTAATGAATATTCCATGCCTAATTACGGCCTAATCGACGACAAGTCCACAAGATCAATTGTGGGACGCTTATCAGCTCCAAATCATGCCGACTTTTCGTCGAGCCCCTGACATGATCTTGACTTTTGACGTCAGCCTTGTCCGTAATTTACATCGAATGCTCGTTAAGACTCGATTACCCGCCAGACTTTTAGGATCGTTTTCTTTTCGGGGTCGGTGGGACCCGCTTGCCCTATAGGACCTCCGCCCGTGGCCGTCCCACCCCGGGAGGTCGAAATACTGTGGAATACGAGGGGCTTATAGACGTAGTGACGGGGGCCCACCGATCCAGATCCGCAGTAGTTCGCGAAAAAGAAGAGCAATCTTTTCCAACCGATTAGGTTAATAAAACATGTTTTAAGTAAACGTGAACAAATAATCGCATGCTTTCATGTGAGCCTAAAGCCCCAACACCTACCCTCCTTCCATTCCCGCACATCCGAACCTTCGTGTCATTTCCCGCGCAGCCTCCGCACAAAGCTTGGTTTCTGCACCTAGTCACCGTTTCGGATCGGGGCTGGGAAGAGTCAAGCGCGTCATCGCCTTCGCCGTTTGTTCCGACTCCGGGTTTCGCACGTCTCGCACGCCAGTAATGACTGGGAGCTAACGTCACTCCGCCTCCTGGACCCCCTTACAGAGCAACAAGTGGAATCCGCAGAAGGGTAACGTATGAGGTTACGACAGAAGCACACCTAAACAGCCTTTACGGAGGCTATTAAGAGCCACGGTACCGTCGCTGCCTCAATCCGCACGGCACCTTCACCGTGGAAGAAGACGAGGATGCCAACCCCACTCTCGCCGCCCGACTACACCAGATGCTAATTACCCACCTCCTAGCGGTGCTACGCCGTAACCCATGCTCTCGGCCCTCGGGCCGCCCAAGTGCCTCTCCCAACTACGTACCACCGGATCCACGTGTGCCCCGACGGCACAAACCGGCCATAGCCCCTCAGCTGGGACAAAGCGCACGGAATGTCTTCTCAGCGGTTTCTGGGCTATCTCGGAATGCCACAATGCTAATCCGGATCCCGCCTACGCTTGGAACCGATCAATCCCGGGCCTTCAAAGCAACAACAAAGTGGCCACAAATGTACCCACAGCTCTAATGCCGCCACAACTCGGTTCTCGGGGCCACAAATGAGCCCCTCCGAACAAGCATTAGCCCTGCCCTCAAGCCTCCTCACACAAATCCATTCCTCACTGTGACTTATACGGGTTACCAAGCCTCCATCCTTGTCATCCGACTTACCAGACTGGGCAGTACTTCTCGGTTATACACCTTCGCCGCCCGCCACGGGCAATTCAACGCTAGGAACAAACAGCTCGCACCCAAGCCTACTTACTGCCCCACTGAAATCCAAGTTATCCGGCTACATCGGAGCCGCCACCACCTACTTTGCCGCTTGAAACCCAACAAAGAAGCCGCAAGGTTCTATCCTTTTTCTCAGCTCCTACTTATGCTCCCTGTGGTAATGCACCCCCAGTGACAGTTTTCACTCCACGTCCCCTGATCGGCCGTTCTCTCCACCTCGGCTCCGCTCCAAAGGGTAGCTCCTCTCTAGCTCAGCCTACTAGCCTCGAATGCCATGGTTCCACCATGACCCTCATCCGGCCCGGTTCATGGAACAAGACAAGGAAATGGAAAGCGCAGCATCGCTCGAATCGATCGCCAAGAAGTTCGCTCTCTTCCGCCTACTGACCCTGACTCCATTGTTCCTTCCGCCTCCCACAAATTCGTGATGCCTAATCTGGATCTCTTTGATGGGACCGCATGCCCGAAAACCCATTTGGACACATATACCTTGGCGATGAAGGCCAAAGGGTGCACCCAATCCGCAAATTAGCCGACTATTTCGATCTATCCTTGAAGTCCAATTGCCTTAAAGCTGGTTCTTCATTTGAAACCCGAAGCCGTGGCTACATGGGACCCGGATTACCAATGCCTTCACGAGGAAAAATACAAGGCCAACTTGGAATGGGAAACAAATAGAGTTGACCTACAAAGCAACAATGCGGCGGTTCCGATTGAGAATGTTGGGGACTTCTACAAGCGGGTGGAATCGAAAACTCGGTGAAATGGCTATCCCTCCTTCCGAGAAGAGGAACAACCGGACATCTTTCCCGAGTCATAAGAAACCGAAACCGCATCCCGAGAGCTCTCCTCGCTCACTTCCCGTACTCGGACTTACGGGCCATGGTTAACTCTCGCAGAAAGTTTGAAAAGGCTTACAATCGCCACCGGCCATGCGTGGCCGCACTCCGCCAGCGTATCTGTGGGGCTCCTCCCGCAAACAGCCCGCCCCTGCTCTCGCTAAAGGCAAAGAAATGATTAACTATGCGGGACAAGGGAATGTAATAATAACACGACTCCTTTTGCCCCCCGAGAAACCAAATGAGGCCTGCACGCGGTGTCATGAATCTCGAAAGCTTTGGAATGCCTTCGAATGAGCATCTTTAGGGATCGGTGAAAGAGAGGCTTGTCGCAAAGCCTTTGTGAGAATTTCCAACCCAGAACTTCGAATGCTCCCGTGGACACTAAGCAAAGTATTGTTGCTTTTCATCAAGCTCACGGACATCTAACCGATAACCGCTTTACTCACGAGAAAAAGGCAATCCAGGGCTAATAGAGCAAGGAAAGTTGGAAGGCCCCAGAAGGGCCTAATACGCTTCAAAAAATCCTCGCCACAATAACCATAATCAGTGCGAATATGATTGAATTCTTCGCATGCCCAGAAGATGCCGATGAAGGGTCCCCAAATACCCGTGGCCAACCTTGTCGAGGATCCTCGAGATTCGGATTCCTCACCCTTGAGGATATTGAACTGAATCGACCCATTCTTGGTCTCATGTATCGGGAGACTCCTTGCAAGAATACGAGGCCCGGCTATTTCTGGATGAAGGCATGAGGGCCAATACTCGAACAGGGCCGGGCTAATTTGTTCCGCCAAAACATGAGAGGACCATTTACACTGAAAGATGGTTGGAACAATCAAGAAAAAATCGAACAAGAAAGCTTCGTACGGCGGGCGTCTGCATCGGGCTTATCACAGCCAGAGGCCATGAAGAGCATCCTGTGAGCTAGTACACTTCCACAAACCGACTTACTGGAAGAAGTCGAATACGATCCCGAAGGCATCGAAATCGAAGTGTCGAAATCGAGGAGGAGGAAGAATCCTTCTATATTCCGCCCGGTGTCAAATACGTGCCACCCCTCTCACTCTTCCCCCATAGCAATGGGTTCTGGGAGGAGAAGCCGAGTCACAATTAGCCACTTCCTAGAATGGGAACATGATGACGGATTCTGGCGGCCAGATTGACCCATGATGTTCCTAACGGGTTTTGACCGGCGTTCCCTCTCACTTGAGAAATCCCTGAAAGAGGTATGGGAAGATGATTCCGAATGTGGCCGGCTTGATTTGACGATGATGATGACGAGAGCGAAGAGTCAACAGAAGGCTCCCAGAATCCGAAAGGCTCATCTGGAACTATCATGCCCGAAGGAAATGAGCCCATGGGAGCTAGAAGCACAATGGCCGGTTGTCGCCAGTTTACGACGAAGCGACGACGAAGAAACGTGGATCGAGACGAATGGTGAAACCCTACGAGACACGAGAGGACATGGGCCAAGGCCCGGAAGTTTTCCTGGATCTACGAGCACGTGGATGTCTTAGAATTCAACACCGCCTACCCTACCATGCTTGGGAATGGAAAGGGTTTGGGCGTTGTTCGATGCGGGGCCGATAGTCGAAAGATCGATAGATCTCGAAAGAGAGAGTGGATCCATTGTTTCACCCCAATGAGAAAAATAACCATGGTTAGATCAAATCCACCAGCCAAAAACAAAGTAACACTCCTTGGTCGTAGAGTTGCCCAAGAAGAGGTCACCTTCAAGCCTTCCACAGAATGTATGTCGCCTTCCTAATTGAAGTCTAGACAATGACTCCGGATGCGCCTTATTTGGACACGCAGTCTATCGAAGCCGCTACATCAAACTCCGGAAGGGGAACTGCCTATCCTCTCACTTGTGGCCGCCCTACTTGCAAGATTGAAAGAAAAAGGATATACGATGAAATGGAGGCCGATAGCCATAACTATCCAAGGGATGAGATCGAAAAGCCGCCGAGCCCCGACAATAGCGACTCTTGTTGCATGATAACTATGAGCAAGGCCGCCATGAGAGTGAATTGGAGGACGCCCTAGCTCGTGGGCCATCCAAGGGGCAACCACACAACCCCAAACTCAAAAGCCTCGTGACTTGGGAAGCGCTATAAGGGCCGCCTGTGAAGGGGCCGCATACCTGACCCTCACCGTTGCTAGACTCCGTCAAACCAATGGGCCAATAGCCAAAAGGGCTCCCTCCGTTGACCTTAGCAAAGATCAAGAAATCCAAGCCAAGAGACGATCGATGAGGAAGTTAACTGCTGACCCGCTCGGCGCATCTTCCAAGGAAATCCCAAGCTGCAGATAAGAAGGCCACATACCAAGCACCGAAAGAAGATCGCGCCCTATGCTAAGACAAAACCTGCACTCCCGAAAAGAGGATCCCGTGCTCACCCGCTTGAAGCAAACACATTGTGCCAACATTTCCCTCTCGGTCTCTACTCACTTCGTCCCTATCCCCATAAGCCGAAGCCGGAAGAAAGCCCGGCTCGCACTCTAGTGCCTATTGATGCTACTCCCGATGATGTGGTACAACTAATTGGAAACATCCATTACGGGAATATAATCACTTTCACGTATCTCGACCTCCCTCAATTTGGGGCCGATCATAACGAGCCTCTCTTCATCACACCCACTGGATGAACGACGCCTCCTCGTCCCGGTTGATAATGGGTCCGGAATGAACATTCTTCCAAAGCAAAGATCATGAGCTTGCTTGATATCAAGACTACGTACTTGAAGCCTTCTTCCTCGCGCCAAAAAAGCTTACGACTCAACATCTCGAGCGCCCCTGAGTCGCTACTTTGGACCTCCGGTTTGGACGTAAATTGATACTTGTGGAATTCCAAAGTTATTGACATCCCGATCACTTTTAATGCCTTATCGGGAAGACCTTGGCCGCATCAGTCAAGGGGGTCGCCTCAAGCCTCCACCAAAGGTGTGAAATTCGTCTCGAATGGGGATCCGACGACCATTTAAGGGGGATTTAGTCACTTTGAGGGCACAGTATACGGGCGGAATACCTATTCTGGAAATCAAACATGACGAGGAAGGTCTTATGCTAACGGGCTTCTCGGTCGAGCCTCCCAAGGCCCAAGTGTGCAACATAGATCTGACGGTCGCTCGGGATAAAATCCCACCGGTCTTGAAAATGATGAGAAAGATGAGCTATCTACCTGGCCTCAGTCTAGGGAAACACCAACAAGGAACTCACAAAATCATTGAGGTGAAAGGACAGAATACTCGCCACGGCCTGGGATATGAGGCCTCCTCAAGGGACACCGCAAAAGGAAAAAGATTTGAAGCCGCCACAGAAAGGTCCCGCCGACGACCCTAAATCTCTCCCCCTTCACCCTAATTTGGCCGACTACTTTGTAAAGGGTCCCACACAACCAGAAACATCACAGAGCCCACTTCTACGGCAGATGGCTAAAGCTACAGGATAGCCTCAACAAGTTCGTAGGAGCCAAAGCCAACCCTGGCCCGTAGAATGTTCCCGGACCTACCCAAGATACCTGGGGCTACCACCGCTATGAAGAGCGAGTACACCTTCAAAGGCGTGCCTCGACTAGTGGAACAAGCCGAGAAACTCACAACCATAATTCCTACCGCCCAGAAGGTCCGAAACCCGAATTCGAACCGACAAAGGTGCTAAAAGCTAAGGCCACGGAATCTTTTCAGCATGATTGGGATGGTCCCATCATGCAGCAATTGTTCGAAGAAGAGATCCAGGTGCCGAATCCGATTGATTTCGGCTCGGTCCAAAGAAATGGTAGCGATGATCGAGGAGACAGCCTTCCCGAGTCATGAGGCCACCGACAAAGCAATGCCGCTAAAGGAATTGGGAAACTCTCTCGGACCGTCCGTGACCAAGGAAGAAATGATCACCAAGCTTCGGATTGGTCCCCCGTCCCTTTGTGTCAATCTAGGAAAAGTCCTCGTAGCCTCTTTCATTGTTAAGGTCGAGTCTCTAGAGTCGTCCGACGGCCTTACGCCTGAAGACTACGAGTCTGTAGCAAGCGCTGTATTCCTTTTCGTTTTCAATGAAATGACGAACCTTTCTGAGTATCCCTTGATTACCACTTTAACTAATGATGAATTAATTAATAAAATTTTTTTTAATAATAATTCATTAGATAAAGAAGCAGACACATTAAACAACAACAAAAAAAAAATCAAACAAAAAAAAAATCTTTAAGCAGGCTGTCCGGAAAGAGGAAAATCGAGCCCAAGCTGCCGAAGAGATTTTGACGAGTGTGAATTTGGGAACTGCGGAAGAGCCTAAAAGACGCAAATTGGTAATTTCTTCGAAGAAACTGGAAAGGATGCTCTGCAAAATCCTACAAGATCCTTAACTCAAGGAAAGTAGCCCTCTTCATCAAAGAAAACATCATATGCAGATACGGGTTGCCAGCCGAAATCATCTCAGATAATGGATCCCACTTCGAAGGGGAATGCGAAAAACCGCCGGCGGAATTCCGAATAACTCCGTCACAAGTCATCTCCTTACTGTGCCCCAAAACCAACGGAGCCGTCGAGGCAAAGAAACAAGACTTTGGAAAACATTATCCGGAAAATGGCCGTCCAAGGCGTAGATTGGCCCGAGAAGTTACACTCGGCACTCGGGGCTACGTAACATCAATCGAACGGCAACCGGGGAAACACCGTTTGCCCTCACATACGGAATGGAAGCCGTACTCCCAATCGAGCTAGAGATCCCTCGCTCCGTATACTGCTGGAATGCTAGATCAACGAGGTCGAATGGCTCCAGAGTCGCCATGATGAATTGGCCCTGCTAGATGAACGCCGATTGAAGGCCATGGAACACATCCGAGCCTACTAAGGAAGAATGGCCAGAGCCTTCGACAAGAAAGTAAAGCATCGGGAGATCCGAAAAGGTGATCTCGTTTTGAAAGAAAAGCCCCCAGTCCGTATCAACCCCTCGGCAAATGGGAGCCTCGTATGGGTCGGGCCATACGTCGTCCCGTAAGATCTTCTCCTGAGGAGCCATGCAACTTGCGGACCTCGACGGGATTCCCTTTGTACACCCGAGTGAATGGTGACAAGCCGCGCAGATACTACGCGTAAAACAAAAAAAAAGAAGTCAAAAAAAAAAAGAAACAAAGAAAAAAAAAAGAGAAGACAAAGAGTGCTAAAAGAGTAATACCCAACTAGGTTGAAAACCCGAAAAGGGCGGCCTAGGTAAAAAATAGGGTTGCACCAAAAAAACACAACAAAAAAAAATAAAAAAATCAGGTTGAACTACGAAGACCCGAGCTCCTCAAAATGAGGGGAACGTAGGCAAAGAAACGGTTCGGTCTAAAACACAAATAAAAGTCACACTTTGACATCAATACAATTGATCGACCATGAAAGCGTCTCGAAAAACTCTAAAGCAATTCAAATATTCATTACAAGTTAAAAACTTTTTTCGATGAGTCTAAGCCCGATTCATTCCTACAACCGGCAACCCGCTAAAAGAAAACTAAGATACATAATCAAACTAATGCGTCCGCTATGACAAGAAAGGGATACTCGGAAACCTCGCAGTCACTCCATGCCACTCGAAGCGGCCTCTCCCCTCTTCTTCCCCCTTCGAGTCTTCTTTTTCGAACAGGAAAATGTCGATATTCCTCCTACCAAGCTCGGTATAGGAACAGGATCTATCAAACCAGCCTCTGTCGTGGCCTTAGTAGCCCTAGCGTCATCTCTCATCTCCCGTAGCCTAGCCGGTAGCATAGGAGCCCTCCTCTCCTGTCTCTTGACGTAAGCCTCATAGTCGGTCACAGGCGTCTCCGCTCCTGTCATGAGGGTTGGCCCTCGCCTCGGCCTCCTCCCTCTCAAGCTGTCGGGGTCCTCCGCACCCACAATGGCCTCACGCCATCTCAAAATAGCCATCTCGAGTCTCTCCTAAATGCCTCTCATACCAATCCAGTACCAAGTGGTCAAGAACACCGGTCTCGGACGCTGAGGATAACCCGAGGAGGAAAGGCGTCATACCTCCATGCTCGGGAAAGAAAGGGAAATACCGAAGGATCATCCATAAACGGAAGCCACCACCCCGGTGGCTATATCATCAAAGTCCTCCAAAGGAACCCGCTCCAAACCAAACTGTCTCGTAACTAAAGCCTAATGTAGAAGCTGGACCGAGAAAGCCCCGAAGCATAACCACATGAGACCCATCTGAAGCACTCTGCGAGTCTCCACCCGCCAACAAGACACCGACCATCTGATATCCTCTGTCCGGCGACCAGCCATCCAACGCTCCCATGAGCCCCGATCATCGAAATCCACATCAACCCCTCTCCCGGCAAATGTCCAAGGCTTGATCATATCGGGGAGTCTCCCGAAAAATCCCCAAGCGCTCCATCGCCCACAGAGGTCAAGAGGAACGGGCTGCCCCAGTGCATATACCGTCTTCCGGTAGCGCCTATCGAGAGCATGGAAAGTCTCCCCCGGGATCAAAGGAACGACATCTCTCGCCCAGCGACAATGAACGACTACATCCGAGGCGAGAGGCCGGAGTGGCGGATCCCGAAAAGAATAGACCATAAACAGGGTCCCGAACATGCAAAGTGCAAAGGTATCCCAATAGGCATCGTCGAGTAAGCCTAAGCCCCTAAATCTATCAGGGAGACTGGAAATATCAAAATGTTCGGGACCACGGATCATGCCCTGTGCTTCCTCCGGGGAAAGATGAAGCAGGATGCACAATCTGTCAACGAAAGAAGCCCCTCCGGGCAAAGGAACCGCTATCTCTTCCACCTCCGGACCACCAAGCAAGGCCCGAAATTCTTCGACGGTTGGGACCATCTCGTTGGAGGAAAGGCAAAAGACATGCCTTCTAGTGTCCCAAAATAAGGAAGAAGCCCTCAAAAGCTCATAATCCGAAACCAATTCTTTGAGAGACCATAGGCACCTCACCTTATAACTTTCTTCAAAGAAGGACCTCCTCTCATGCATAATCTCCAGGGACCAATCCTTGAACTTGTTGAAGAATGACATTTGGGATTCTTGGGACAATTTTGATGGAGCTTTTCTAAGGTTTTCCATGGATTTTCTCTCTTTCTCCCCGAAAATGGCTGTTTGGACTGGAGGTTGAAGAGGATATTTGAATTTGAAATAAAGTGAGACCAGATCTGAAGCAAAATTAAAAGACAATGTCAGATGCAGGACTCCTCCGCGCGGACATGATTGTCTTTCATCAGAAAAATCTGCAACAGTCCAAGCTGCTACACCAAAAGAGGAATATTCCGTCCCGGTTGCTCGGAACCTGTGCAAAAACCTCCCCAAACCAGTCCATATACCAAACACTAACACCCTTGCCAAAAAACCAAGGCTCATGCAACATTGCATTCATACTGCATTGCATTCATAAAAGAATAAAATCCTAAATCATTACATTCCAAAAAAAAAGAGTGTGCATAAAAAAAAAAAAACAAACAAACATCAATAATCCTAAATTATTACATCCCAAAAAAAAAAAGAAGAAAAGAGAAAAGAGCAAAAAAAAAATGTGTGCATAAGCTGTACAAATCTCAATCCCAATCTCAAATCTCAAAAAATCAATCGGAGTCTCTAGCGCCCGATGTCTGCCCCCGATCCCTCTTGCGGCTCGGGCCCGCCTCCTCAGGAGCCCTGAAAATCTCGGGCTCAGAATCGTCCTCGTCTCCAGAAAGAGGCTCGTCAGGACCAACCGGCACGCTCTGATAGGGCAAGCCGAGATCTGCGAAAAAATCATATCTGAAGGTGAAGGCGTCAGATTCCTGGACGTACGAAGACGACCCACCATGCTGCCAGACGTGTCCCTGCCCGTGTGGATCCCCGAGAATGACGTGATCCGAAGGCAGCACCGCGCGGGGATCAATGAGAGGAGACAGAGGAGTCTCTGAAGAAGTCTCTGAGCGAATAGGGGAAGCCTCCCGCCTGACAGGCGCCGGCCGTGGTCGCCTCGCTCTAGCCTGAGGAGCCCCGCAAGCGACCATCCTCCTGATGAATCTCTTAGCTCCGATCACTTGCTTCGTCAGCTTCTCGACGACCACCTCCGAAAACTGCACAAAAGCAAAAGCGTCAAAAAAAAAAAGTGATGAAAAATGATGAAAGAAAAGAAAAGACAAAAAAAAAGAAGGAGAAGCCATACCTTCATACCCTGACGAGGCCGGAAAGCTCGTGGAAGCCGCTCAGCCGAGGGATCTCGCACCCTCAATCGGACCCCATCCTGGATATATGAAAAATCCGTTCGAGGGTACCGCGGGATCCCAAGCCCCTCTCTATCCGTAACCCGGGGCATCCTCGGCCTCCTCAAACAAATACGGGTACGGCTCAACCGCCACAAATGCCGAGAAGTGCCGGCCGGCCCGATAATCATCCCAGGTCACAGACCGTCACTCGGGTGCATCATATCGGTGGGAGGCTCCACCGGTGTCCTCAAAGGCGAGTTCACGCCATGCCGGCGCGTCACCCTCTCTCCCAGATAATAGGCATCGCAGGTCAGGACCTCTCGTAATCCTCCGCCGCACAGTCCAAATCTCAGCGCCCTTCAGCTGCGCCACCTCGAAACGATCCCAGGGATAAAATATCATCCTCTCATCCGTCTCAGCCTCCGTCAAAGGAAGGCAATCCGCGTATCTGAGAGTCGTACGCCCCTGGAGCTTATCTTCTCCCGGGCATGCTTGGACCAAGAGTGCATGGCCGGATACGCCCCGACGTACTCCGCCGGCTGCCGCCACATCGTGACGTGGAAAAACTCCAACGCCCATACCTGCGAAAGGCAAAAATCCAATCAATCCAATGCAAAAGAAAAGTGTGTGCTAAAAAAAAAAAAGGGGGAAAGCAAAAAGAGAGCTTATACCTCCAGGGCAAACTCAAAGCAATACAAGGAGCTCACAGCCTTCCGGCTGTACCTATCAAGAGCAAAGTAAAGCTCTGCCAGCCCGGCCTCTCCCCAGGAGACATCTCCAGCCATCTCCATGTCCTCCAAGGACCTCAGCAAGGCAAAGACTGCCGTCCCCTCAGCATGTCCGAAGAGGGTGCTCGAAAAAGCAAACCACAAGAAGGCCCTGGCAATCTGATCGGCGCCTATCCTCTCCTCCCCAGCCTCATAGCTCACAATGGTCTCCACAATCTTCCCGTAGACCACCGCATACTCCATCCCCATCCCCTTTTTGGGAATAGGGGAAAATCCCAGAAGAGCCTGCAGGTCCGCGTCGCTGTAGCCGTCCCGCCACTCAATGCTGCGTCCATTAAAGGACAGACCCGTGATCGCAGCATAGTCAGAAGGCGTAACCGTAGCCTCGCCCCAGAAGAAGTGAAACGAGTGGGTCGCATCCCACCAGTGCTGCGCCAAAGCAAACATCAGGCCCTTGCTCTTAGGGAACTTGACCAATCCCCTCAAGCACTCAACAAACTCCCAAAGCCCGGTCTCAACAACAATCTGTCTCGGACTCGACAAAGCTCCTCGGCCCGCATTCGGAAGCCGGTCCCACAAGTCAACTACAGACTCCACCGATCCTCGAGTCTTCATCTTGTTCAGCTGCTCCGTAACGTAGTTGTTTCCACCCTGCAATAAAACAAAAAAAAAAGAGAAAATGTCAAAAAAAAATTGCATTTGCATTTGCACAAAAAAAAGCATACATATGCATCATGAAATTTCAAAGAAAATTCGACAGCATAACAGCATACAATGAGCATAGCCCCATTTTTCTCGCACAAAAAAGACAGTTTTCAGCAAATCCCAATCAACATTCATGAAAAAAAAAATCTTTCATACAAAGAGTCAACGGAAGTAAAAACTCCGTCCCATTTTCAAAAAAAAAAAAGAAGTTCCTATGCATGCATGCATATCATTCATCATCTCAAAAAAAAAAAAGAGAGAGGCTCTACATGCATTCTACGAAAGTAAAAGCTCCGTCCCATTTTCATAAAATAACATGCATTCAATCAACGGGAGGAAAAATCCGTCCCACTTTTCAAAAAAAAAAGTCAAAAAATCATACATGTTGGCAAAACGCCAATTCTTTTCTCAACCAAAATGCACATTTTGAAACACCAACAAATTCATTGCAACATGCATATCATCAAGATCAATATTCAAATTTCAAAAAAAAAAAATCAAAGTCACAATTCATAATTTTCGAATTTACAAAAAAAAAATGGCGAAAAGGCCAATTCTTTCTCCAAGCAAAATGCATATTTTGGGATACCCATATACTCATTACAACATGCAAAGCATCAAAATCAAGATTCAAAGCCAAGAACAATCAATCATTCGAATTTTCAAAAAAAAAAAAATTCAAAAATCATCCAAAATTCAAATCTCAAGCAAGAAATCAACAAAGGGAATGAAAAGATTCGAAGTATACCGTTCGGAGACTCGGATCAGAAGCCCAATGTTGCCAAGCATCGGGGTATGGCTCCTCCGCAATCGATTGTGAAAGTGTGTAATGCCTCCTCATTCGGACGAGCTCCAATCGTCTCTCCGCTACCGGGCCACGTCCTTGGCCTTGAAAAGCACCTTCCCCGTGTTCCATTGCTCAAAAAATCGAAGAAATCGGAAGAGTTTTGAAGCTTCTGGGCCAACAATGGCGGTTTTTTGCGTTTTCTCTCTTCCTCTCTCGTAATTCTGTAAAAACTGAATGGGGAAGAGGAAGGGCGTTGGCCCTCATTAAAACCCTCTGGAATACGCTCCTATCCGCGCGGATAGGGTTGTCAAGGTCAAAATGACCCTTTCGCCCTTTAAAAATCTGGGACTCTTCAGTTCAGTCCCCAACTTGACAGAGTTAACCAAAGTTAACCAAAGTCAGCCCCTTGTCAAGAAAACCTTCCCCGGCAGTCAAACGTAAGACCGATCTTCCCGAGAAAGATAAGGAGATCCCGTATCTTTCATCAAAATCTTCCCCGGCAGTCAAACGTAAGACCGATCTCCCCGAGAAAGATAACGAGATCCCGTATCTTTCATCAAAATTACCAACGGCAGTCAAACGTAAGACCGACTTTCCCCGAGAAAGATAACGAGATCCCGTATCTTTCATCAAAATCATCAAACGACAGTCAAACGTAAGACCGACTTTCCCCGAGAAAGATAACGAGATCCCGTATCTTTCATCCAACGGCAGTCAAACGTAAGACCGACTTTCCCCGAGAAAGATAACGAGATCCCGTATCTTTCATCCAACGGCAGTCAAACGTAAGACCGACTTTCCCCGAGAAAGATAACGAGATCCCGTATCTTTCATCAAAATCATCAAACGGCAGTCAAACGTAAGACCGATTTTCCCCGAGAAAGATAACGAGATCCCGTATCTTTCATCAAAATCATCCAACGGCAGTCAAACGTAAGACCGATTTTCCCCGAGAAAGATAACGAGATCCCGTATCTTTCATCAAAATCATCAAACGGCAGTCAAACGTAAGACCGACTTTCCCCGAGAAAGATAACGAGATCCCGTATCTTTCATCAAAATCATCCAACGGCAGTCAAACGTAAGACCGATTTCCCCGAGAAAGATAACGAGATCCCGTATCTTTCATCAAAATCTTCCCCGGCAGTCAAACGTAAGACCGATTTCCCCGAGAAAGATAACGGAATCCCGTATCTTTCATCAAAATTACCCTTCGGCAGTCAAACGTAAGACCGATCTCCCTGAGAAAGATAACGAGATCTCGTATCTTTCATCAAAATCATTCCCCGGCAGTCAAACGTAAGACCGATTTTCCAGACGAATACGTCTGATTTTCCCAGCAAAGGCTAACAAAATCCCCAGCAAAGTTAACGGAATCCCAAAAGCCAATGGAATCTCGAGTAGATCTCGAACTACGAAAGGGCTTGATTCCCACTAGGGATACGTAGGTATCCTATCATTAGGTCCAGCCCCCCGACCAAAACGGTCACCCTCTCCTTCGGCAGCAGACAAAGTCCACCGAAAGGCCATTTCACAATCAAGGTTCGAGGCACCTAAAATGCCATCATCAAGGTTCGAGGCACCTAAAACGCCATCATCAAGGTCCGAGGCACCTAAAACGCCATCTCCAAGGTTCGAGGCACCTAAAATGCCATCTCCAAGGTTCGAGGCACCTAAAACGCCATCATCAAGGTCCGAGGCACCTAAAACGCCATCTCCAAGGTCCGAGGCACCGAAAACGCCATCTCCAAGGTTCGAGGCACCTAAAACGCCATCTCCAAGGTTCGAGGCACCTAAAACGCCATCTCCAAGGTTCGAGGCACCTAAGACGCTATCACTAGGAAAGCGATAAATCGCAATCATCCCCAGCAGAGCGGATAGCCATTAGACCGAAAATGGTCATTCCTATCCCCAGCGGAGCGGATACCCATCCGACCGAAAATGGTCATCTCTTATCCCCAGCAGAGTTTCTCTCCAGCAACCAACTGCAGAACTCGCTCATCAGGTTCGAGGCACCTAAAATGCCATCATCTCCAGGGTCAAAGACCCGAACTACGATTGGCTTGATTCCCATTCGGAATACGTAGGTATAACCTCCCTCTTCTTACCCTAAATCTCTCATCCATGCATGCATTTTCAAGCTACAAAATGTAGTTCATTCATCTTCTTGTCTTAGATCCAAGAAGATCACCATGGAAGTTCATCTCCATGGATGATCTTCTACAAGGATCAACATTATTTTCAAAGTATTCTTACTTACTTGCAAAGAAAACACATTTTCAAAACCCTAAAACTCATTTTCATACATCAAATCTCATTTTCAAAGGATAAAATTCCCCTTCCCAAGCAAATGAAGTGCTTAGTCCTAATGTACCCCAAGGATGGTTTTATATAGTTGATTCACCACTAAAATGTCAAGTGATCACTAATCAAAACCTAGGGAAATGGGGACAAGCATGGATGCCAAACCCCCTTTAAAATCATGTTTTTCTTTCTTGAGAAGTTGCTGTCCAGTAGCAATTTTCTAAGACCCCAGTCCATGGTCTAATTTTTTGGACACTGATAAACTTGGAATTTGGTGTTGACTACAAAACACTTTTTGTAGCCAACATCCAGAGATTTCCAGAAATATTTTTACTTTTATTTTTACGTGAGTAAAACCTCCGTTTTCAAATTTTCTTTTGAAGGTCAGATCACCAGTCTCTGGGAGTCCAGATCTCATATCTGAGATTTCCAGAAGGTTTGGGTCCTCAAATCTTCTCCAAAATGAAAAATTCTTTCAAATAAATCTTATTTGATGTGTCTGGAACAACTTTCATTCTCTGAGTTTTCTCAGATTATGAAGTTTTGAAGCCCTTAAATCAATTTCAAAATCAAGTGTCCACTGCCTTTTTCATTCTGGCAGAAGTGGTTTCCAACTTCCAAAAATCTTTTGAGTACCAAAACTCAACCCAAAAATCACACCAAAAATCATGGGATCTGTTCAAAGTCTAATAAAGAATTCCCAATTTTTACTTTCCTCAGTTTCAACTTATTTTGGCCAAAGTAACACACACACACACAAACAAATGATTTTTAATGCTTGGAAGACTCGTTTTACGAGGCATTTCGGGTGCACACTAACGTCCTTCCCGGCGTGTAACATGACCTCCGAACCCAAATCTCTAATCTCGGGCATTTTTCAAAGTTTTGGCCCTTAAAACAAAAATGGCGTGGCGACTCCGGTCTTTTTTCGATTGGTTTTTCAAAGAAACGAAAAATTTCAAAGTTAAACCTTTTTCGAAAGAAAAATTTCGGCGGGCACATCATCACAGTGGCGACTCCGCTGGGGATAAAATAAGCTTTTAAAAAAAATGATATTTGGTATATTGGTGGAAACCATTAAACTTCCCGTTATCGCCTCCTAACATGAGTCGGGGATAAATTGTGGTTTAACAATCCCACGTACCGGTATCATCGTTTTCAAAAAAAAAAAAGCTTTTGAGGGTCAAGCTTCCGTCCCGGCATTAAAAATCATTTGTTGTGTGTGTTGATTTTTGCACATTTTCGTGTTGTTTTGGCCGCCTCGAAAAAAGTCAAAATTTTGACTGTTGGACTCGTTGCCTTGAATTTTGAATTATGTGCTTATGTGTGCATTTACTTAAAAAAAAAATTCAAAAAATAAAGAATTTTAAAAAAAAAAAGATTTTTCAAAAAAAAAAGAAAATTTTCAAAAAAAAAATCATGCATCATATTTTTAAGACACATGCGAAAATTTCTATTTTACTCAGAAAAAGAAGATAGACTGCTTGCACACTACGCGCACGTGACCTTACACTGCACACTACTGTAAGTGCTCCAATTTGAGCTTGTTAGAATTTTCGTTAGAAAATTAACGAAAGTTATAACATTTCCAACAATTCCTAACATTCCTAACATTTTTAACCAAGTAAGGGTAGATTAGGGATTGCCAAAAAAGGATAAACCAAGAAAAAGAATCAAAAAAGCAAAAGAAAGAAGAAAAACCAAAAAAAGAAATGGCTGGAAACATAATCTGGCTGGTTAATTTGAATTTTAAAAAAGATTATTCCTCTTGTCCAAAGCCTGGAGCAGCATTTAATGAACAGTGCACGCCATCAATCCCATCCGCGCGGACATGATTGCAATTTTCAGAGGGCTATAAATTGAGCCCTCCAGTCACAAAAATAAAGAGGAAGAAGAGCACAATTCACAGTATTTGGCGAATATACTCGAGAAAACAGTGAGAATTCTATAAGAATTGTCACCTTTTTCTCTTGAATCTTCCCAACCTTCACTCACTCAAATCAAACCCAAACACTCTTACATCCAAAGCCTCAAACACTCATACATTCAAGCCAAAGCCCCAAAGCACAAAGAAGATAGGTATAACCTCCCTCTTCTTACCCTAAATCTCTCATCCATGCATGCATTTTCAAACTACAAAATGTAGTTCATTCTTCTTCTTGTCTTAGATCCAAGAAGATCACCATGGAAGTTCATCTCTATGGATGATCTTCTACAAGGATCAACATTATTTTCAAAGTGTTCTTACTTTCTTTCAAAGAAAACACATTTTCAAAACCCTAAAAACCATTTTCAAGCACCAAATCTTGATTTCAAAGGATAAAATTTCCCTTCCCAAGCAAATGAAGTGCTTAGTCCTAATGTACCCCAAGGATGGTTTGGTATAGTTGATTCACCACAAAATGTCAAGTGATCACTAACCAAAACCTAGGGAAATGGGGACAAGCATGGATGCAAAACCCCCCTTAAAATCATATTTTCTTTCTTGAGAAGTTGCTGTCCAGTAGCAATTTTCCAAGATCCTAGTCCATTGTCTTAATTTTTGGACACAGATAAACTTGGAATTTGGTGTTGACAACAAAACACTTTTTGTAGCCAACATCCAGAGCTTTCCAGAAATATTTTTATTTTATTTTTTAGGTGAGTAAAACTCCTCTTTTCAAATTTTCTTTTAGAGGCTAGTTCATCAGCTTCTGGAAATCCAGATTGCATATCTGAGATTTCCAGAAGGTTTTGACCCCTCAAATCTTCTCCAAAATGGAAAATTCCTTCGAACAAATCTTATTTAAGGTGTCTGGAACAACTTTCATTCTCTGAGTTTATCCAGATTATGAATTTTTAAGACCCTTGAATCCATTTCAAAATCAAAGGTCCACTGCCTTTTTCATTCTGGCAGAAGTGACTCTCAACTTCAAAAGGTCTTTTGAGTACCAAATCTCAATCCAAAAATCTTCCAAAAAATCATGGGATCAGTTTAAAGTCTTAAAAAGATATCCCAATTTTTACTTTTCTGAGTTTCAAATTATTTTGGCCAAAACACACACACACACACACACATAAATGATTTTCAGCTTGGAAGACTCGTTTTACGAGGCATTCCGGGTGCACACTAACGTCCTTCCCGGCGTGTAACATGACCTCCGAACCCAAATTTCTGATCTCGGGCATTTTTCAAAGTTTTGGCCCTTAAAATAAAAATGGCGTGGCGACTCCGTTCTTTTTTCCGGGTTTTATTTGGTTTTTTCAAAGAAACGCAAGAAATCGAATTTCCTCCCGCGAAATGGCGACACCATCATCACAACTACGTCCCTAACCCGGGGAAATCCTTGTCGCGGCCCGTTTGGTCTTATTACGCCTCTCGGTGCAAGCACAGGACTACCCAAATATCCCATGGAGCCTCGTGTCGACCATGCACTTGTCCGTGACACACTTTGTCCGAGACCCGGTTGGTTTTTAGTCTGGTCTGTGTCATGCCCTGTCTGTGTATAGACCTTTCCTTTCAAGCCTTTGTCGGCACACCGACTCAATATCTTTCGGGGACCCTAATCAGTCGAAGTCATGCCGATTTTCCGCCGCAGACTTTGACCAAGATATTGACCGGCGCCTTGACTTCGGCTCTGACTGGCACAAATTATACACTGACTCCCAGCATGACACTGAGTCATCAAGGATTAATGATTATTCCATGGCTAATTACGGCCTAATTGACGACGAGTCAAGATCAATCGTGGACATTTATCAGTCCAAATCATGCCGACTTTTCGTCGAGCCCTCGGACATGATCTCGACTTTTGACGTCAGCTTTGTCCGTAATTTACATCGAATGCTCTTTAAGACTCGATTACCCGCCAGACTGTTAGGATCGTTTTTCTTTCGGTCGGTGGGACCCGCTTGCCCTATAGGACCCTCGCCCGGGGCTGTCCACCCTGGGAGGTCGAAATACAGGTGAAATACGAGGGGCTTATAGACGTAGTGACGGGGCCCACTGATCCAGGATCCAGAGTAGTTTGCGAAAAAGAAGAGCAATCTTTTCCAACCAATTAGGTTAATAAAACATGTTTTAAGTAAACATGAACAAATAACTGCATGTTGCATGAGCCCAAAGCCCAAACACCTACCCTCCTTCAATTCCCAGACATCTGAACCCTCGTACCTTTTCCCCGCAGCTCCTCACAAAGGTTGGTTCCGGATACCGGGTCACCGTTTGATTAGTTGGGAAGAGTCAAGCGCGTCATCAGCTTCGCCATTTGTTCCGACTCCGGGTTTCAGAATGTTTGCATCAGCCGGTAATGATGGGGATAACGTCACTCCGCCTCCCGGGACCCCTCAGACAGAACAGCAGTGGAATCAGTTAGCAGAACAAATGAGGTTGCGACAGGAAGCACAGCTGAATAGCCTTATGGAGGCTATCAAGAGCCACGGTTTGGCCGCCAGCCTCAATCCCGATGGCACCTTCACCGTGGAAGAAGACGAGGATGCCAATCTGTAAGTACCCAAATCTGGCTCATGCCTTCCGGTTAATTTTCCCGACATTTCGGTAAATTTCCCGGTAATTCCCCGGACCTTCCTAGTGTTCCGGAAATGTCCTGGAACAGTCCAAATTTAAAATTAGGGCTGTAAGGAGCCTTCCTAATTAAGAAAACACGTTTTTCTTAATTAGGGGGAAGCTTCTAGAATGATGCCACCTTGCATGGTTCTAGAATGCTGAGTCATTGTGGATAATGCCGCACGGCCTCATTTGCAAAGAGCCTGCAGCCGCACGGCTTCATTAGCCTTATCCAGACTGCCTATAAATAGAGCCCTCCTCTACCCATTTCAACACAGACAATATATGAGAAAAATACTCAGTCCACTCCCAGACGTGAAGAATCCCTTTGAAGGTTCAAGAAGGTGAAGAAGAAGCTCAAGAAGCCATCTCCCTCCTCCTTGAAGGTCCAAGACCAACCTCCTCCAAGCTCCGTCCAAAGAATCGAAGAAAACGATTGGTAACCTCGCACGCCCTACCTTTGCATCCTAATTGCATTATAAATTGCTCATTGCATTGTCTTTATATTGCTTGGGACTTGGTAGATTAAAGATAATATCTTTATAATCCCCTTCCCCTTTTTCATGCATTAAGACCTCATTTGTCATAAAAATGTAGTCTTTTTTCATAAAGGTGCATCCTTTGCACCTAAAATCCCTATTTTCCAATAAAAATGTTATCTTTATGCATCATTTGCATATAAAGATCAAATCTTTTCAATAAAAATGCATCCTTTGCATCAAAACCCCTTTTTCAATGCATCATTTGCATAAAATCAAATCTTTATGCATCATTTGCATAAAGATCATTTCTTTCAATCAAAAAGCATCATTTGCAACCTAAAAATGTCATCTTTTCATTAAAGATTCATTTTTCATCATGCATTTCCCTTTCCCCAACCTTGGAACGGACCGGTGTAAAAGTTCTCATCTTTGCATCGTTCCTTCCATTAAAGGTTCATGATTTCTTTAGGAAAAGGATAACCTTGAACCCTATATCTCCGATTATCGCTTAAGAATGAGTATGAAGCCTCTATACGAGCTCGACCGTCTTAAAGCGTAGGATTGATGGGCTAAGGACATTCCTTCCTAAAGAACCTCATCTTTGACCCAAAAGAGAGTCATTCTCTCGATCACGCAAGTCCCGAGGGTCCCGAGGTTTAAAATGCGATGATCATAAGTCATAAGATGAGGACGGGATCATAATCCCAAATACATAAATTCCAAGGAATCCCGAGCGACAACCAACAAATGGTTTGTACGTCCGAAGACGACTTGGGACATTCCCTCCTTATTTTCAAACACATGCACACAAAGAAAGCACGCAAGCAAACACGATTAATGAAATCTAGGGAGACTTGCTCCGGCAAGGCACTTTGGGTGAACGCCAAACGTTCTTCCCAAGGGGTAACTTAACCTCCGAACCCATAAAACCTTTTTTTCAAAGTTTTGAGGTAATCAAAATGGCGTGGCGACTCCGTTTTTCAAATAACTCTGATGTCTTCAAACTCGCGTGAATTCCAATAAACAAAAATTTTGGGCACACATTCACAGCTTGGCGACTCACTGGGAAACCCAAAGGAGAAAAGCTTTAGTGTCAAAACAAAAGTCGATACTTGGTATATAGGTGGACCCCACTTACCCTTCCTCGTATCGCTCCCTAACCCGGGCTTGGGATAACAAGGTGGTTTAACAATCCCACGTACCAAGATCCCCTTTTCGAAAAAAAATTTTTGAAAAAAATAAGAAAGCTTTTCCCTTTGAGCGGGTTAGACTCCCATCGCCGATCTCATTAATCGTGTTTGCTTTCTTTTATCATGCATTGCATCATTTGCATCTTGGAATCTCGTGCATATTCGAAACGGGAAACAACCCGAAAAATAGCAAAAGGAGTGGAACCTCGGAAAATTGATCCATGCAAATGCCGTACGGCTAATCCTCATAGGATTCTCGACCATACGACCTCGTGGCAATTCCACCAGGAAAATCATGGTTAATCTGGGCAGCCCTAGCACTTGGGGCTATTCAGCTCCACGATCGACCGGGGCTTCCTTAAAATTTACGTGCTTATGTGTTGCATTTTCCCCGTCCCGAAAATCATTCCTTTAAAACACATTTATGAAAATCTCTGTTTTAACTCAAAAAGGAACAATTTTAGGAGACCGCACACTACGCGCACCCGATATATCCTCGTACACTTTTGCACGCACGTCCCTCAAACCCGAGGGTGGTTCCACAGCACACGGACAGCCTTTACGATGCTCCCGGCGCGCACGGAATCATCCCAACCTCCCCATGGCAAACAAATGTCGACCAATGCACACCCGTGTCACACGTTTCAAAAATCCGTGACTTTTGGTTGGTTTTTGGTCTAGTCCGTGTCATATAGCCCAGCTTGCATACCCACGTAAAGGTCAAGCCTTAGCTCATAATCGGAAGCCAAGATTTTCGCTCAAGCGAAATTCCCGCCGAAATTCCGACAAGGAAAAATCGGTGGGATCTTGACTCCGACATTGACTATTGACCTTGACCCGCACGAAATGCATAAGAGTCAAGACCAAGTCTTTGCCAAAAAAATCAAAAGATCTTTCGCTCAAGCGAAGCTCGCCAAAATTCCGACAAGGAAAAATTGGCAAGATCTTGACCGGCATTGACTTCGATTTCGACTCACGCACCGCGTATGCAACGAAGTTCAATGTGACACCGTGTCATCCGGCTTTTGCCGCCCGACCCATGCCTATTATATTCTCTGGACATTACCGAAAGTCAAAACCGTCATTCGCTCAAGCGAAACTCGTCAAAGATCCGTCAAGGCGTAGAGACGAGACTTTCCTGCATTGCCTTGACTATAATCCGCATCGCTCGTGCGTTGAAAGGTCCTATGACCCGCTAGACCCGATAGGAGCGTTTCTTACTCTGGCCGGTGGGATCCGCGTGCCCTATAGGACCCTCGCCCGGGCCGTCCACCCCGGGAGGTCGAAATACTGTGGAATACGAGGGGCTTATAGACGTAGTGACGGAACCCACCGATCCAGGATCTAGAGTAGTTGTGAAAAAGAAGGGCGTAATCCCTTTTCCAACCAAATAGATATTAATAAAAGACACCGTTTTAAGTAAACTTGAAGATTCTAATTTGCATATTGCCCGAGCCTTCACCTAAACACCTACCCCGAGTCTAAACCTTTCCTATCCCTTTCCCGCTAGCCGAGAAAGAAGTGGGTGAGAACACCGGGCCGCCGACTTGTTAGCGCAGTAATCCTCGTACAGCCGCTGTAATCCTCGCTTTGTCGGCTTTTCAAATGTCAAAATGGCTAACATGGTAATCCACAACGGTAATAACCAAGCGCTGGAGGGGCTATCCCAGCTCAACCTGTGCCTCACATCAGTATGATGTATGTGATTGCGAAGACCGCCAGAGTATGAGTATCAAGAATGGATCAATGAGGACGCTCCTTCAAGGAAGAAGAAGAAGAGAAAGTCCACACAAGCAGAAGCTTAAGGAAAGATACGAAGCCGGAGACAAGAGCGTAGGAACTTTGGGAGAGCCCTCGGGCAAGTTCGACTACTATGTCGCTTATGCCAAGGAACCCATCAAGGAACCCGTCACCCCAAGCATAGTCCACTCGATACCCCGTGTACAAAGTGATCCTCTTGAAGCGTAAAGTGCTGAATTTGTGGCCATCGTGAAGTTCAATAAGAAGCTAGCGTATCTCGGGAAGCGTAACACGTAAAGCCTATTGAATACGTAGCGGCCAAGGAAGAATCAAGATCCCCTCTCAAGAAGACTTCATCAAGATTATCCAAGCCAACCCTTCGTTGGCTACACCGACAAGGTTGTGGTGTCCAAGATCGCAAAGAGAAAATGAGTTATCGCAATGCATTGATAAGATGAGCCGACCCTTCGCCAATGAGTCCAGCTACGTAAGAGCTAGCCGAAAGATTGCAACAAGTTACTTTAGTTCCCCTCACCATCTTTCCACAAGCAGGCCCGTTAATGATTTCCGGCAAGCTTCGATCAGCTCGAAGTCTCCAACTTTCTCGAAGAACGCCGACAAGACCACTACTCCCTGTGGCAACAAAGCAAGAACGAGTGAGATCCCTGCCTAACCCTCGCCAAGTCCCCCTCGAGTCAATAAGTAGTGTAGGGTCCAGAGTCGGTGTTGTCTATTCGCTGAGTCAGAATCTTCGAATTCCTGGGCCCTCGTAGTCATCCGAAGGCCTCACGCCCGAGGATTATGAAAATGTAATCGATGTCATCTTTCCCCTTATCTTGAATGAAATGACAGATCTTTACGATTATCCTCTTATTGCCAACTTAACAAATGATAAATTAACTCAAAACTTAACAACAGCTTAATAATGAATCATTTGAACAAGATGCAAACACACTAAACGAACAATACATTAAAGAAATCTTTAAGGTGTTTCGTAAAAGAGGAAAACCGGGCCCAAGCCGCCGAGGAGGTTTTGATAAGTGTGAACTTGGGTACTATTGAGGAACCTAAAGAGACACGTATTGGAAGCTTCTTCCAGTGGGTTGAAAGGGACAGATTGATTGAGCCGCTCGTAGAATACGTCGACGTGTTTGCATGGTCATACAAAGATATGCCGGGGCTAGACAGCTTCGATAGTAGAGCACGTAATCCCTTTAGCACCGCATGCTAAACGCAAAGGTAACCGAGAAAATCAAGCCGAATGGTCTCTACAGTCAAAGAAGAAATTGAGAAGCTACCGCGGGTAGGATTCATCGTAGTCATTGAATACCCGACATGGTTGTCCAACATCGTGACCGTAACCAAGGCCAATGGGAAGGTGCGCCGCCGTGTGGATTTCCGAGATCCGAACAAGGCCACCCAAAGACGACTACCCTCTCGCCAAACATAGACATCCCGGTGGACTCCATCGCCAACTACGAAGTCAAATCCTTCGTTGATGGTTTTCAGTGCTACAACTGCATCAAGATGGCCGAAGAAGACCAAGAAAAGACAGCCTTCACCACACCGTGGGAACCTACCGTTATACAAGAATGCCATTCGGGCTCAAGAATGCCGGGGCTACTTACCAAAGGGCAGCGACCGCACTTTTTCATGACATGATCCACAAGGAGATTGAGGTCTACGTAGACGACATGATAATCCACTCCAAAGGAGAAGGTGGGCAGCACTTTGTTGACCTACGAAAATTCTTTGAGAGGCCGAGACAAAGATTCCATGAGACTAAACCCCGCCAAATGCACCTTCTGAGTGACAAGGGGAAAAGTGCTCGGGTACATGGTCACTGAGCGAGGTATAGAAGTTGACCCCGAAAGATCAAAGCTATCATGGATATGAGGCCACCTCAAACCTGCATTAAGTCAAGAGCTTCATGGGTAAATTGCAAGACATCGCCCGTTCATTCAATCGCCTGACCACTATGTGCGAGCCCATCTTCAAGCTCATGAAGAAGAATGTGGACACGTAATGGACCGAAGAATGCCAAGACGCCTTTGACTCGCATCAAGGCATACTTAGTGCATCCCTACTATGCCCCCCACATAGACGTAAGCCTCTTCTCGCTTCTATCTAACCGTCACGTACACGGCAGCTTGGGGCTATGCTTGCTCAAGAGAAGAAAGATTCTCGTAGAAAGTGCCATTTACTTTGTCACCTAAGCTACGGGAGTGAGCTCAATTATTCGCCGTGTGAAAAGACTCCGTGCAGACTCGGTCCGGGTAGTCGGCAAGTTGAAGCATTATATGCAAGCCCACCCCGTGAACTTGGTCTCGAAAATGGACCCCATCAAGTACATCTTTGACAAGCCTTCCCTATCGATGCGTCTAGCGAAGTGGTCCTTCTTCTTGGCGTATCACGACATCAACTATGTGACCGTAAAGGCCATCAAGGGTCAAGCATTGTCGATCACCTAGCAAATTTCCCGCAATGAAGACAGAGGGCCCGAACCCCAATTTGCATGAAGGGATTTTTGCAGCTGAGCCTCGAAAATAGATGGCGCTTATTCTTTGACTGAGCCGCTAACAAAAGAGGAAATGGTGTGGGAATGCTATTGGTCGATCCAAAAGATGAGCATACCCCCATAGCCCTCAAGTTGAACTTTCCCGCCACGAACAATGCCGCCGAGTATGAAGCCTCGCATTGCCGGTTTGGAGGCCGCCTTAGAAAGAAATGTCAAGGAGCTCGAAGTTTACTGAGACTCACTCGATCATCAACCAGGTTTCCAACAAGTGGAAGATCAGACCCTAATCTCGCAACGGTATCATGCCTATATGGAGGAGTTGATCGGATGACTGTTCAGAGAAGTGACTTCCCACTACTTGCCGAGGGAAAAGAACAGATTCGCAGATGCCCTAGCTACTCTAGCCTCATTGGTAGAGATCCCCGAGGGAAAAGCCATAAAGCCCTTCAGAGTGGGTAGAAGAGAAGCCCCACTTTCTCGTTGTGAAGTGGACCCGGGACTCGAGCCTATAAAGGAACCTCGTACAATCGATTTACCAATTCCTCAAAGACGGAGAGTCGCCTTTCAGAGACGAAGAAGGTAGACCAAAAGAAGGAGTCGAGCTAAAAGCTTGCAAGCCCCGAAAAGGTTGGCTTCTCATTATGTCATTCTAGGAGGCAACCTATACAAGAAGCGGTATCAAGGACCACTCCTCTTATGTGTCACTCAAGAAAGAGCCAAAGAGTTGATGACCGAAGTCCACAATGGTCCTCGCGGTCCTCACATGAATGCCAGAGCCCCGATGCAAGTGATCCTCGAATGGGTTACTACCGGATCTCCATGGAAACAGATCGCATTCAAGACGTCCGAACTCGCGACAAATGCCAGCCGGTTTGCCAACCTCAACCATCTCCCACCTCATGACTCGTACCGCATGACGACTCCTTGGCCGTTTGCAACTTGGGGCATTGACGTGATAGGGAAAATATCCCCAGAAGCAATGGGCACGAGTTCGTGTTGGTAGCCATCGACTACTTCACCAAGTGGGTAGAGGCCAAGTCCTACAAGGTCCTCACTTCCGTAAAAGTGGCCCAGCCATCAAAGAAAACATAATGTGCGTATATGGGGTGCCCAACGAGATCATTTCGATAATGGGTCACACTTCGAAGGAGATCGCGATAGACCGCCGTCGTACCCGAGTTACTCGCCACAAGTCGTCCCCTGCATGCACCTCGCACCAATGGAGCCGTGGAAGCCGCTAATAAGACACTCGAGCGGATCATCCGAAGATGGCCACCCGTGGTCGTGATTGGCCCGAAAAGCCGCACCTAGCACTCGGGGCTACGTAACGTCTGTCAATGTACAGCCACAGGAGAAACTCCTTTTGCCCTAACTTACGGGATGGAAGCAAAGTGTTACCGCTGAGTTGGAAATCCCGTCATTAAGGGTCCTCCCGGAAAACAGTGTCAATGAAGTGGAATGGTTGCGCAGCCGGCATGATGAATTAGCCCTCGCTTGACGAGAGAAGGCTAAAAGCCATGGAACACACCCGAGCCTACCAGAGGCGAATGGCCAGCAGCGTTTGATAAAAAGGTCAAGGCCGTAGACATCAAAGAGGGTGACTTAGTGCCGAAAGTGAAGCCCCTACCGTAGACAACCCCCTCGGGAAAATGGGAACCCGTCTCGGATCGGCCCTTATGTGGTGCGTAAAATACCGTCAGGAGGAGCAATGAAGCTTGCAGACTTGGATGGCAATCCCTTTGTCCACCCACCAATAACGGTGATAAACTCCGAAGATACTATGTCCGATAAAAAAAAAAAAAAAAAAAAAAAAAAAAAAAAAAAAAAAAAAAGAAAAAAAGGTGCAAAAAGAGTAATGCCCGCCTAGGCCGAAACCCCAAAAAGGGCGCCTAGGCAAAAGACAGGGCCGCACATGAAAAAAAAAAAAAAAAATTTAGTTCACTGTAATGAACTACGTAGACCTGAGCCCCTTAGCCTTTCTTGTAAAAGGGGAACGTAGGCAGCCATATATGGTTCGGTCTAAACAATAAAAAGGACGATCAAGCTTTCATGAAGTGCGTCCTAAACAATAAATAAAATAAAGGGCATTTCAGTTTTCATAAAACGGGTCCCAAACAAATAAGACATTTGAATTTCCATGAAATGTGTCTTGATTAATTTTTAAAGATAATATCTCTTGTTCATTACAAGTTAAAAGCTTCTTGATGAGTTCAAGCACCTGCCTACCTCTTAACTCGCTAACCCGCTAAAAAGATCTAAAATACAATAAAATGCCTAAATAAACTAATGTGTTTGCAAAATGGCAATAAGAGGATCTTGAGAAAAGACTTGTCGCCGTCATTCGCCGAGTCTTCTTCAGCCTTTCTTCCCTTTTCCTCGGCCTCGTCGAGTCTTCTTCCTTTTCTTCTCAATAATGTCGGTATCCCTCATCCCGACCTCTGGTATCCTCACTGGAGCCTCTACCAACCCCGTGTCAATGAGCGCTCTCTCTATACGAGCACGAGTCCGCACCCCCTCCCTCTCGAGCCTCGCCAAAGGAGCGACCTCTGACAATCTCTTGTACCGAGCCTCCATATCCCCGACCAAGTCACCTCGATTGGTTATGGCAACTCGCCTTAGCCTCGCCTCCCTCGTAGTCCTACTCGAGTCGCAGCCGCCTCCCAATAAAGCTCGACGTCTATCCTCCAAGATAACCCGAGTCGCTCCCATCTCCCTCTCGTACTCACCCAAGTAGACAAAGTGGTCAAGATGGTACTCTTCCCGCTCCCGAAGATAGCCCCGGGTGGGAAAGCAAGATGTGTCCAAGCCCTCGAGAAGAAAGAGAAGCCGGCCGGATCTCTCATGTCCAATGACACCACCTCCATGGTCCGGATGTCCTCCCAATCACTCAATGGCTCCCGTAAAGCCCCAAACCGCCCGGATACCAAGCAGTGGTATGTAGAAGGACGACCATAATCCCGGAACCCTCACAAAGATAAGACTCCCGAAATATCCTCCCGGTCCGCAACCTCCAATGTGGTATCCACCAACGGATGTCCGAAGTGGATAGCCTAGCCATCATCAGCCTCCTGCCTACCCCGTTCCTCGCTGCCTAGGCGCACCTCTCCGAGAAATCACCCAAGGGCACCGAGTCGGCAAAGCCCCGTGCAAAGCCCCGAGCCTCTCCCCGCAACCACAAAGTCAACATAGCCGGACTCCTGACCTCATGAAACGGTCTCCCGAGCCATCCTATCAATCCCATGAAATGTCTCTCCCAAAACCAATGGGACAATATCCTTCCCACTCGCAGCCTTCGACCATGTCCAAGAGACCACTATGACAGATCCCCACTGACTCAAAGAAGGAACAAAATAGAGAATACGCAGAGAATGAAAGCATCCATAGCCACCGTGGTCGCAGCCATATCTCGGGAGACCCAAACCCGCCCGGGATATCGAAAGGTCAATCCTATCCGGGCTACCATCATCCTCTCACCTCTCCCAAAGGAATCTCGCAGAAAAGATGCAAGCTTTACCGCCACCGGCACGTCTCCGATCAGCGGAATAGATATAGCCTCAATCTCGGGACCCCCAATCAAGGCTCAAGTCTTCGTGCGTTGGGACGATTTCGTTGTAAGAGAAACAAGAAACATGTCTCCTGACATCCTGTAACTTTGCCGCGCTCTCAACAGATCCCAATCGGGCGGAGATCCTCAAATGCCATAAAGACTTGATCTTGAAGGAAGAATCAAGCAGCCCCTTGTGATTTTGAAAGTTATATCTCGCCCAAGATTGAAGACCGGATAGAAAATGGTCTCGCTTTCCCCTTTGCAATCTAACGGGATTCTCCATCGCAAAATGATCAAAGATGGTGCTTTTAGGTCCAAAATATGCTCGGGAACAATTGGGACAAGTCTAGAGTGAAAATGAAATGAAATGGCCAAGCCTTGCTTTTATTCGTAAAATAACCAGCTCGTACAGAACCGTAAGCCGCACGGCTTCATTTGCCCTCAAGGCCATGCCGCACGGCTACATTAGCCCTCTCGCAGAAAATTCTGCAAAGCAACCAAAGTTGCTGCCCAAGGGAGTTTTCACCCCACTTTTTCAACCAAAACTCCGTACAAAAACATGTCCAAGCCATTCAAGCATTTATACACCATTATAAATCATTTTGGCCCATTTTCAGCCCCAATTCCAAGCAAAAAGTCGCCCCAAGGCTCGATAATATGCAAATTGAAAAAGCATGAATTAGAAAAGCAATTAAAATGTAA
Source organism: Adenophora triphylla var. japonica (assembly GCA_022495995.1). Lineage (NCBI taxonomy): Eukaryota > Viridiplantae > Streptophyta > Magnoliopsida > Asterales > Campanulaceae > Adenophora > Adenophora triphylla. The sequence goes on along the minus strand of JAFEMH010001897.1, from coordinate 366,998 downwards.
ATACAATGTTTTCGCCCCATCGGCGCCCAAATAAAGCAAAAAATAAACAAAGTGTGCATAAAAATTGTAAATTGTTTGTTTTTGTTCCAAATCTATTCTAGAGACCTCCTAGGCCTCCGATTCTTCTTCATCTTCATCGCCGCTCGCCTCGTAGATGCTAGCCTCCTCATCAAGTCCTCCCGGTCACTCACATCGATAGATGGACATTATCGTGCCCATACTCGCCACCGCTCCGTAATGTCGGCCGTTGGGTCCCCGCCCCGAGGCATAGCACCGGGAAGAGTACTCCGAGGCCGATGAGGTAGACGCCGTGCCCCGACGTGCCGTCTCTGCGCCTGTGCTCCCGTGCATCCGTCGCCGCCTTCGAAGCGCAGCGCCTTCCTCGAAGAGACCGGCACATGTCCTTCCAGCCCCTATTCTCGCCCGACCACCTATCATAAGTGCGAGCCGGAACCCGAGAAAAAGAAGAGAAAAATCTCAGAAAATCTCGTAAAATAGCAAAAAGCGTAAAATATGAAAGCTAAAAAGGGAATAAGACTCCTAAGAGTACACTTACAAAGGCTATCAGCGGCAAGGTGTACCGGGGCTCCCTAGCATCGGGGACAGTATCCTCATCCTCCTTGGCACTCCATGGACCACATAGACAGATGTGCAGGAGGGATCGGCGGGTCAAGAGGCTCATCCTCCCCATATCCCCGAGTGACCGCCAGCCTTCACTAGCTTCGTGGCGTCCTCAGCGCCGCTCCACAAACACAAACAGTAGGGGGTGTCCATGTCGAAGTACTCCTCCGCAGCCTACGCCGCTCGGTACCTAGCTATCTCATCCTCTCGGCGCCCCTGGCCGCAGATCCGTGCCGGAGGGTCGAAGGAGTAATGGCATCTAGTGGGGAACATGACCATGCCGCCTCGAGAAGCGGTCCCCGCATAAATGACATCACATGTCGCCCCGTGAGCCACCTCCTCTCGCCTCGTCACCTCTATAGCATCTCCCAAAGAAGATCTCTCGGATACCCGCCCTGTGGGTAGAAGTCCACTCCATCGTGCCCATCCCCGTTGATGACCGGCCTCACCATTTTGTAGTCGAAGGTAATCCGGGTCTTCCCGTGAATTTATCTCTCGCGTCTCCTCCAAATAACCATAGCAGGGAAGATGGTGACATCACTCGCCGGTTCCAAGGGAAGAACCCGATCACCTCGCAAAACCAGCCCGCATGTTCAAAACATCAAAAGGTCATTCTCTCTTATAAAAGTCTCAAGACAGTAAAAGAGAAAAGAGAAAAGAAAGGAGACTACCTCAAGGGCAAAAGAAAAGCAGCCCATGGAAGCAGCCTTTGTTCCGACCGTACATGTCCAACGAGAAGTATAGCTCCGCCAATCCGGCCTCGCCCCAAGAGACCGTCCCAATCCCATCTACATCCTCCGTAGAGTCGAGGAGGCAAGTCATAGCTATCGTCCTGCACTAGCAAAAATGGTGACCGATAGCATCAACCATATGAATGCTCTAGCCACTTGGCAAAGCCACATCATTAGCAAGAAAATTCTCGTATGGAAGTCTCTGGATCGCCACCTCGACATTCCGTGTCTCCATCCCCAGCCCCTTCTGGAATCAACTCAAACCCGACCAAAGCTTGGAACTCCTCCGCCGTGAATATGTGATCCTCCAAGTCACGGGCCTCCCGTGAACCGTAAGCCCGTAATAGCGGTGAAATCGGCAGAGTCACCGCGCCTCTCCTCAGCCAGTGAAAGCTATGCACCGTCCCACTGTAACTCGGGATAGGGCCCGGACCAAGCCCTTGCTCTTAGAGGTGATGTGGACACCCCTACCGATAGCCTCTACAAATGCATCCAAGCCGGTAGCCCTCACTCACCGCTGGGATTTGCCCCATCCTTCTCAAAGTCTCGGCATCCTCTCGCCAAAGCTTGACCGCTATCTCCGACGGTCCTCTAGACTTGTTCTCCCTGTAGACAAGCACATCAAAAGAAGCGTCGCCCTTCATATCATTTCAAAAGCATGCATATATTCAAAAGTGCACATATTTTCAAAAGAAAAGCATTCATAAAAGTTTTTCTAGCATATCTTTTGCATCAAAAACGTGTCTTTCATCACTTGAAACGCGTCATTGCTTTCCTAAAGCACAAAATCACAATTTTTTGCACATAAGCATTATTTTTCAAAAATGGCATGCATGAATCATTTTCATCTTCCAAAATCATGTTTTCTCATTGAAAATCAGAATTTTGACCTAGTTCTAGCACAAGGCAAGAACTCCGTCTCATATTTTAAAAAAAATTTTTTTACTTCATTTTGCGAGAAAAAAGTGAGTCATTCTCATATTTTTCACCAAACAAATTGCACATTGCATATTCTTAGCCTCATAGGTTGTTCATGCATCTCAAAATCATTCAAAAATCATTCAAAAATCCTAAAATTCGGGTCAAGCCCTAAATCATTCAAAATTCAAGCAAAATCATCTGATTTGAGCAAAATGAGAATGCTTACCCCAACCGATCGCGGGTTCGTTGATTTATGCTCCCTTCTCCCTGATAAAGCTCCGATGGAGGCGTAAGGAAGTCATACTTCCTCTCCGTCCTCACGAGCTCCTTCCTCCTCCTTCTCGCGGCCGCCGAGATGTTTCTCCTCGCTTGCCTTGGTATGGGATTGCCCTCCGGATCCATTTCAAATCAAAGGGAAGCAAAAGGGGTTGAAGAATTTCAAAATTCTCTCTCTCTTCTCTCTCTCTCGGCTGAAGTGGGCGGCAACAAATGCCCAATGCCCGTTCAAAACCTGATTTTAAATAATCTGGAAAAACCAGATCTCTAGCCGTACGGCTTCTTTTTCTCCATCTCATGCCGGGCGGCTTCATTCGCTTCCGAGCGTAAATTACAATCCCGCCCGGACCTTCCACTTGGGCATGCAATTTCCGTTATCTTTTAACCAAGATAACATCTTTTCGTAAAATATCCCTTATCTCTTTAGCAATCAAGCTTTATTCCCGCCGCTCCGTTAATTCCGTTATAACGGGATAACACTAGGTGACAACCTCCGAATTGTCAGAACTCTAAACTTGTGCTACCTCTATCCGCGAAATAGTGAAGTATGCCCAAGTCATTCCAACTTGTGCTACCTCTATCCGCGAATAGTGAAGTATGCCCAAGTCATTCCAACTTGTGCTACCTCTATCCGCGAAATAGTGAAGTATGCCCAAGTCATTCCAACTTGTGCTACCTCTATCCGCGAATAGTGAAGTATGCCCAAGTCATTCCAACTTGTGCTACCTCTATCCGCGAATAGTGAAGTATGCCCAAGTCATTCCAACTTGTGCTACCTCTATCCGCGAATAGTGAAGTATGCCCAAGTCATTTCAAATTGTGCTACCTCTATCCGCGAATAGTGAAGTATGCCCAAGTCATTCTAACTTGTGCTACCTCTATCCACGAATAGTGAAGTATGCCCAAGTCATTCTAAACTTGTGCTACCTCTATCCGCGAATAGTGACGTATGCCCAAATCATTTCAACTTGTGATACCACTATCCGCGAATAGTGACGTACGCTCAAGTTTCCCAACTTAAATTACCTCTATCTCCGTCATAAAGAGATAGCGTCCCAAGTTCTAACTTCATCAGGTGACATCCTCCAGTAATTGTCAATCGTGTGACGGCCTCCAAGAATTGTCAATTAGGTGACCCTCCAAGTAATTGTCAATCGTGTGACATCCTCCAAGAATTGTCAATCGTGTGACAAACTCTCCGAATTGTCAAAATCTCAAGGATCCTAGACATCGTTCCTAACTATCTAGTGATGCTTGAACTACGATCAAGGCTTGATTCCTCCGGATACGTAGGTAGCCTTTTATAAAAGGTCCAGCCATTCGACCACTTTGGTCACCCCGTTCCTTTGTCACTCCTCGGTGATAAAGCGCCCTCATAAAAGTTCAAATATTCGACCACCTTGGGTCACTCCTAGCATATCCCCGTAGGATCATTTGCTTGACTTCCTAGGTCATTTTCTCAAAGCAAGAGACCAGCTTTCTTCTTCCTCCCCAATGGATCCTAATTCCGAACTACGGCCCGGCTTGATTCCTCCGGATACGTAGGTAGCCTTCCAAAAGGTTCACCCACTCGACCACCTCGGTCTCCCAATCCGTCTCGGCATTCGCCAGATCGGCTCCTTTTCTATCGACAACCCCACTCGCCTTGCAAGTGACGTTGCCGAGGGCTTCGTAAGTACCCAAATGCTCATGCCTTCCTGCTAATTTTCCCGACATTTCGGTAAATTTCCCAGAATTCCCCTGACCTTCCTAGTGTTCCTGAAATGTCCCGGAACAGCCCAAATTTAAAATTAGGGTCAGAGGAGCCTTCCTAATTAAGAAAACACGTTTTTCTTAATTAGGAGAAGCTTCTAGAATGATGCCACCTTGCATGGTTCTAGAATGCCGAGTCATTGTGGATAATGCCGCACGGCCTCATTTGCAAAGAGCTCGCAGCCGCACGGCTTCATTAGCCTTATCCAGATCGCCTATAAATAGAGCCCTCCTCTACCCATTTCAACAACAACAACAACACCAACAATACACACACACAACCAGCCACTCCCAGACGTGAAGAATCCCTTTGAAGGTTCAAGAAGGTGAAGAAGAAGCTCAAGAAGCCATCTCCCTCCTCCTTGAAGGTCCAAGACCAACTTCCTCCAAGCTCCGTCCAAAGAATCGAAGAGAACGATTGGTAACCTCGCACGCCCTACCTTTGCATCCTAATTGCATTATAAATTGCTCATTGCATTGTCTTTATATTGCTTGGGACTTGGTAGATTAAAGATCATATCTTTATAATCCCCTTCCCCTTTTTCATGCATTAAGACCTCATTTGTCATAAAAATGTAGTCTTTTTCATAAAGGTGCATCCTTTGCACCTAAAATCCCTATTTTCCAATAAAAATGTTATCTTTATGCATCATTTGCATATAAAGATCAAATCTTTTTTAATAAAAATGCATCCTTTGCATCAAAAATCCCTTTTTCAATGCATCATTTGCATAAAAATCAAATCTTTATGCATCATTTGCATAAAGATCATTTCTTTCAATCAAAAAGCATCATTTGCAACCTAAAAATGTCATCTTTTCATTAAAGATTCATTTTTCATCATGCATTTCCCCTTTCCCCCAACCTTGGAACGGACCGGTGTAAAAGTTCTCATCTTTGCATCGTTCCTTCCATTAAAGGTTCATGATTTCTTTAGGAAAAGGATAACCTTGAACCCTATATCTCCGATTATCGCTTAAGAATGAGTATGAAGCCTCTATACGAGCTCGACCGTCTTAAAGCGTAGGATTGATGGGCTAAGGACATTCCTTCCTAAAGAACCTCATCTTTGACCCAAAAGAGAGTCATTCTCTCGATCACGCAAGTCCCGAGGGTCCCGAGGTTTAAAATGCGATGATCATAAGTCATAAGATGAGGACGGGATCATAATCCCTAATACATAAATTCCAAGAAATCCCGAGCGACAACCAACAAATGGTTTGTACGTCCGGAAGACAACTTGGGACATTCCCCCCCCCTTATTTTCAAACACATGCACACAAAGAAAGCACGCAAGCAAACACGATTAATGAAATCTAGGGAGACTTGCTCCGGCAAGGCACTTTGGGTGAACGCCAAACGTTCTTCCCAAGGGGTAACTTAACCTCCGAACCCATAAAACCTTTTTTTCAAAGTTTTGAGGTAATCAAAATGGCGTGGCGACTCCGTTTTTCAAATAACTCGGATGTCTTCAAACCCGCGTGAATTCCAATAAACAAAAATTTTGGGCACACATTCACAGTACCCCCGGCCAATGGCTTCCCTGACAGATGGCTTGACACATGAAAGGAAGATGGACTTCTCGTCAGAGAGGGGAATTGGGTGAGCTAACTCATTAAGCTTCTTGTTCCACCTCTTATAAAAGTCTGTTACGGACTCATCGTGCCTCTGAATGGTGCCGATCAAGTCACTACGAGTGGTGTACCACTCGACACTTCCTTTGTATTTGTCCAAAAAAGCATCACTGATTTGGGACCACGTAGCCCTTGCTTCTGGCTTAAGGCCTAGGAACCATCTCAAAGGAGAGTCATCGAGGGATAAGTGAAAGTAAAGGGCTAGCATCTCTTCGGTGGCCCCTTTGGCACCTATTGACATGATGTAACTGTTCATGTGAGTTTTAGGGCATGTGGAGCCTTCAAACATAGTTATGGGAGGCATCTTGAAGTTCTTCGGGAGAGCCTTGGAGTCTTTGAGCTCTACGGAGCTGACCATGTTGGATCCAAAAGTCATTTTGTGCAACTGTTCTTTCACATACTTCAGTTCTTCCTTCAAACTTGAAACCTCGGAGGATGGGGGTCGTCCCATAGTCAGAGCTACTGTTGAGGATGGCACTGGGAATTCTGGCGTGGGCCTGATTGGCAAGGCAGCCGGAGGAAGACCAAGAGTGCTGGGTATGCTAACATTGTTGTCCACTAAGCCAACTGGGCTGGGGATCTTGTTCCCGTACATGTCGTAACCATTGAATTGGACATCGGGATTTCGAGGTCCGAACTGTACTGATTGACTGCCCAACTGACCATGGGCAGGGGACCTAATACCGGTGCACGGAGCTGAATATGGGGTGGAACCGTACAGATGTTGGGTGAGAGGAGAACAAACCGCAGGCTGAGGGATGTTGTTTTGAAATCGGGGTTGTGGATAATGCGGGATCTGATCCTGGCAAACCTGGTTTCCTGACATGCGATACCTGCTCTGCTGCTGATTGGACTGATCATGAGTAGCCATAAACTGATCACCAAAGGTTGGGTTGGACGGCTGACCCGTGCTGTTATACGGACTTTGACCCCGAGTCCCAAACTGATTCTGAGTATACCCAAACGGCTCTTGATTGACACCACTGGGTTGCTGACCCTGCCCAAGCTGGTTCTGGGGATAAAACATAAACTGGTCCTGAGCACTGAACTTCGGTAAGGAGCTTGATTTGCCCCTCGGCCCGTATTGCATACCATAAGTAGATACTGGGATAGGGGGAGGTCTTGACATACCCCCATGAGTCGGCATCGAGAGGGAGCCAGGCCCACCATAGGAGACTGGTGGGGGCATATTGTGAAGGCTTTGCCTAGGTGAGGATGGGGGAACAAAGCCAGTGCCGGTGATAGTAACATCGGGATCTTCCCTGATTTCTTCGTACGACCCATCGGGGTGACGGATTACGGCAACACCTTGCATGCGCATTACTTCGACATAGCGAGCCCAACCGGCTTCCTCGCGGGCACGAGAGGCTTTGAGAGCAGCACAGAGGGAAGCTTCCTGAAAGAAGTTAAAACCTGGCTGAGGGTTAACAAACGGACTTCCCGGGGGTGTCATGTGAGGACCCATGCCGTAACCACCGCTAGGAGAGGCATTCAGAGCTGCGTTCGGCCCTGCATTCTGACCTTGATCTGGCCCTACACCTTGGCTGACATTCTGATTCTGAGCTGGATCAACACCTGCGTTCGGACCCAAACCCGCTGAGACTTGCGAATCTGCCATTTCTGAGACTGCTGGAAATGAACCCTTGACTGGAGAGAAACTGATTAACCGACCACCCGGAACTCTGACCCAATACTTGCTCGCTGAAAGGGGGAGAGAACGGTTTTAGGTAGGGGAGAGGATAGGCTGAGGACGGACTCATGCATATGCTTTTTTTTTATATTTTTATATATTTTTTGTTTTTTTTTTAAATGATTTTTATTGATCCTAGGAATGGTTGGAAAAGGGGGAAACCTTCTTTTTCGCATTCTACGCTATTCCTGGATCAGTGGGTTCCATCACTACGTCTATAGACCCCCTGTATTCCACCTGTATTGCACCTCCGGGACGGACAATCCCGGCAGAGGTCCTATAGGGCACGTGGAACCCACCAATCGAAGGGGAGAATGAACCTATGGGCATATGAGCCAAAACAAGTCAAACTTGGGGTTTTCAAAACCAAGTCCAAGTCAACGTCTAAACTCGGGAGGAGAGAGGGTCGTACGCACGTTTGAATGTACGAGGCCACAATTTGGAGGTAAAACCCTGGAAGAATTGGACATGACCTCTCCTCTTTTCGAGTTGGAAATCTGGCATGGCCTCTCGTCGCTTAGCGGCAAAATTTTGGCATAACTCTCGTTGGTATGCGTTAAGAATTCGACATGGTCCCGTGTTGACACATGCCGAGAACGCGTCATGACCTCTCACGAAGCCAAGCCGAGAAATCGATATGTACCTACGTCGAGATATGTAGAGATCTTAACGCGTACTTACGTTTGAATTATGTCGTAATTCCGACATGAAGAGGGAGAGTATGCCAAGATTTTTGGAGACGATGCATGACTCGGACTTTGTGAGAAAATTTTGAAAACCAAGTTTGGAAATGTTTTGAAAAGTATTGGCCAAAAACCAACCGGTCACGGTAGACAGTGTGTCACGGACAAGTGTTGGCTGACTCACAGGCTAGGAGGACTTTAGGCGCTCAAACGTCAGCAAAACATGTCACTTTCCGCGATGCCGTCCGTACACTCCCGGGTTCTAACTCTATATGCGGGTAGAGTGCGAGTAGTGTGAAGGTATTTTCTAGGAAAATATTTTTCTGCTTTTTTGTAAAAGATATATATATATTTTTTTTTTTTTTTTTTTATTTTATTTTTTTTATGCAATATGCAAAGAAAAAACAAGAGAATGAGTCAAAGCATGACAAAAGGGGACTGCCCCAAATGTCAGATTTTACCAGTAGCTGTAGTCCAGCATCATCCTGCCCTGTTCTGATCAACGGGAAGAGCAAATTGCAAAGGGGGAAGCCCCGGCTCCCAAAGGCATCACATACCATAGAGCATGGCAAAGCTCACGTGAGCACACAAAATGACACACATGCACACACAAGGAGAATGTCGAAATTGTCCAAGTTGATTTAAAGAAAGTTAGACCCTCTTAAGAAAAACTTTTCTCTTTTTTTTTTTAGAAAATAGAAGAATGATACTGGTACGTGGGATTGTTAGTCCACCATTTGTCCCAAGTATCTTCTTCATCATTTTTTTTAAAAAACAAAAAGTTTTTCAATGTAAGTCCCCAGCGGAGTCGCCACTGAATGAACGCTCGCCCCGAAAAAAAGAAGAAATGTATGTGTTTTGGTTATCGATATCATTTTTCCTTTTTGAAAGAGGTTTTGTATGTATTGCAATGATACGATAAGTTTTGAAAAACTTCGGTTTTGGGAGTCGCCACGCCGTTTTTAGAGGAAAACATTGAAAAACCTATTTTAAGAGATTTTGGGTTCGGGAGTCTGGTTACGTGTTTGGGAAGAACTAGAGAGTTCACCCAACACGCCTCTTTCGAGACTTTCAATCAATATTGGACAATTTTGGACATTCAAAGTGTGTGTGCAATATGTGTCGATGTGTAAAGCATGCAAATTTGACATTTCATTGATAATGTAAAAGCTGAGTACAACTTGTGAGCCATGACAGGGGGCCACACCCTTTTTTACATATTATGATTATCATAACAAGGCAGAAGGTAAGACAATCTGCCCAGAGAACTCCTATGTCGTCCGACACAGGACCTCACAGAAAGAGGGTGTCGCACGACATGATGCCTCATGGTCAGATTGTCTATTACAATGACCAAGCTATTTCTGGAACTGGAACGACATTTATTTGACTCATTTAAAGACACTATTTGAAGGTCTAAGCTCAGTTTGGGATTGACGGGAGTGAGCAAAGTCACGATAGACTTTGAATGATACGGAATGTCATATGACATGGAACATCCGAAGTTATCCATGTCATATGGCAAACCGCCTCCAATAAATCGCACCCAAACAGACCATAGGCACCCAAATAGTGGCTTATGAGCCACGGAAATGCTTAGGTAAGCTTTGAGTTACAAAGGGAGTAAACTGGACAGATCTGAAGTCCAAGAATGGCTTTACAGCCTTCTGGGATCTCCATGTCGTATGACACAGGATCTCCATGGAGTCCTGTGTCGTCCGACAAGGATAGGCCATTTCTGTGCCCTTCAGTCTGTTTGATTCCCCTTTGTTTCTCAAGGCAAACCAAGCATCTTTATTAACTGTAAGCAGTAATATAACGATAATATATGAGTATTATGGGAGGATCACATGGCTTTAGTGGCCAAATGTGATAAATCACATATTTTTGGCCACTTTGAAGTAGCCATCACCTCCTAACTCCATGCAAATGCGTAAAGATTGAATCTTTATTGATCCTAATATGACCAAATGTCCAGATCTGGGGTGGGGAGAAGTGAATATTGAAGATTCACTTCTCCACCACCTTTATCATGCAAAAATCCCGATTTTTACATAATATTAAAGCAAATATGCATGCAAGGTAGTATGAATGTATTAAAAGGCTATTTAAAGAGGGAGAAGGGTTTAGTGGCTACCTATTGTAGTCCACAAGGTGAGATCACCAGTAGTATGGTGTCCACCCCTTCTACACACCAACAAAGGAAGCTTCTTTGGATCTTGGCCTTGAAGTGTGTGTGTGTGTGAGGAGGGAGGTGAGTGTGTGTGTGAGAGAGAGAGAGAGACTCCTTTTGGACAGTGTTTCCCCCTATTATACTGATCCTCCCCAAATCCTCTCTTCAAGTCCTCCTCTAAAATGATCAGCCATGCCCTGTATTTATAGGCAGGCTGATGGGAAGGCCTTTGTCGTCCGACAGGGGCAGTTAAACCGCCTTAGTGTCTTTCCATGTCGGACGACAGCGTACACCTTTTTGACATATTGGGCCGAATGCTTGGCAGGCCCAATGGGTTTGCTGTCTTGTGGGATATTTGGACTTAATATTGCATTTTAGCAATTATATAAGCCCAAAAATCAATAATAGTGGATCCAAAACATGAGTTCGGATCGGGGTACTCACACCATTCGCTGGTTATTTCTGCCTTCGTGCCCCACAAATCTTTAGGGATTAGTGAGACGGTTTCTATTTCATCTGGTGAAGCATCGCAGTCGCTGAAGATTTCAAAGCCCGGTGGACGCTTTCCTTTTATCGTCAGTCCATGGTTCTGAAAAGATAAAGTAGGGGATGCTTTCCCCTTCCCGGACGAAGTAGCCATTGAGTGTCTTTTGATATGGTTCGATATTGCAATCTTTGACCTTCGGGTTATTGTGGCCTTTGTATGCGGTTCCTTCCCACTTGACTTGAGTGAAGTCCCACTCTTCTTTGTCATCTCCATCATGGATGGAAGTGATGTATCCTAGACCATGCTTTGTGTGTGGTGAGGGAACCGGTGGTGGTTCCGTTACCCCTTTCAAGTGTTTTCCAAGTCCCAAGCTAGGGAAGTATCCATTTGCTTGCATCATTCTCCAAACAGGAAGGTTTCTAGAAAACCGAAGTGCCTTGGAGTAATCATTTTCGTTGCAAGTTTCTATGACATTCACGGTGCTTTCTTTCTCGATCTCAAAGCCACTGAACAGGAAATCAGAAGTGCTATGTTGTACCTCGAGGATAGGGCTAGCAGTAACCATCTCTCCGTGTATGGTGACTATCGTATCGTTGTGTCTGAACTTGATATATTGGTGTAGGAAGGAGGGTACAACCCCTATGTCGTGTAGCCAAGGGCATCCAAGCAGCAAGTTGAAGGATGTCGGGATGTCGATGACTTGAAATTCGATGCTCATTGTGACTTGCCCCATTTCTACAGGTATCACAACTGACCCCAAAGCGGTTCTAGCAGTACAATCGTACCCCCTTACAGTATGCCCAGATGGCTTAAGGTCTTTGTGGGTGAGGCCTAATGATGATAAGGCCTTCTTTGGAAGGACATTGATTGCAGAACCATTGTCGACCAAAATGCGTGGCATTCGGTATCCATTCACCTTAGCAGTTATGTAGAGGGCCTCATGATGATTGTTCCCATAGGATGGGAGATCCAAGTCGGTGAAAGTGATGATGTTGCCAAATTGTACTTGACCGATCATTTGAGTGAGCTCTTCGGGTGTTGCTTTCGAGGAAATGGTCATTTGAGCCAATGCCTTTTTCAACATCTCACGATGCTTGTGAGAAGCCCCTATGAGATCCCAAACTGAGATGTTTGCTTGTGTCTTCTTTAGCTGAGTTAAGAGAGGGTTGTCTGGTTCGTTTGATGATGAAGCTTTTGCTTGTTTAGGAGGGTTTTCGTCCCTTGGATCTTTGTTGATGATCACATGACCGGATCGTGTGAGGAGATTGACTGTTTTAGACCCTTTTTCCTTTTGTTCTAAGATTTCCTCTCAAGACATCATATAACAGAAAGAATATTTATTAAATTCAAAAGGGCTCTCGTCCAAAGTTGTGGTCAGACGAGTAGGGTCCTTGAAGCTACTTTCTACTTCTATCAAATTGACTTCATTGTTTGGTAAAGGAGTAGTAACAACATTAGGTAGTCCTATCTCTTTATCGTCAAACAAATCTTGGATGACGTCTTTCAAGTGGAAACATGAGTTGGTGTCGTGGCCGGTGAAGTTGTGGTACTTGCAGAAGAGATGATGAGCATGATTGGCAGGGAGATCTTTCTTTGGAGGTCCACCTTCTCTTGGTTTGATTTTTCCATTCTTGACGAGTACCTCGAAGAGTTCTTCTTGAGTGATCCCTTCAAGCTTTTCATAATGCCTATCCCTTTTCTTCTTTTGTGGTGGAGGTACCACAGAGTACTTACCATTTCCGGGATGATTGAAGACAATAGCATTAACAGAAGTGTCCTTGGGGTTGGAAGAGAAAGAGGAGCTCTTATTGTAACGGAATCCACTTTCTTTCTTGGCTTCCCTTTTCTGCTTGATGAGGTCATCTAACCGTATACCCGACTTGTGGAGTTCGGCAAAGCTAGGAAAGTAGTTGCCCGCGAGTTTGTCTTGATAATCCTCCCTAAGACATTGTATGAGGATGTGGATTTGTTCGTCTAGGCTGGGCCTATCAACGATTTCAGTCAGTTTGGTCCTCCACCTTTTGACAAAATCTGTGAAGGATTCATTCGGAAGCTGTTTGGTTTGTTCAAGATCCCTTCTAGTGGTGCGGTAAGTAGAGTTGTCCTCATATTGCTTTTGGAAAGTACAACTAGCGAGTGGCCAATCGAGTCTTGTAGAGAGTGGGAGAGTCATGTACCAATCCCTAGCCGCACCATCGAGGGTTTGTTGAAAGCATTGGGCTAACAGGTTGTCATCAACACCCATAGGTAGCATGGCCCAAGAGTAGGTCTCCAAATGTGATTTGGGACAGGTGGTGCCATTGAATTTCACAATGTCAGGTGTTTTGTACTTTCTAGGAAGCTTGGACATGGATTGACGAAGGGTGTCATAATCAATAGAGAGCGAGGCTCCCTTACTCACATCGAGGGATGCAAGCTTCTTTTCTAACATGGCCATGGTAAGGGGTTCGTTCTTGCTTTCCCCTTTGCTTTCTTTCTTGGATGTGTAGCTCTCATTGTCAGAGGAGGAAGATGACGAGCTAGACTCGTACTTCTTTTTCTTGCTTTTGCTTTGGCGGCGACCCTTGGCCTTTTTGGTGTATGATTCCTCTTCTTCGGAGGAGGAATCATTTTCTTCTTCTTTTCTTTGTTGTCTAGTGCTGCCCTAAGTTCTAGGATTTCTTCCACAAGAGTGTGGATTTGGGTAGCTTGCACTTCTAGGCGATCATTGGCTTCTTCCAGAAGTTTGTGGTTGTTTTCTAACAAAGTTTCATTACCCGGAATATCGTCGATGCCGGACATTATGTTGGGAGTCTTGAAGTTGAGGGGCTTCGGAAAACTGACAGAGGAGATGCAGAGATGACGTCAGGATCATATCTAGCCCCAACGAGTCGGAAGCGTACTTAAATGGTTCAGGCTCAATTATAGCAAACAGAGGCATTATCTCGCGCGAGACATGTAGTCCCGCACGAGACAATCACACGGAAAGTCGATTTTTATTAGACCTAATTTTTGGTCAGAACGGGGAATCCGTTTTGAGGGGTTTCTAAGGCCTTTATCAGAACCTAACGACTAAGTAATCAATCCGATTTCTGTAAAACAAAGCCATGTAAGATTGTTTTTGAAGGATATATTTTTTTTTTCTTTTAAAGGGACTTCCGAAAGGGTCATTCCGAAGGGACTTTTTTCCGAAGGGACTTTTCCGAGTCCTTCTTTATTGTCAATTTTACATGGCTTTATTTTGATCAAAAACAAGAAAAGATCACCAAGTCAAATCGACCGGTCACGGAGTGTTCCTAAAAAGACAATCTACATGAAAATGTGGCGATGCAGGGCTGGAAGGCTAGGCTCCCCGCGATATGACAATCTAGGTGGATTGAATACGCGGAGTGGGATGATCCAACTTCGGAGAGACCGGCGACTAGGTGGTACACGTCATCCGTTCTTAGTGTGGGTCCCGGGTTTATAGAGGGTATGCAGTGCAATGAGAGATATATCATGAGTGCGTGTGTGTGATAGTCAATCTAGGTGATAGATAAAAATAGAGATTTTTTTTGAAAACAAAAGAAAACAAATAGTGGCCGCACCAAATGGTTGCCTACGTTTCTCCCAATTTAGGAAGACTCAGGCCGTCGTAGTTCCACATAATGAGGGAGAGAGAGAGATGAATAAATTAATTACAACTCCCGAATCCCCAATGGACCGGACTTTAATAAAATAAAACCCAATCACACGCAGTTTATAAATAACAATCAATTACTTAACCAAAATATGGATTCGAGTTCGACATCTTAAGGGAGGCCTTAAGATGCGGGAACTCTGCATATAATGAATTCTAGGATCCCCCTTGCGAGTTCGACTCTCGTCTTGGACTGTGAGATGAACAGGAAAAACCAGAAAACCACAGATTGCCGAGGCGGCGTCTCGCGCGAGATAGGATATCTCGTGCGAGATATGCCTGATCTGAGAACAAAAACAAATTTTTTTATTTATTTTTTTGAAAACCTCTCTTTTAATTTTGACGCAAGTTTAAGCCTCTTAATTTTATTGTCCCCAGCGGTGTCGCCACTGTAGCGTTGAGCGGATTTTGAACTTCCCCTTTTTATTTATCTTTTGAGTCGCCACCTCTATTATTCGTTTGGAAAACATAGAAAAACCATTTTAAAAGAGATTTTGGGTTCAGGGCTTAGGTTATGAAATGGGAAGGTCAAGGAGCACCCATTCCACCCAATTCGGAATCGGTCTTGCTAAAGAAAAGAGAGGTTTTCAAAAGAGAAGAAGATTTTAAATAGAAAAGAATAAAATAAAGATCCATTTAACGGGGTTAAACGGAATGTAGGATCGATTGCTTCGAGACCATCCCCATGATTTGGGGAGGCTCTAGGACGATCCTAGATTCGACTCAAGTGTAGAATCGAATCTTGATATGGACAGAGCTTTGCCTCAGTCCTTGACTCGGATCTTGATGTATGTTTATCAACAAGGTTGACAAACAAACTTTGAGGTGATTTTAGGGGTGATTTACAGGAATCTATCAAGGAGAGAAACCAGTAAATGTAGGGGGAATATTGGGATTGTGGACCTCTGAAATACTAGAAGTCACCAAGTATTTATAGGTGTTGGAGAGGTGTAGGTGGAGAGGTAAAACACTCCTAGGAAGGTTCCAGACTCCAAAATTATTGGTTGGCCGGATGGATAAAGTTTTATCCCGAAAAGAGGTTGAAATCGACAAGGAGACTGTCATCTGCATGCTGCAGAATACCAATATCTCGCGCGAGACACTCTATTCCGCGTGAGATATTGCAGTCTATGGACAATTCTGTCCTTCCCTCGTTATCTCGTATGCAGTTTAGTCCAAACTAATGGTGGTTAGTCAAAACTTAACGAAACATGACGAAATGGTGGATTTCTACTTCTTGACTCAAAGCGAGACTTAGAGTGGTATAAATGTGATCTGATGGGTTCAGAATGGGGTGTCTACATCGGGTTTTGAGTTGTTTTGAAAATGGGTTCGAATGACGAACTTGAATCTTTAGATTGAATGACAAACGTTGATTTTAGTGAAAAGAGCGTTTGAATGTCAAATGTCAGGTTTTGGGTTGTTTTGAAAATGGGTTCGAATGACGAACTTTCGGTTTTGAACCGGGCATTATAATGTTACCAATTTTATGAAAAAAGGTAATAAATGAGATGCAATCAACGAGTCATTTTGTGACTCGGACATTTGTAAGTAAATACTATCAACAAACCAAACGGCTCGGACTTGTAAATGACAGTATTAAAATGATATGTCAACGGAATCGAACGATCCGGACGGTAAAAGCGCGATCGATGAGCCAAACGGCTCGGATTTGTAAAGGTGCGTAAAGTAAATAGTGATATCGATGGATCAAACGATTCGGACTTTGTAAATGACAATAATGAACTAAACGGTTCGGACGTTAAAGAGCAAATCAACGGATCGAACGATCTGGACGGTAAATAACAGAAACTTAAAAACGGGACTTGAACGTCGTTTTAACCCGAAATTACTTCTCTTACGGGAGAGAAGATGATTAGGGACTAAAATGTATCGAGCCTCGTAGATGGCGTTACGTCTACATTTTGAGAGTTTTGACCGGATCGAAAATAGCGTTTGATGCATAAATCGAGACGAAGCGGAGTTTTAGAGAGATAGAGTGTTACCTATGCTAGGGAGTGACTCTTTGGCTCGGAAGGCATATACGGGATACGATTTAGTGTTTAGGAGGTGTTTTGGAAGTGTTTGGCTCGTGTTTGGTCGAAAAACATGGTTTTCACGCAAATCGAAGCATTTCTAGGGCTCGGGAGGGGGTACAGGCTGATAGAATCGTGGGGTTTTTAGGAGAGGTAATAAAATTGTGCCTTTTTATAGAATGACAGCCTCTGTATTTATAGGGGAAATTTTGTAAAATAGGCCGGATGGCCTAACCTTCAAATTGGGGGGGGGGGGTTTGGGTATTTTGGAAATTGTAAGGACATAATGAGGATTTTGGTTTTTCATGTAAAACTGGCCGGACGGCCTAACTATCAATTTCAGGGGTATTTTGGTATTTTCACCCTTGAATTTGATAGATGGGGATGGGGGAGGCTGTGCATGTGTGCCACGTGTCCCTGTAAGTCACCAAGGCTAGGGTTTTTGTCCCGTTAATCCCGATTTTGACTGTTTTCCAAATAACTGTTCGGAAAATGTCCGGAACAGCCTCGAAAAGTCCCGAAAATTGTGTTTTTGGAGGAAACCGGTACTTTTACGTGTGATAACATGTGTTGAGTACGCTTTGGATTTGGGATGCACGGGGCAGTCCTGGAAAGTCTCATTGACTCGGGAATGGGGAGTTTAACGGGTTTTGGTTAACTTGGAAAGGGCCAGTTAACGGATTCCGATTAACTTTTAACGGATTTTAACGATTAGGATTTGGGTACTTACAGTAGCCCTCAGTGACGTCTCTTTTAAAGGAAGTGGGGTCGTTGAAAAAGATAAGGATCTAAATCGGGGGATGCCTTATTTGGAGAGACCTGAGAGGCCAAATGGCTGGACCCTTAGCGAAAGGATTCCTACGTATCCCGAGTGGGAATCAAGTCGATCGTAGTTCATGGGTGCGAGGGCATTTCGTAGGGGCCTCGACCTGTGAGGGAATGATTAGGAGGAGTTTGTCCTGGTTGAGACTTATTTGAAGGCGTCTAGACCTAAGTGTGACTGTTCGGAGGCATCTGAACCTATGGGAAACTGTTTGGAGGCGTTCTATCATGAGTGAGACTGTTCCGAGGCATCTGAACCTGAGTGAGACTGTTCGGAGGCGTCTGAACCTGAGTAAGACTGTTCGGAGGCATCCTAACCTGAGTGAGACTGTTCGGAGGCATCTGAACCTGAGGGAAACTTTTTGGAGGCGTTCTAACCTGAGTGAGACTGTTCGGAGGCGTCTGAACCTGAGGGAAACTGTTTGGAGGCGTTCTAACCTGAGTGAGACTGTTTGGAGGCGTCTGAACCTGAGGGAAACTGTTTGGACGCGTTCTATCCTGAGTGACACTGTTCGGAGGCATCTGAACCTGAGGTGAAGGTCCTTGTGCCTTCGTGGATATGGTGGGAATAATGGGAATAGTTGTGTTAAACTGGCATTTTTAACAACACGAAAGAATTGACGTTCCAACATCGGGGTTAGGAACGGAATGTGATCTCGGGAGAGAATGACACATTGCTGGGGAAAAGCGTCTTGAGTTCTAACAAAACCGGTTAGGAACTGAGGAGATTGTTTAACGTTCTTTTAGAAGGAGCGTCTTAGGATCCTACTATGGAGAAATGTTTGGGCTTACGACGGCGGCCGAAGAGGGATTGTTGTGCGGGCTTACATTGATTGTCGTTGAGATGGTCGGGCTTACGAAGACTGTTGGGGAAGTGATTGTTCACCTGCTGGGGGGAAATGATACTCGGGCTTACTATGGTGGTCGAAGAGGGATTGTCGTGCGGGCTTACATTGATTGCCGCTGAGGTGGGAAGGTCGGGCTTACGATTGACGGCCGGGATTTACCCTTTGGAGTAGGGGGCGCTAGAAATGTCTAACTGGAATTTAACCTCTAGAGAGGGGCGTTAGAAATGTCTAACTGGAATTTAACCTCTGAAGAGGGGGCGTTAGAAATGTCTAACTAGAATTTAACCTCTGGAGAGGGGGCGTTAGAAATGTCTAACTGGAATTTAACCTTTATAGAGGGGCGTTAGAAATGTCTAACTGGAATTTTATCCTCTGGAGAGGAGGGCGTTAGAAATGTCTAACTGGAATTTAACCTCTGGAGAGGGGCATTAGAAATGTCTAACTAGGGAAATTTTAACTTTTGAGGAAAAGTGTCAAATTTGTAAAGATGAGGGGCTGAATTGGCATATGGGCCAAAGTGGCCCATCACGTAAAAGAGGCCGGACTGCCTATTTCTCAAATCGGACAACTTAAAGCAGCAGTCGGCCATTAGAGAGAAAGAGAGAAAATTTGAGAGATTTGTCGAGAGGAAGAGAGAAAAGAGAGAAAAATTTGTCATTTTTCTTTGATCTTTGTTGAAATATTTGAGAGATTATTGCTATGGAAGCAGGATTGGGGCAGAGGGGTCGACATAGAAGGACCGTTAATGAGAGGAAGAGGCTCAAGAGGATGGTGCGAACCACCACTCTTTCCATGGATCCGACCGAGTTTTACAAAGCTCGGGATAGCCATAAATCCAAGGAGGGGATGGAGAGGAAGGTAAGCATCCTCTAAATTCCTTTGAATTTTAGAATTTGCATTCTTGAAATTTTGGAATTTTGACTTGAATTGTGTTAGGGTTCTTGGTGCCCGATTTGGGGCTTTTGACCTTGCGAATTCCTTTTGTCGAAATTGACTTTAGCTTAGTGCAATTGACGTTATGGGTAGACAACGTAGAAATTTTGGTAGAAAAATTCCATGTCTAGGGGCGTTTTCCAAAATTAAAGTGAGTTTAATTCGGGACGGAGTAATTTTTGAAATGTTTGAAAGTTCCGTTTTAGACGGATTTTTCAAAATGTTTTGAAAGTTTCGGGTTTTACGAGTTTTTCAAAATGTTTTGAAAGTTCCAGGTTTGACGGGTTTTTCGAAATGTTTTGAAAGTTCCGGGTTTGACGGGTTTTCAAAATGACTTGAAAGTTTCGGGTTTGACGGGTTTTTCGAAATGTTTTGAAAGTTCTTGGTTTGACGGATTTTCCAACTTGGTTTTGAAAGTTCCGGGTTCGATGGGTTTTTCAAAATGACTTGTACATTTTTGAGATTTCAAACCGTTAATACTCCGACTGGGATAGAAATATTTTAGGGAAATGAACTATATCTTTGTGTTGATATGTTTTTGTGATTTTGACATGTGCATGTGCATTTTGTGTACGTTATCTTGTAGTAACATACTTTTGTTGTGTTTACCTGCAGGGGCGAGGGCCGGTTGACGTGTCCAATACGAAGAGTAGGGGAGATGTTGAGGTAGTCCGTAAGCTATGGGAAAAGTTACCGGATGTGGCTCGTGAAGGGGAGAGGAGTCCACGACAGCTTGTGATAGACTCTGGCCAAGGAGGCTTTATCAGTGCGGTGGCCATGGTGGCATCGACACAGAGGGTGAAGGTGCTCCATGTGGCCTTAAGCGAGTATTGGTGGGATACGACCCACACATTTCACTTCAGATGAGGGGAGGCATCAGTGACTCCCACAGACTTCACTGCGATTATCGGGTTGTCATTCCGAGGCAATCCCATAGAGTGGTTTGATGGTTTTACCATGGAGCAGCTGTTGGGACTGCTTGGTTTCGACATCACGGATGCCAGAGGTCTTAGTATTCGGTACGAGCCGATGGAGGCACATTTGAGGAGGGGGATAGATGAGTATCTGGTTGGCTCCGAGAGGATGACAGCAGAGTATTTGGCTAGGGGGTTTTTGTGGTTTGCTCTGTCAGCAACCCTTTTCCCCAATGCTGACACGATGTGTCAGTTTGCTTGGCTTCCTAACTAATCAGGAGGCCATGAAGGGGTTTTGCCTGGGGAGAAGCTGGTCTGGCCGAGCTCTTCTTTGCCTTGGACAGGTGTTCCTGGGGGGAGGACAACTCGTTCTATTGCTTTCAGTTCACGCTAGATGTGAGTCTCCTTCTTTTTCTCTTCCTTGTCTCGCTTGTACTTGTATGTATCTGCTGTGTAGCTGATATAACTTTCCTGGTGTTTGACAGGTGTGGTGCTTTGAGGTGTTTCACCCGCATCGGTGGACCACCAGGGAGGCGTATACCCTTTTGTTTCCTGCCATGCTGACTTGGCAGAAGACGGGTAGGCCGGTGAAGTCCAGGGAAAGTACCCATGCGACTTACGAGGAGGTGACTTTGGCCTTGGACCTAGACTTCTCACCGAGGATCAACTTGACTTGGTGGAGCCGGTTTGATCATTTTGTGGTACAGGCTTCTAGGGAGGTGACACGTCAGCGGAAGCTGCTAGCAGGGCTTCATTGTGACGTTATGTATCTGGGCGAGAGGGTGTTTTGCCAGTATGCTCCGGGATCTGATCCCTTGGTTCCGAGGGATCCGCCTCTTCACATGCAGTTTCCTATGTCCATAGTTGGGGAGGAGTTTCAGCGGTACAGGCAGGGAGTGCCTCACGTCAAGAACATCATAGAGGATGCTGACTACGACATCTTTCGAAGGATGAGGCTGAGGAGCCCACCGGTGATAGTTAGAGAGGGTGAGGACCCTGCACTTCCCAAAGATTATCCACTCCCCCGCACTCGCTTGGCATTCGAGGGCGTTGGTGGTTCTCGTAGGTGGTTGACGATTCCCATCCCGAAGCAGGCAAGACCTCAATACAGAGTTGAACCCAGTGCTTCGGTGAGTATTTTTTTGATTTTCTGTACTTGTAGTAGCATTCTGCAAATGTTGCATCTATGTTGTCCGTTTGTCTTTTGACGGCTTTCCTGGTTTGCAGGTTTCTGGCCGTACTTACGATCAGGCCGTAAGATGTCTGGATGGGATGACTGGCTTTGCTAGGAGGCTTGTGGACTTCCTACGATGCAGTTCTCGGAGGAGTGCGGCTGTTCATGAGCCGATACCTTCCTGACCGTCTGCTGCGAGAGACTCATCTGCTTCCACGGCTGGTGGTGTAGATGTCGAGCGGGGCTTTAGCCAGTTCTCTGGTGAGACTGCTGGATTTGGAGCTCTCCACTCCTCCTATTCGGGATACGGGCCTGGGGAGTCTTCGGGAGCACAGGCACAGAGCCGTCACTTCTCGTACTCCGGCTTTGATGAGTTCGCGGATTATTTGTCTACCACGAATCCGGCTGCTGCGGGGCAGTATTTTGAGTGCTTAGATGACGAGCAGGACTCGGAGTAGTCCCGTTGATTCGTTTAGACAATTGTGTGCACTGTCTGTAACAGAATATCATTTTGTACTTGAAAGGCCCTTGGGGCGAAATTTTGTACATTTTGAGTATTTATTATGATTACTTTTTACTTATTCTTGGCAGATAAGCAAGTAGGTTGATCAAAAATAAATAATAACATGAGATGCATTAAATAATAAAATTTGAGCTGGCAAAATTTATAACTATATGCACTGTTATTTGTTAATTGCACTGTTGCACGAGCCTGGGGCAGATGTGGTGTTTGCAATGAGTGAATTAATCACGGGTTAATATGTTTTTGTCAAGGCTTGAATAGGGGCGCCTTTGGAAATGTCGAGGGACATTGGTGCAGCAAGGCTGCAGGTTTGACTTGGTCAACCTGAAAAACAGGCTGGCTGGCCTATGCCTCAATTTCAGCTTGCTTAAATTGCAGTCCAGTTTATGCAGATTTGGAAATCTCACGCTTGTTTCTGAAGTTGAATTCTGTTTCTCTCTCAAATTCTTTGAAGTTTCCTTTGTTTTCCATGGCCACATTTCCAAGGTTGTCGTCTCAGATGCAAGAACGATTTTTGGAGAGGTTCAAGACATGGGTACGGCACCACACGAGGCAAAACAAGGAGTTCTTCGAGGGTTGTTATAGGATGAAGGCAGTTTGGGCTTTGAAGGAGCTTGTGCCGGATTGGGACCTTCTGAGAGCTGCAGCTCGTTTCTGGGATGAAAGGAGGCACGTGTACAGCTTCTCTTATAATGACATCACGCCCACGCTTGAGGATTTTCAGGCTATCCTTGGAGGACCTGAGGAAGAGCAGATTGTTCTTCCTTTGACGGGCGGCCTGACCACCGTTGAGAAGTTGATGTCCCTGCTTGGGGTTTCGGCTGAAGAAGCATACGCAATGCTGATACCAAATACTGATCATGTTGACATTTCGGGGCTACCCGATAGATTTGCTGGTGTCGATGGGAGCGTCGCAGCATGGGACGCCTTTGCTCTGTGCGCGGTTGCTACTTTGTTCACATTCACGTCATTGGGGGTGTACCACCACAGTGTTCTGGACCTGGTGAGGCAGTGATGGAGCGGAGGAGATATCGTACCCTTGATCTTGGGTGAGACATTCCTTGGCATAGGTCGGATGGCGACCTATAGCTGATACATGTGGGGAGGCAGTCCCGCTATGCTTACTTTGTGGTTGAGGGAGCGGTTGCAAGTGATGCCTGAGGTACCAGCGATATGTGATCCCTGGTCTTTTTCTCGACGACCCTTGGTGATAGGAGGCAGTCAGCCTGACTTGGAGTTTTGGATGGCCAAACTCCGCATGCATCGTCTGCGATGGTGGGTTCCTCACTGGAAGTTGCAGACTTGCTGGACCGTTCAGGAGGGTCTCTTCATTGTCAGAGTTTTGGGGCTGACCTAGTCTTCTTTCTACATTCCATCATTGGTGCTGCGGCAGTTCGGGCTGGAGCAGGTTCCGTTGACGGGCTTGAGTGATGCCGCTACCTTTGAGGTGGGATCGCTCTTTATGGATGATCCTTCGACGTCATTGCTTTTCATGCGGTTGTCGCAATATGCATCTTTTCCTACCAAGGTTCTCTTTCACCGGAGAGGGGGCACTATTTTCTCCACTCGGTATTTGAACTGGTACGAGGAGTGTATAGGGGAGACACAAATGGCTCTTCTGTGGAGGCGAAGCGAGCTATTGGGCCTTGACTATGGGGACCCCGACCCGGAACCTAACACGTGCCCCGAGTGGGAGAGTCCCCTTACTAACAAAACCACCTAAATTTTAAAACATTAATTTTACTTGAAAATAAAACCAACTTTCATACATCCATTATAAAACTAACTCAAACATCTCCACTTGGAGGAAAGTTATAAACAAACTTTGAAAGAACACACAACCTGTTTAATTACAAACACCACCACGAATATAAAAGTTTTACAAAGGTATTTTAATGCTCAAGTTGTTTTTCCCAAAAGGAGTAATGTTCACCAACAACTCCCAACCAACTAACTCTAACATATACATACCCAGACAATCCCAAAAGAACCAAGTACAAACTCCTTTTCGTCCTCACTGGCCTGGTCCGCCTGTCTCAGTGCGATCTAAAACAGTAAAGGGAGAAGGGGTGAGAATAAATCTCAATAAGTTATTATGAATGCAACAAGATGCCAAGTATAATGCAACACATAACAAGGTGCAAATAAAATATTGGTAAAGCGGTAAACACCTTACGTTACCTTGGTTTACCTTTCCCGTCTGAACAATAAATCGTACGACGTTGGGAGTAAAACTACACTCATTTGTGTACTGCTTAGGCATATTCACATCTTATAAGACCCATTTTTCAGGGAACCATATAAGATCGCAGCTATTTGTAAGGCTTTTGACTCAATACAGAAGCATTAACCCCAAACTGTGGCCACAGCAGGGGACAGTCACAGGTATAATGTAATCCGATCACCTTATAGAACAATTTCCATAATTGATCGTATTCTATTATACCCCTAAACATCATCTGATTGAAACACATTCAAGCACATAATAGTTACTTGAAACGAAATCCACCAAAGGGATAAAAAAAATAACAACATGATATTCATACTCATGTTTAAACCAATACAATAGTGCAACATATATTTCATACACTATTTGAATAATATCAATTCAACAACATGGTATTTGTACTCATGTTAAAACCATCGCAACAATGTAACTTGCATTTTAAACACTATTAAATAACCAAACTATAAATAGATAACCAAGTAAGGCACCATGTATCACAAACCAGCCCTACCTATTCAATATCCAACAATAAGTAACCTCTATAAAGGTTCAAGATCCAATTACCAAGTTTGAATAACTTTGGTTAAGTTGCAAATCAAGCATGCCAACCATTTTCCGAACAATATTTAAACCCCTTCCTCAAATCCATTTTGACCAAGTAAGATACCATTGGATAGCTAAAGTGTTGGACTTTAATCATAGTCAAAGAGGGTTCAATTATATACTAGGTAGATTAGGGTTCTGTTGCTTGAAAAATGGTTCAGAGGTGACAGGGCAGGGCACGACTCGTGCCCCAGGGCACGACTCGTGCCACATTTATACCCCCTCAGATTCAGTCGTCCAATTCATGGAACGACAAGGCACGACAGCAAGGCACGACTCGTGCCATAGGGCACGACTCAGGCCCTTCCTCAGAAAATCAGTACCTAGCTGAAAACATCAGCAACCAACTTCCAATTGTTAAATACTCATTTCCTCTGTTTTCTTAAGTTATAAAACAGGCACCAAACCTCACCCTAACTCATACCAAACCATTTTCATGCCTTCTAACTCAAAGCCAAGTGTTTCCAATTGCCATTTCACATTCATACTTCAATCATTTTACTTCAATGTCAACACCCTACCAAAACTTCAATATACCACATCCCTAACCATGTTAATCCAAGAAAAAGATTCTCAAATGCCATGCGACATCTATATCTCAACCTTTTCCTTTCCACCCAAATCATTATACCAACAATTCATTATACTCACTCAAAACCTATTCCAAAACCAAATGAAATTGATCTAAACTAACATGTAGAAATTTTATACCTCAAGCCTTTCATACTAAAATATTAACACCATATACTCATAATATAACTCATCCATAACCCATTTCAACCCAAGTAAAATGTACCCAAAGTAACATGGAACCATTATGATATTAACCTTAAATTATTTCTATTCTTTCACCTTAACAACAACACCATTAAAAATGTCAACTCTATCCTAGTTATATAAGTCAGCATCTTATAATTAATAAAACAACCGCAAAGAGCAGTTAGATAATTTATGAAGAGATATATACCTATAATAATTAGTCATAAGCTTTACTTTAAAGACTACATAAAAAGTACTTAGCTACCCTGTATTATCACTAATATGCATCGCAAATGTGAGAGTTCAAACAGGAAATAAGTCCATGTCGAACTTTAACCCCAAAACTGGCAATTTCCACCTCAAAAATGGAAATGATGAAATATGAACACATTTACACCAACCATTTCACCTCAAACTAGTACCACCATACCACCTTCATTATAATTCATCCAAGTCCATTTAAATCTTATTCCAAACTCAAAGAAAAGGTTCAAATGCTACATGCAACCTCTATATTTCAACCATTTCAACATAAAACCTCAAATGAAAAAAATTAAAAGAAGGGACATAATAACTTACCAAAATAATCTGAAAATAAGAAAAACTTTATTCGGCTAGATGCGATCCTCTCGGCTTCCCGAACATTTTGGTGAAGACGGATCGAAGAACGGATAAGAATTGAATTAAGAGAATTTATGGAAGAAATCCTACGTTGAAGCTTTTCGAATAACAATGGAGAAAGAAAGAAATGACTTGGCTGAGGTTTTAAATTGTGAAGCTTCTCCGTGGAGTAAAATGAAGATATAGATTAACACTTTTCCACCTAAGCTCCTCCAAGGTTTGCATTGATACAACTAACAACCTTCACTTCCAACCTTGAAATTAAAGCACCTCAACATTTTATAATCTTTTATTTAAAATTTCAATTATTATAATTTCTCTACAACATTTCCTTTTTATTTCATTTATACATATATAATTAAAATTAATTTATTAACATCCTAAAATCACATTAACTTTTCCAATATTATTAATTTACTACACCTTCTTCTTTGATTCATTTAAACATTAAAAAATCAAAGTAAATTTATTAACATACTCAAATGCCACATAATTTATTAGAATATTAAGCTAACCCATGAAGATCGCAAATATTATGAACCGCTCAAAATGAGATACCACGCACCCCACCCCCATGTGCTCAACATGTGCTTAAAATAGTGCCTAGCATTAGGGTCGTGACATTGACCACCGTGACAGCTCGACTTTGAGGAGGGCCGAAGCGATGGCTAACCCTCAGGATTGTACCGGGGATGATATGGCTGACTATGAGGCCATTGCTAGTCGGATGGCCAATCAGAGCATGGATATGAAGACTCAAAGGGAGGCATCTCGTGATAGATCTAGGGAAAGGGATGCGTTGGTGGCCACAGGTTTGACAGAGGCGTCGAGAAGGGTCCCAGAGCCAGGTAGAAGGACTACGGGGATATTCCCTGTAAAGGCAAAGAATACCCGCCGTGGGAAAGGGAAGGGGAGGAAAGACGAAGGACCGAGTACGAGTGACTAGGTTGACCTTGCTGTTCGGAATATCCACCCACTGTCATTGCAGACACATTAAATTGATTAATGTTTTATTGTTGTTTTGCTAGCGTGTAGCGAGTCAAGAGTAGACCGTGCTTGAACTCATCAAAGATTGTTTTAACCGTAATGAATCTGTAGGTCAAATTTAAGAGCTTTTCGAAACACAAGCGATTGGTGTTGTATTTGAAATTTTATGTGTTTTTGAGACCGAACCAATGATGGTTGTCTACGTTCCCCTTTAACAATTTGTCTAAGGGGCTCAGGTCACCGTAGTTCGACACTTTTAGATGAAATTTGAAAAATGAAGAAAAGTGTGACCCTGTTTTTTACCTAGATCATTTTTGGAAATGTATCTAGTTGGGTATTACTCTTTTAGCACTTTGATTTTACTGATTGGCGGTGTATGGGGAAGGAGAGTTGACTCGTGTTCTTCCTCAAATGAAGTATCTGCGAAGCTTGCTTTCATTTACTGGGTTGACGAAAGGGTTCCCGTCCAAATCTGCTAACTTCATGTCTCCTCCGGAGAAGATTCTTTGTACCATGAACGGGCCTATCCAGGTAGGTTCCCACTTTTCGAGGGGATTGGTTTGTGTAGGAGGCTTTTCCTTAAGCACCAATTCGCCTTCTCTGATGTCTCGGATCTTGACTTTCTTATCAAATGCTCGGGCCATTCTGCTTTGGTAGGCACGAGTATGTTCCATGGCTTTCATTCTTCACTCGTCGAGTAGAGCTAGTTCATTATGACGGCTTTGGAGCCATTCGACTTCATTGATTCCATTTTCCAAGAGGACTCAAAGGGATGGAATTTCCAATTCAACTGGTAACATTGCTTCCATTCCGTATGTGAGTGCGAAAGGAGTCTCCCCTGTGGCGGTGTGATGATGACCCTTTTTTTTTGAAAAATCAAACGGAGTCGCTACCCCGTTTTTAGTTTAAGGGCCAAAACTTTGAAAAATGCCCAAAATGAGATAAGTGAGTTCGGAGGTCACGTTACACTCCGAGAAGAACGTTAGTGTTCACCCGAAATGCCTCGTAAAACGAGTCTTCCTAACTTGAAATAATTTGTGTGTGTGTGTGTGTGTTTTGCAAAAGGAATTTTCTGGAAATAAGAGTTTTGACCGGACTGGACTGAAATTTACCAAAACATTGTGCTTCTGTGAGTGAAAAAAGACTGAAAACAAAAATATTTGTCCCTTACATTTCTGTTCGCGCGGATCAGGCCGAGACTCAATCCTGTCCGCGCGGATGGGATAGTAATATTCCTTTTTTGCAGCTTTCCAGTCTGATTCTATAAATTTCAGAATGTAAACTGGAGTTACAGAATCAGAATTGGAGTGTTGCAACTGAAAGTGTTAAATAAAAAAACATTTTGGATTTTGCATCCATGCTTGTCCCCACTTTCCTTAGGCTTTGATTAGTGATCACTAAACATGATTAGTGGTGATCTACTATATCAAGCCATCTTTAGGGTACATTAGGACTTAAAAAGCATTTCATTTGCTTGGGATGGGGAGATTTAACATAAAATAAAGATTAATGCATGAAATTTGAATTTAGGTTAAGGGTGTATCAACTTTAGAGTGGATTTCTAAGGTGGTCATTAAGATGACCATCCTTGAGATCTTTAAACTCAATGTATCAACTTCACCCCTTTTGTAACCTAGGAACCTTAATGGTCTTCATCCATGGAAATTGTTCCAAGGTGAAGATCTTAGGTTAGAGGAAAACATTTACAAGGAAGTAAAAACAATTTAGACCATTTAAGATGGTCATCCATGGAAATTTATTCCAAGATGACCACATTTTAGGTCAAGTAAGAACTAATTAACATAAAAGAAGATGAAAATAAGAATATGGACCATTTAGTGTGATCATTCATGGAGATGAACTCCAAGGTGACCACACTTTAGGCCAAGAGACCAAGTAACAACTAGTTAATGTAAAAAGAGAAGCAACAATTTAAGAGGATGTGGATCCTTGTAGAGAATCATCCATGGAGATGAACTCCATGGAGATCCTCTTGGATCTAGGACAAGAGATGAACAATCAAGTAAATGAGCAAGTTACATCTTTAAAAAGTGAGATGTATGCATGGATGAGGGAGATTAAGGTAAGGAGAAGGAGGGTTTACCAATGGTTGCACGCTATCTTCCTTGGATTTGTGTTTGGGCCTTGAATATGATCAAGATTTGTGTTGGGATTTTGTGTTTTTGCTTGGTGTTTAGGCTGTTTTCTGAGATTTTCGTGAATATAATAGTAGGGTTCGAATAATGGGATCCCTTAAACTGAGAGAGAATGATTTAATTTATAGGCTGAATTTAGGTTTCAATTATGTCCGCGCGGACGAGACTGAGTCTCATTCCTGTCCGCTCGGATGGGGATGTTGGCGTGCCTGACTTTGCAGAAAGCAGTTTTGGCTGCTTGCATTTAATGAAAAGTTGGTCAATTTCTTGGAAATGACTCTTCCCAACCGATTTTTGACCTATTTTTGTTATTCCTTCAAGGTCCTTTCTTGTTTAAATTGCCTTAGAAAGTGACCAAAATGCCCTTAAATGTTTATTTGATGTGGAATTCGTTAAATTGGGATGAAGGAACATTGGCGGCTCAGATTGGGACACTTACAGTAGCCCCTCGGCAACGGCACTTTCGAAGGAAGTGGGGTCGTCGATAAAAGTGAGGTCCCAATATGCTGGGGAGAAGAGGGTGACCATCTTGGTCAGACCACTCGGAAAAGGAATGACCATTTTGGTCTGATGGCTGCACCTAATGGTAGGCTACCTACGTATCCTTAAGAGGAATGAAGCCGGTCGTAGTTCGGGTCTTTCGACTATCTTCAGACGTCGACCATAGAGTGACTATTTTGGGGTGTCAACCTGGCAATGATTTCGGCTTGTCGAATCAGAGAATGATTGCGATTGTATGTCGAAGCCGAAGTGATAGCGTTTAGGTGCCTCAAGCCTTGATGATGGCGTTTTAGGTGCCTCAAACCTTAAAGATGGTGTTTTAGGTGCCTCAGACCTTGATGATGGCGTTTTAGGTACCTCAAGCCTTAAAGATGGTGTTTTAGGTGCCTCGAACCTTGAAGACGTTTTAGGAGCCTCGGACCTTGAAGATGGCGTTTTAGGTGCCTCGGACCTTGATGATGGCATTTTAGGTGCCTCGAACCTTGAAGATGTTGTTTTAGGTGCCTCAAACCTTAAAGATGGCGTTTTAGGTGCCTTGAACCTTGATGATGGCGTTTTAGGTGCCTCGGACCTTGTTGATGGCGTTTTAGGTGCCTCAAGCCTTGATGATGGCGTTTTAGGTGCCTCGGACCTTGATGATGGCATTTTAGGTGCCTCGGACCTTGAAGATGGCATTTTAGGTGCCTCAGACCTTGAAGATGGCGTTTTAGGTGCCTCAGGCCTTAAAGATGGCGTTTTAGGTGCCTCGGACCTTAAAGATGGCGTTTTAGGTGCCACGGACCTTAAAGATGGCGTTTTAGGTGCCTCGGACCTTGATGATGGCGTTTTAGGTGCCTCGGACCTTGAAGATGGCGTTTTAGGTTCCTCGGACCTTGAAGATGGCGTTTTAGGTGCCTCGAACCTTGAAGATGGCGTTTTAGGTGCCTCGAACCTTGAATATGGCATTTTAGGTGCCTCGGACCTTGAAGATGGCATTTTAGGTGCCTCGGACCTTGAAGATGGCGTTTTAGGTGCCTCAAACCTTTGATGATGGCGTTTTAGGTGCCTCGAACCTTTGATGATGGCGTTTTAGGTGCCTCAAGCCTTAAAGATGGCGTTTTAAGTGCCTCGAACCTTGAAGATGGCGTTTTAGGTGCCTCGGACCTTGATTTGAAATGATTTCGTTCGATGGTTTGCATCCTTTCGTTGGGGACGGGCTCTGAGGGGATAGATGGTCCTTTGGTGGAATTCACTTGAAGGGATCGGTCTTACGTTTGTTGCCGCCGATGGAAACGAGGAAAGAAACGGGATTCCGTTGGCTTTCGTCGGGGAAATCGGGCTTACGTTTTACTGTTGTGGGAAAGGATGACCATATTGGTCGAGTGACTGGACCTATGGTAGGCTACCTACGTATCTCGAATGGGAATCAAGCCTATACGTAGTTCGGAAGCATGCTGGGGGTGGAAACGAGGAAAGAAATGGGATTCTGTTAACTTTCGTTGGAGAAATTGGGCTTACTTTTTACTGTCGTAGATGAAAATGAGGAAAGAAACGGGATTCCGTTAGCTTTCGTTAGAGAAAACGGGCTTACGTTTTACTGCCGTAGATGAAAATGAGGAAAGAAACGGGATTCCGTTAGCTGCTGGAGAAAACGCTTACGTTGCATCGCCATAGATGAAAATGCGGAAAGAAACGGGATTTCGTTAGCTTTCGTTGGAGAAAACGGGCTTAAGTTTTACTGCCGTAGATGAAAATGAGGAAAGAAACGGGATTCCGTTAGCTTTCGTCGGAGAAAACGGGCTTACATTTTACTGCCGTAGATGAAAATGAGGAAAGAAACGGGATTCCGTTAACTTTCGTTGGAGAAAACGGACTTACATTTTACTGCCATAGATGAAATTGAGGAAAGAAACGGGATTCCCTTAGCCTTCGTTGGAGAAATCGGGCTTACGTTTTACTGCCGTAGATGAAAATGAGGAAAGAAACGGGATTCCGTTAACTTTCGTTGGAGAAAACGGGCTTACGTTTTACTGTCGTGGATGAAAATGAGGAAAGAAACGGGATTCGGTTAGCTTTCATTGGAGAAAATGGGCTTACGTTTTACTGTCGTAGATGAAAATGAGGAAAGAAACGGGATTCCGTTAACTTTCGTTGGAGAAAACGGGCTTACGTTTTACTGCCGTTAGGTTCTTGGGTCAACTTTGGTTAACCTTGGTTAAGTCCGGGATCATTCTGCAAAGCCTGAGATTTTTAAAGGGCAAAATAGGAATTTTAACACTCAATCCTGTCCGCGCGGACAGGAGCGAAGTGGAGACAAGTTTTAAAAAGGCTGAGGCCTTTTCTTCTTCTTCTTCACCGCCTATTAACAATTTACGAGAGAGAGACGAAAAAATGCCATTTTTGGCCAAAAAGCTTTGAAATCCTTTGTTTTTTTTCGATCTTCGAGTCATGGAACACGGGGAAGCTGCTATCCAAGGTCAAGGACGCGGTCCGATTGCGGAGAGGAGGCTAGAGCTCGTGAGGATGCGGAGGCATTATTCGTTTTCGCAATCGATTGCGGAGGAATCCTACCCAGATATGTGGCAGCATTGGTCCACTGATCCGGATCTTCGCACGGTATATTTGAAACCATTTATTATTTTTGTCGATTTTTATTCGAATTGTTAGAAATATGGTTTAATTTTTTGAAAAAAATTGAAAACCTATGTTCTTGCCATTGAAATTTGAATTTGATGATTTGCATGTTTTATTGAGTATATGGGTAATTCAAATATGCATTTTGTTTTAATAAAAGAATGGGTGATTTGCCATTTTTGAAATATGAGGTGACGAAAATTTTGCCGAATCCGGGATGGACTTTTGCATGTGGGATTTTTGCAACGAGATAATATTTTTATGAATGAGATGAATGCAAAGAATTATTCATGTGTGCTATCTTATGTGAAAAATGGGACGGAGTTTTGTTTCTGTTGACTCCGTATGAATGCTATTTTGTGAAAAATGGGACGGAGTTTTGTTTCTGTTGACTCCCTGTCATTGACATGTCCCCTTATGTATGAATGAATGTTGAATGGTGATTGCTGAAAAACTTCTTCTTTTACGCAAGAAAAGTGGGGTTGAGTTTATTGCATGCCGTTATGCTGCCGAATTTTCTTCAAAACTTTATGCCTAGAATGTTTGTGTATGCTTTTAAATGCAAATGCGTTTTTTTATTGGCATCTTGTCTTTCAATTGCAGGGTGGTGATCGATTTGTGCAGGATCAGCTGAATAAGCTGAAGACCCGGGGATCAGTCG
The DNA here is from genome assembly GCA_022495995.1 of Adenophora triphylla var. japonica. Classification (NCBI taxonomy): domain Eukaryota; kingdom Viridiplantae; phylum Streptophyta; class Magnoliopsida; order Asterales; family Campanulaceae; genus Adenophora; species Adenophora triphylla. Next base: position 333,994 of record JAFEMH010001897.1, on the reverse strand, counting down.
AGGCTGTGATTAGCCTATGGGACCAGCTTCCGATCTTGGGTAGAGGGCGATGATGAGTCCGAGGCAGATCATTATTGAGACGGGGTTGTACGAGTTTGTTGAGTGCTTGAGGGGATTGGTGAAGTTGCCGAAGAGCAAGGGCTTGACTTTTGCCTTGGTGGAGCATTGGTGGGACGTGACCCACACCTTCCACTTCTTTTGGGGCGAGGCTACAGTTACGCCTTCTGACTATGCTGCTATCACGGGTTTGTCCTTTAAGGGACGTAGCATTGAGTGGCGGGATGGCTATAGTGACCGGGATTTGCAGGATCTTCTAGGTTTTGTCCCCAATCCCAAGAAGGGGATGGGGATGGAGTATGCAGTGATCCACGGGAAGATCGTGGAGAGCATAGCTAGGTATGAGGCTGGTGATGAGAGGATAGCTGCTGAGCAGATTGCTAGGTCTTTTCTGTGGTTCGCTTTTTCGAGTACGTTGTTTGGACATGCCGAGGGGACGGCTGTGTTTGCTTTGCTGAGGACGTTGACGGATGTGGAGAGAGCTGGAGAGGTGGCCTGGGGGGAGGCCGGGCTAGCAGAGCTATATTTTGCTCTAGACAGGTACAGCCGGAAGGCTGTGAGCTCCCTTACGTGTTTTGAGTTTCCGCTGGAGGTACAAGCTTTTGCCTTTTCTTTTCCTTTTGCGCGTGTTGTTTCTTTTTCGAACTTAACTGGTGTAATCTTTTCCTTTCGCAGGTATGGGCTCTGGAGTTCTTTCACGTCACGATGTGGCGGCAGCCGGCGGAGCGCATTGGGGCATATCCGGCTATGCTCTTCTGGACTAGGCAGGCTCGGGAGAAGAGGGGTGCTCGGGGGCGCACGACCCTCAAGTATAAGGAGTGTCGGCCCCTTATGAGAGCGGAGACGGATGAGATGATTAGGTTCTACCCCTGGGGTCATTTTGACGTGGAGCAGCTGAAGGGCGCGGAGAGATGGATGGTAGAGAGGAGGATCTTGAGGGGGTTGTCTTGTGACGTTTATTACTTGGGGGATAGGGTGACGCGCCAGCATGGCGACGGCGCGCCTTTGCTGGCACCGATGGAGCCTCCTGCTGACATGATGAGTCCGACCGAGGGTTCGGAGACTTGGGCTTATTACCGGGGCGGCCAGCACTTCTCGGGGTTTGTGACGGATGAGGAGTATTCGCTGTTTGTGTTGAGGAGGCTGAGGACGCCCCAGGTGCTTGAGAGAGAGGGGATCCCAGTTGTGCGGTACCCTCGGTCGGACTTTTCATACGTCCAGGATGGGGTGAGATTGAGAGTGCACATTCCTATCCCCGAGAGGGCCCCCCGAGCATTCCGGCCTCGTCCGGATATGAGGGTACGTCTCTTTATTTCTTCTGTCTCTACCTTTCTCTTCTTTTTTTTAGCTTCAACCACTTCTAATACCTTTGTTTCTGTGCAGTTCCCGGCCACGGTTGTCGAGAAGCTGATGCGGCAGGTGATTGGGGCCAAGAGGTTCATCAAGCGGCTCGTCACTCGTGGGGTCGCTCGGGGCAGGGAGAGACGAGCACAGCCAGCGCCAGTAGAGCGAGAGCCCTCCCCTACTCCTTCTGAGCATTTCGCAGGGATTTCCATGGACCGGGGCACGTTTGGCACCAAGGCGGATCATCTTCGCAGGGCCAGGGATCCGACATTTTCATGTTCGGGTATAATTTCTTCGCGGATCTCGGCCTGCCCTATCATGGCGTACCTACTGGTCCAGACGAGCCTCTTTCTGGAGACGAGGATGACGACCCCGAGCCCGAGATGTTCATGACTGCAGAGGATATAGGCATGAGTCGTAAGAGGGACCGAGGGAAGGCGCTAGCCTCTGATGATTCTGATTAGTGACTGGTTTGTTTGGACCAGATACAATTTATGTTTCATGCACATTTTCTCTCTTTTTTTTGGAATGTAATAATCTAGGATTATTGTCATTTACTTTCTTTTCTTTTCGTTTTTATTTATTTATTATGCATGTGAATGTTGCATGAGCCCGGTTTTTTGGCAAGGGTGTGAATGTTTGGTATATGAACTGTTTTGGACAGGTTTTTGTGCAGGTTTCGAGCGGCTGGGATGAAATATTCCTTTCATGGCGTGCAAAGCAAGAAAAACCGCCTGCAGATTTTTTTCTGATGGTGACATTCTTGTCCGCGCGGATGGGGATGAGGCTCAATCCTGTCCGCGCGGATAAGGCTGAAGTCTGACACTGGCATTTAATTTTTGCTTTGGATCTGATTTTCCCCTCTTTTAATTCAAACACCTTCTTCAACTACCAGTTCAAACTGCATTTTCGGGAAGAAGGAGAGAAAATCCATGGAGAAAATTGTGAGTATGAAAAATCCATCCAAATTGTCCCAAGGATCTCAAATGTCTTTCTTCAACAAGTTTAAGGAGTGGTCTCGAGAGATCATGCACGAGAGGAGGTCATTTTTTGAAGAAAGGTACAAGATAAAATGCTTGTGGTCTCTCAAGGAATTGGTTCCGAATTATGATCTTTTGAGGGCTTCCGCTTCATTTTGGGATACTAGAAGGCATGTCTTTTGCTTTTCTTTCAATGAGGTGGTCCCGACTGTTGAAGAATTCCTAGCTTTGCTTGGTGGTCCCGAGGTGGAGGACATTGCGATTCCTTTGCCCGGAGGAGCTTCTTTTGTTGATAGGTTGTGCAACCTTCTTCATCTTTCCCTGGAGGAAGCACAAGGTATGATTCGTGGTCCTGATCATTTTGACATTTCCGGTCTTCCTGATAGGTTTAGGGGTTTAGGCTTGATTGATGATGCATATTGGGATGCTTTTGCACTCTGCATGTTTGGGACTATGTTTATGGTTTATTCCTTCGGGATTTGTCACCGGGCTTTGCTGGATGTGGTTGTACACTGCCGTTTGGGCCGGGACGTTGTGCCCTTGATCTTGGGAGAGACCCTTCATGCTCTCGACCGGTTGGCTATCGGGAGGCGGTATATGCACGGGGGCAACCCGTTTCTGTTGACCATGTGACTGTGGATCTTGATGATCAGGGCTCATGAGAGTACTGGATGGCTTGTCGCCGGACTGCGGATATCCGGTGGTCGGTGCCTCATTGGCAGGTAGAGACTCGGAGAGTGCTTCAGGATGGGTCTCATGTGGTTATGCTTCCGGGGCTCTCTCAGTCATCCTTTTATATTCCATCTTTGGTTCGGAGGCAGTTTGGCTTGGAGCAGACACCTTTGGAGGGCTTTGAGGACATAGCTACCAGGGTGGTGGCTTCTGCTTCGATGGATGATCCTTCAGTGTTTTCGTTCCTATCCCGAGCATGGAGGTATGACGTCTTTCCTCCCAGGGTTATCCTCAGGCGTCCAGAGCATGTGTTTCTGACCACTTGGTACTTGGATTGGTACGAGAGACATTTGGGGGAGACACAGGTGGCTATTTTGAGGTGGCGTGAGGCCATTGTTGGTTTGGAAGACATGACGGTTTCAGAGATGAGGAGAGCCGAGGCGAGGGCCAATCCTCATGATAAGAGCGGGGATGTTGTGACGGACTATGAGGCTTATGTCAAGAGACAGGAGGGGAAGATTCCTATGTTGCCGGCTCGGTTACAGGAGATGAGAGATGAGGCTAGGGCTACTAAGGCCCTGACAGATGCTAGTTTGATAGACCCTGTCCTTACACCAAAGCTCGGTAGGAGGAAGACTGACATTTTTCCTGTGCGGAGGAAGAAGACCCGAAGAGGAGGAAAGAAAAGAGGAGACGCTAGTACAAGTGGCTTAGAGTGACCTGAGGTCTCTGAGTATCCCCTACTTGTCATAGCAGGCACATTAATTGTTATGTATCTTAGTTTCTTTTAGCAGGTTGTAGGTTGTAGGAGCGAACCGAGCTTAGACTCATCAAAAAGCTTTTAACTGTAATTAATTTGTGAATTGCTTTAGAGTTTTTCAAAACGCCTTCATGGTTTGATCAATGTATGATGACAAAGTATGATTTTTATTTGTGTTTTAGACCGAACCGTTTCCGGCTGCCTACGTTTCCCTTGGACTGAAGAGCTCAGGTCTCCGTAGTTCGACTCGGTTAATTTTTAATTTTTTTTTGGTGCAACCTTGTCTTTTACCTAGGCCGCCCTTTCGGGTTTTTCAACCTAGTTGGGTATTACTCTTTTAGCACACTTTTTTTTTTTGGTGCAACCCTGTCTTTTACCTAGGCCGCCCTTTCGGGTTTTTCAACCTAGTTGGGTATTACTCTTTTAGCACACTTTTTTTTTGTGCAACCCTGTATTTTACCTAGGCCGCCTTTTCGGCTTTTCAACCTAGTTGGGTATTACTCTTTTAGCACACTTTTTTTTTTTTTAGTGCAACCCTGTCTTTTACCTAGGCCGCATTTTCGGCTTTTCAACCTAGTTGGGTATTACTCTTTTAACACTTTTATTCGGAGATGACTTAGTGCTTCATGCATAGTATCTGCGCAGGTTGTCGCCATTTACTGGGTGTACAAAAGGATTTCCGTCGAGGTCTGCAAGTCGCATGGCTCCTCCGGAGAAGACCTTTTGAACGACGTACTGCCCGACCCAGACAGGCTCCCATTTGCCAAGCGGGTTGATGCGGGCTGGAGGCTTCTCCTTCAAAACGAGGTCACCTTCCCTGATGTCCCGGTACTTTCTTATCGAAGGCTTTGGCCATCCTTCCTTGGTAAGCTCGAATATGTTCCATGGCTCTCAACCGGCGTTCATCTAGCAGGGCCAATTCATCATGGTGACTCTGGAGCCATTCGACCTCGTTGATATGACTTTCTAACAGCACGCAGAGTGAGGGAATCTCTAGCTCGACCGGGAGCACGGCTTCCATTCCATAGGTGAGAGCAAATGGTGTTTCCCCGGTTGCCGTTCTGACGGATGTTCTGTATCCCCAGAGAGCAAGGTGAAGTTTGTCAGGCCAATCTCTGCCTCGGACAGCCATTTTCCGAATGATGTTTTCCAAGGTCTTGTTTGCTGCCTCTACGGCTCCGTTAGTTTGGGGCCTATAGGGAGATGACTTGTGACGGGTTATTCTGAATTCCGCCAGCAGCCTGTCGCATTCCCCCTCAAAGTGGGATCCATTATCTGAGATGATTTTGGCTGGCAACCCGTATTTGCATATGATGTTCTCTTTGATGAAGAGGGCTACTTTGTTTGAGTTGAGGACTTTGTAGGATTTGGCTTCAACCCATTTGGTGAAGTAGTCCACTGCTACCAGAACGAATTCGTGGCCGTTACTGCCTGGTGGTGTGATTTTGCCTATGACATCAATTCCCCAAGTGACGAAAGGCCAAGGGGTTGTCATGCAGTATAGCTCGTGAGGAGGCAAGTGGTTGAGGTTCGAGTACCGCTAGCATTTGTCGCAGCTTCTGACGAACTGAATGCAGTCGGTTTCTATGGAGATCCAAAAATATCCCATTCTCAGTATGATTTGAATTAGAGCCTGAGCATTCATGTGGTGGCCACAGGTACCACCATGTACTTTTTCTATGAGTTCGGTAGCCTCTTGTTTGCTGATACACCGCAGGAGGGGGCCTTGATAGCGCTTTTTGTACAGCATATTCCCCAAAAGAAGATAATAGGAGGCGAGTCGCTTCAGGGCTGAGAGACTTTTTGCTTTGATTCCCTCTTTAAATTCCCCATCTTCATTTTTGAAAGAGGCTTCACCGTTCTTCAAGTAATGATAAATCTGGGTATACCAGGGATCATTGGCCAGTTCGGCCCCCACTTCGATTTCAAAGCAATAAGCGGGGTTTTCTCTTCTCCCGACTCTGAATGGTTTGACAGACTTTCCTTCTGGTATTTCGACGAGAGAGGCTAGTGTTGCCAGAGCATCTGCGAACCTGTTGCGGTCTCTGGGCAAGTAATGAAAGTTGATTTCCTTGAATTGTGTCACTAGCTCTTCCATATAAGTGTGATATTTCTGCAGACCCGGATCCACGGTCTTCCATTTGTTAGAGACCTGGTTGATGATGAGGGCAGAGTCACCATACACTTCCAATTCTATGATGTTTCTTTCAAGAGCGGCCTCCAACCCGGCTATGCAAGCTTCATATTCGGCAGCGTTATTGGTAACCTCGAAGTTTAACTTTATTTCTATGGGGGTGTGCTCGTCAGTAGGATCGACCAGAAGCATTCCTATTCCATTTCCCCTTTTGTTTGACGCCCCGTCAAAGAAGAGCTGCCAACGATTTTCTCCTTCTAGAGCAAAGATTCCATCATCAGGGAATTGGGGTTCAGGTCCTCGGGACTCATCACTTGGGAAGTTGGCCAGTTGTTTAGCCATTATTCGCCCTTTCATGGATTTTCTCGTCACATAAGTGATGTCGTATTCAGCCACGAAGAACGACCATTTTTCCAACCTCATGGAGATGGAAGGCTTGTCGAACAAATATTTGATGGGGTCCAACTTCGAGACCAGATGTATCGGGTGAGACTGCATGTAGTGCTTCAACTTTCCCACTACCCAGACCAGGCCTGCGCAAGTCTTTTCACAAGCAGAGTAATTGAGTTCACTCCCTTGAAGCTTTCTGCTCACGAAGTAGATGGCATTTTTGACCTTGGAATCTTTCTTCTCTTGAGCTAACATAGCCCCAATTGCTGTATCCGTGACAGTTAGATATAGCAATAGTGGCTTTTGATGATGTGGTGGGCAAAGAATTGGGGGATTCACAAGGTATGCCTTGATCTTTTCAAAAGCGAGCTGGCATTCTGGAGTCCATTCCGTGTAGGCGCTTTTCTTCATCAACTTGAAGATCGGCTCGCAGATCGAGGTCAGCTGATTTACAAAACGGCTTATGTATTGCAGTCTTCCCATGAAGGATTTTACTTCTGTCAGCGTCCGAGGTGGTTTCATTTCGACTATGGCCTTGATTTTCTGGGGATCTACTTCAATTCCCCGTTCCGTCACCATATATCCTAGCACCTTGCCTCGTCTTACACCGAAGGTGCATTTGGCTGGATTTAGTCTCATGCTGTGGTCTCGGAGGCGGCCGAAGAATTTTCTCAGATCAACGAAGTGTTGGCCATCGGATCCTTTGGAATGTATTATCATATCATCCACATAGACCTCAATTTCTTTGTGGATCATGTCATGGAACAAGGCTGTAGCTGCCCTCTGGTAAGTAGCCCCGGCGTTCTTCAGTCCGAATGGCATAACTGTGTAGCAGTACGTTCCCCAGGGGGTTGTGAAGGCTGTCTTGGCTTGGTCTTCCTCTGCCATTTTGATTTGGTTGTAGCCGGCAAAACCGTCAACAAAGGATTTAACCTCATAGTTGGCAGTGGTATCCACCAGCATGTCAATATTTGGTAGGGGGAAATCGTCTTTTGGACTAGCCTTGTTCAGATCTCTGAAGTCCACGCAGCATCGAATCTTCCCGTTAGCCTTGGTCACCGTCACTATGTTGGAAAGCCATGTCGGATACTCTATGTCTGAGCATTTTTTCTATCTCCTCTTTCACCTGCAGAGACCATTCGGGCTTAATTTTCCTCAGCTTCTGTTTTACTGGCTTGACCTCCGGGTCGAGCGATATCCGGTGTTCAACTATGGAAGGGTCGAGGCCAGACATATCCTTATAGGACCATGCAAACACATCCACGAATTCTCTCAGCAGCTCTATCAGAGCGTCCTTTTCAGTTCCTTCGAAGAAGCTACCAATCTGCGTCTCTTTAGGCTCTTCCGCAGTTCCCAAATTCACACTTGTCAAAATCTCTTCGGCAGCTTGGGCTCGATTTTCCTCTTTCCGAACAACCTGCTTAAAGATTTCTTTCATATATTGTTCATTTAATGTTTCTGCTTCTTTATCTAGTGAATCATCATTAACTGTTTTTAGATTATTAGTTAATTTATCATTAGTTAAAGTGGCAATCAGGGGATACTCAGAAAGGTCCATCATTTCATTAAGAACAAAGGGGAATACAGCATTTGCGACAACTTCGTAGTCTTCAGGCGTAAGGCCATCGGACGACTCTAGAGACTCGAACTCAACAATGAGAGACTCGGAGGACTTTACATAGGTTGACACAAGGGGACGGGGGACCAATCCAAGCTTGGTGATCATTTCCTCCTTGGTTGCGGACGGACCCGAGAGAGTTTCCCAATTCTTCAGTGGCATTGCTGTCAGGGGCCTCATGACTCGGGAATCGAATTGCTTCTATCCTCCTCCCTCAATCATTGCTACCATCTCCTTAACCGAACCAAAGTCGATCAGGTCGGGCACCTGGACCTCCTCTCCGAATAATTGCTGCATAACAGGACCATCCCAATCATCTGAAGGGAATTCTGCGGCTTTAGTTTTCGGCACTGTCAGCTCAAACTCAGCTTTTGGGCCTTCCTGGGCGATCGGGATCACGGTGGCAAGTTTCTCGAACTGCTCTACTAGGCTTGGCACGCCTTTGAAAGTATACTCGCTTTCCATGGTGGTGGTAGCCCCAGGTATCTTGGGTAGATCTAGAAACATTCTACGGACCGGATTTGCCTTGGTTCCCCTGAACTTGCTGAGGTTATGCTGTAACTTCATCCATCCCTCTGTAGGAGTAGGCTCTTCGGCTGTGGCATTATCCCGCTGTGTAGCACCTTTTACAAAGTAGTACGCGATTAGGGTGAAAAGGGAGAGATTTAGGACCGTTGACCGGGACCCCTCTCGTGGCAGCTTCTCTCCTCTTTCGAGCAACTTCCCCTGAGGTTGGTTCATATCCCAGGCCATGGCGAGTTTTCTATTCTTTCACCTCAATGACTTTGTGAGTTCCCTGCTGATGCTTCCCAAAACCGAGGCCAGGCAGGTAGCTCATCTTTCTCATCATCTTCAAGACCGGAGGGATTTTGTCCCGAGTTACTGTCAGATCTACGTTACAAACTTGGCCTTTAGGAGGCTCGACTGTGAAGCCTGTCAGCATGAGGTCGTCCTCATCATGTTTGATCTCCAGAATAGGTATTCCACCCGTATTCGTGCCCTCCAAAGTGACTAGGTCTCCATAAATGGTTGTTAAATCCCCATCCGAGACGAACTTCACACACTGATGGAGGCTTGAAGCGACCCCCTTGACTTGGTGCAGCCAGGGTCTTCCCAACAGAGCATTAAAGGTGATTGGGATATCATTGACCTGGAATTCCACGGGTATCATTTTCTTGCCAAATCAGAGGTTCAAAGTGGCAACTCCAAGTACTGTGCGGTACGTTGAATCATACGCTTTGACTCTAAGGGAGGAAGGCTTCAGATCTGTCGAGCAGACTCATGATCTTGGCTGGGAGGATATTCATTCCGGACCCATTGTCAACTAAAACCCGAGGGAGGCGTCGTTCATCTAGCTGGACTGTGATGAAGAGAGGCTCGTTATGATCGGCTCCGAACTGAGGGAGATCAAGGTCTGTGAAGGTGATTATGTTCCCGTAGTGGATGTTCCCAATCAATTGCACTACGTCATCAGGGGTAGCATCGATAGGGACCAGTGTGCGGGCCAGGCTTTCTTCCAGTTTTAGCTTGTGAGGATAAGATGAGGTAAGTAAGGACCACAGTGAGATGTTAGCCTGAGTCTGTTTCAGCTGAGTGAGCACGGGATCCTCCTTCTCGAGGTCAGGAGTTTCGGCTGTCTTGGCATAGGGGTTACGGTTCACCCAGGTGCTTGATCTGCTGTCTTCTTATCTGCCTTGGGGTTCCCCTGGTAGATCTGCCCGGATCTGGTCAACAGGTTAACTTCTTCATCTGTTGCTTCTTTGCTAGATTTCTTCAATGCTGCCAAGGTCAACGGAAGAGCTTGTTTGGCTATTGGCCACTGGTTATGACGGAGCTTAGCAATGGTGAGGGGCAAAGTTTGAGGATATTGAGCTTCACTGGTTCCTACCTGGGCAGTCTTCCGGATTGCTTCCCAAGTTACGGGCTTCTGATCTTGGGATTGCATCGCTGTTCCTTGGATGGCCCACAGAGCTAGGGCATCTTCTGAGGACCGAACCGCAATGCAGCAAAGGGGGCAACCCATCCCTTTTTTTTCCTTCTTTAGTTAATTAGTCAACCGGACAGAGGAGATTTGCCGCTGGGCTCATCGGGAAGCAGATGGTTGGATTCTGTCGAGTAACGAGAAGCGTTAGGAACCTGGGGAACAGGCACATATTTGTCCTTCAGGGGAGCCCCAGACAGTTGGGGGATTGCCATTGTTCCGAAATGTCGTGTGGCCTCTTCGATCCAAGCCTGCTGTTCATTATGGCGTTCCTCGAGAGCCCTGATGACTAACCACATTTCCTCCATTGTTTTCAAACCTTCATTCCCTCTACTGATATTCGTAGGACCGGTATCATTCTGAGAGGGGACACCTGACAGCTGTTGAGGCATGCTGAATTGCTCCATCCATGACTGCTGTTGGGGTGATGGCACTTTGGATTGCTGTTTGGGGGCTAGCTGGCCTGTAAGTCGATGGGCAGGAATTCCGGCGGTAGTGACATAGGAATCTGGTGGTGGCATTCTGGAGTAGTCAGGGCAACCAAGAGTGGGGTTGGGGTCCTCCTCTTCTTCCACGGTGAAGGTGCCATCGGGATTGAGACTGGCGGTGAATGTGCGCTCGCCGAAAATAAAAAATAAGGAGTCGCCATGCCGTTTTAAGAGGAAACATTGAAAACCTTTTTGAGAGAAAACACGGGTTCGGGGGTCAGGTTACATGTTGGGAAGAACCGAGAGTTCACCCAACACGCCTCGTCCATAGACGAGTCTTTCTATTGTTCAACATTCAACTCATTCAAAAGTGTGTGCAAAGTGTGTACGACAAGATATGTATTAAAATGCATAAATGTGCTTTGTTTTATTACTCGACAAGGGGAAATACAATTTGTAAGCCATTTGCCCTGGGAGGCCACATCCCATTTACAACTAGGAGGAACAATACTTACAACTGAAATGGAACCTACTGTAGAGGACTCATTGTGTCGCGTGACACAGGATCTGGGGGATCAAATGTGTCGCGTGACACAACAAAGCAACCTGCAGAGGTTGTACAAAATCCATACTACAGCCACATCAAATGAACAGAATACCACAGCAAGCAAAACCAGAGGAAATGGATTACAACTGAAATAATAGTCCCTGCATAGGCTTGATTATGTCGCGCTACATAGGACTGATGAGGCTCGTTGTGTCGCGTGACATAACCTTGCCGTTTGCAGACACTTTACAATTTGAGCATCAATCCAACAACAAACAATTCAGATCCCAACACAATATCAAAACAACTCAGAAACCAACGAAATTATAATGGATTGACCAAGGGGATATGGATATAGGGAGATCCACACTCCCTTGGCCAATAGGCAGCAAATCCCACAAATCACATCATAAACATCAACAATACCAAGAAAAGCTAATTAAACAGAGAGATCGGCAGTTGGGACTTGATAATTGGGGGACAGATGGAGTCTAATTATCAAGTCCGGGGAATATCAATTGCAATGAAACAAATAATAGTAAATGCGAGAGAGATAGAAATGGATCGTTACCCTCATAGTCCACAAATTCGATACCACGTTAGGTATCGAATTCTTTAATCAGCTTCATGGGACAAGTTCAGATTCCAGGTTGAGCAGCTTGGGCAATTTCCAGTACACAGGCGTGTGTTTTGTGGGATTTGCTGCCTATTGGCCGAAGATGGTGAGGAGGCTTGGTTGAGGTTGAGGAAGCTCGGCGGCAATGGAGAAGATGGATCTGCGTATAGAGAGAGAAAGGAGAGAGAGAAGGCGTGAAGCTGGTGTTTGTGTGTGTGAGAACTGTGTGAGTGAAATGTGAGGGAATTGGAGGGGAATTGGTGGATTTTGGTAGGAGAGAGAGAGAGAGAGAGAGAGAGAGAGAGTTTCTGGCGTAATTTGGGCAGAGTGGCTTTAGGGAGGTGAAATTCGGATCCAAAACTGAGAGGGGTAGGGTCTTATTTATAGCTGCAGCCTATGGTCACTTTGTGTCGCACGACGTAACGTAACCACTTTCCATGCTTCGAGTTGTCGCGTGACACAATGTGACAATAACCGTTTTTGGCGCCAAAACTGATTCTGGAACCTTCCTAGGTAATACCCAAAAAAGTCCAAAACAGTTTTATTCCCTCTAGGTCTTTTAACTCGAGCAAAGTACAAAAAAGTACTTCCTTCGCGAGAAACATATGAAATGTTTCCGGAAGTCTCGGAATGGACCGGGAATTTACCAAAACGCCCCTAAATGCCATTTTATTACTTAAAATGCATTTGGAAAGGTCGCGAATTTGGATTGGCGACTTACAGAGCCCCTCGACAACGTCACTTATGGAAGAAGTGAGGTTGTCGATAAAATATGACCCAATCCTAATGAGCGGCTGGGGGAATGAAGCGGAGGGCTAGACGGTGAGCTGGGGAAAAGGATGGCTGGACCTTTTGAGAAAGGATTCCTACGTATCCCGGGGAGGGAATCAAGCCAAATCGTAGTTCGGACTATTCAGGGGGTGTCTGGATCTGGTGGAAGACTGTTTTGAGGCGTCTGAACCTGGTGGAAGACTGTTTTGAGGTGTCTGAACCTGGCGGGAGAGACTGTTTTGAGGTGTCTGAACCTGATGGAGAGACTGTTTTGAGGCATCTGAACCTGATGGAGAGACTGTTTTGAGGCGTCTGAACCTGATGGAGAGACTGTTTGAGGCGTACGAACACTGGTGGAGAGCATTTTGAGGCGTCCGAACCCGATGGAGAGACTGAGGCGTCGAACCCGGTGGAGAGCATTTTGAGGCGTCGAACCCGTTGGAGAGACTGTTTTGAGGCATCTCGAACACAGTGGAGAGAGTGTTTTGAGGCGTCCGAACGATGGAGACTTTTTGAGGAGTCGAACCCGATGGAGAGACTTTTGAGCGTCGAACCCGGTGGAGAGACTGCTTTGAGGCGTCGAACCCGGTGGAGAGACTGTTTGAGGCGTTCGAACCCGGTGGAGAGACTGTTTGGCGTCTCGAACCCGATGGAGACTGTTTTGAGGCGCCCGAACCCGATGGAGAGATTTTTGAGGCGCCCGAACCTCAGGTGGAGAGACTGTTTTGAGGCGTACGAACTGGTGGAAGCTGTTTGAGGCGTCGAACCCGATGGAGAGCTGAGGCGTCCCGAACTGGTGGAGAGACTGTTGAGGCGTCTCGAACTGATGGAGAGATTTTTGAGGCGTCCCGAACCAGATGGAGCATTTTTGAGGCGTCCCGAACCCGATGGAGACTGTTTTGAGGCATCTCGAACACGATGGAGACACTTGTTTTGGGGCGTCCCGAACACAGTGGAGACTGTTTGAGGCGTACGAATCGGTGGAGACTGCTTTGAGGCGCCCGAACCCGATGGAGACTGTTTTGAGGCGTCTGAACCTGATGGAGAGACTGTTTTGAGGCATCTGAACCTGATGGAGAGATTGTTTTGAGGCGTCTGAACCTGATGGGAGACTATTTTGAGGCGTCTCGAACCTCGGAATGCGGAATCGTAGTCCGGGAGGGTTGATGCTGCCACTGGGGGGATAGGTGTAGCTGCCGGAGGGGTTGATGCTACTACTGCTGGGGATAGGTTTAGCTACCGGAGGGGTTGATGCTACTACTGCTGTTGGGAGGTAGCTGTCTAGGGTCTCATGCTACCATTGGTTCTGTTGGGGATAGGTGTAGCTGCCGGAGGGTCTTAGGCTATAACTGCTGTTGGGAGGTAGCTGTCTAAGGTCTCATGCTACCATTGGTTCTGTTGGGGATAGGTGTAGCTGCCGGAGGGTCTTAGGCTATAACTGCTGGGGATAGGTGTAGCTGCCGGAGGGGTTGATGTTACTACTGCTGCTGACAGGGACTCTTGCTTGCTGGGCAGCGACTCTTATTGACGGCTGACGGTGGGGCTTATGGCTTTTGACGTGCTCTGGGAGATTCAGGTAGGCGCGGACTTTTTCGTCCCAGTTCTACTTTGAGGGGAAATCTTTGAGATTCAGTGCAGCTCCGTTGATCATTGGACTTGCGGGGGTAGATGTGGCTGCCGGAGGGTCTTTTACCACTTGTCGACGCTTGCTGGGTGGTCGTTCACGGGGCGGTCTTTTCAAAAGAGTCTTTGAAGTAGTCAAGGCTGGTGAACTTTATTGTCTGGATTCTAGGGGCGGCTGGAGCTCTTCTTTCTTTGACAAGCACTGCTTGGGGGCTGAGGCAACTGGGGCTCTTTCATATGATGCTGGTGAGATCGGATGGCTGGACCTTTGGAGAAAGGATTCCTACGTATCCCTTAAAAAGGAAATCAAGCCAAATCGTAGTTCTAGGGCCTTTTGATAAAGGTGGGGTCTGCCACCTGCATGATTTTGAATCCTTGTCCAAGATTGTGATCTGAGGGGCAATCCTCACAATCAAAATATGATCACTTGATTATCGTACTCTGCGGGGGGAGACACAACACTACTAGGCACTTTGCATTTCATTAGTCTCTTGCTTATGCATTATTAATCTTTTGTTGCACAAGTCCATCTCAGCTGGGGAGAATAGGGAAGTAGGGGTTTTGCACGGCTTGATGAGCGGATATGTAGGTAGCTATTATGCTACGAGGGGTCGTGTATAGGACGAAAGTGTTTATAATGAGGTGGACCCTCTCCCATGAGGTGGAAAAACGATATGGCGCGGCTAGGCAAGTCAGGGACGCTCCCGAGAGTACAAATTGCAGCAGGTCCGTTGCTGGTGAGGACAGAGTGCATCGCGCGTCTGAGACAGCAAGCAGCAGAGGGGGGCAGTGAGCGATCCTGGCTTGGCGAAGCCCCAGTTGACAGTGCAAAGCAATCTTGGAGGGAATCGGGTAAGAAGAGCCGGAGGGATACCTTAACCAAAGCCCCAGCTTGAGGACATTCCATGCAGCTTCATCGTAGGCAGAGTCATTTTGTGGCCACAGAGGCAATTCATCATTTCAAATCGCAGTCAATCAGTCGCTGGACAAGACTCGGAAATGTATGCGTGGAGGGGCATATCTTTCTAATGGTGGGAAATGAATCCCGAGCTTCTGTATGACATTCTCGCTTTAGGTTTGACTCTTTTGGGAGAGTATAAGCATCGCAAGGTGTGGAAAAGTGTATGGAAGCCCCTGCTGACCGAAACGGTGTTTAGCTCTATCTTCCTATTATGTAGAAAGAGAAGACTTGTCGAGGCACTTGAAAATCTGTCTTATTCGTGATGATCACAAAGCTGCTTAAAACCCTTTATTGATGTTCAGGTTAGTCAACCGCCAAAGCCGATATGAGCAAATATTTTCATTAATCCTGAGGAGAAAACCCACTGATATCGAGATCGAATTTGGAAAGACTGAACGAAGGATCTGTGTATAGAGACGGCCCTTGAGGAGACCAGATTTTCTGAGATTTGCTCGTATTTGTGACCGGGCCATTTTTGGTTGCCTACGTTACCCCCCATGGCGAGGAGCTCAGGTCATCGTAGTTCGGGCTTATCCCGAATGAAGAATGAACGTTGGAATTCGAGGATCTGAGGACTTTTGGGAAGGTTTTGAGATTTGAAAGTACGTGTCCTCTTAGAGTGTCGATGGGAGACACGGGTGTGAAGCCCCAGTGGGACCTTCACGGCAGGTGTTTCCGGAGGAGAAATGAAATATGCTCACACATAACATCAAATGAACGGAGGGAATTTGCACAATCTTTGCTTGACGGTCCTTTGAGCCGGGATAGATTTGGCTCTGCTTTAAGCAATAATCTGATTTAGATCTCGACGATATTGGAATGAAACTGCTACCCGGTAGGAACTGCGGCTGGGTCTCGGGGTTTCGATCGGTCTTTGGGTAATTCGGGATATCATGACCTCTTAAAACGAGAGGTCGGCTGGGCTTTTTATTGACTGGACCTCTAAAGATGAGAGGTTGGCTTTTGGGGATGTGTTTGGGATTTCTAAGGTGAGGGAAATCTGCGGTTATATCTTTAACGCCTCTAAGAATGAGAGGTCAATCTTTTGGCTTTGGCTAAAGGCAAAGGTAAGGGTAATGGTAATGTCCTCTAAAATCGAGAGGACGGCTTGGGATCGGTTAGAGGTAATGGGAATATCCTCTAAGACTGAGAGGAAGGCCGGAGTTGGTTGAGGTTGTGGTGAGGGGACATCCATGCTATCTCTTTATTCACTCTGAGACTCCTCTTTGAATAACAACCGAATCCTTTGACTTTTGCTTTCGAGAGGATCGCTGGGGACTAGGCTCTTTTTCTTTTCTTCTTTTTTTTTTTTCAATCTTGCCTTTGAGAGGAGCATTTCAGATAGTCCCCAGGATGAATCATTGCTTTTCGCCATTCTCGAGCTTGGAGACGCGATCTTCTTTTGCATCACGGGAGCCTCAAGGATAGTCCCTCTTCTTTTGGTGATGGCTAAACGGGTTTCAAATATGCCGATCTTGAACTGAAGTGGTATTATTTGGTGAGGGTAATGTAAAGGTTCTCCTAGGGGTGAAGGTTTCAATCGCAGTCCATACCGGATGATCTGAACGAGATCAAGTCTTCATTTGCTTGCTTAAGCTTACTCTGAGAAAGATCTATGCAAATTCATCGAACAACGAGATTATGAAAGAGATGAAAGGTATGTGAGCATATGGGACGCGAGATGGGGAATTGGTAAGCCCCACTTTGGGAAGGATATTGGTCGATTTTCTCGCTCCGATCAATTTAAACATTAGTCATTTCAAAGCATTAGTCGGTGAGCAGTACAAGTGATCATTTGGAATAAGACCATTTCAATCGAGTGTAACGTAGGTGTACTAGTAATGTCCCAAGTCTAGAAAGAAGAGAAACAAAGATTTTATCACTACAAAGCAAAAACCGGTCCAACTTGGACTCGACAGACTCATGTCCGACAGTGGACATTCTAGAACCTACGAGGACTGATCGACTGCATCAACTTCAGATGGGAGGAAGGGTATCGTTGCCATCGGTACGGTGAGGACCCTTCTCAATCGTTCTGTCCTTCACAAGCCGTCTCTCCTTAGCTTTCGTAATCTGAGCTAACAATCGGGCCTCTCGCTCGTGAGGAAAAAACAGCTTCGAGGGTAGTTCTCTGCTCTTCGATGGACACACCATTTGCACTCTGCTGCTGACCCATGGGATATGAACTTCCGAATTTGTGGGCCATAGTCCTCTCTGCACCAAGCATTTTGAATTCTGAATCATATGGACGATCACTCGGACACTTGCTGCTTTCGCCTCGGGAATGTAGACCAATGAGCGCCGGGAACGAGAGCGCACACCCAACTTGCCGTAGTCTTGCAAAGGTGAAAAGGTGAGAGTGTGTATAGACGGAGGGTAGAGAACTTTGAGATGGTACGGGAGAGGGAAGAGCGGGAAAGGAGACGGACTCGTGCAACACTTATTAATCTTCAAGTAAAAATCAGTATCTTTTAAGTCCTATGAACGGTTGGGAAAGGCTAATCCTTTATTTCACGCAATCTAGACCTCGGGGGAACCTATGGACACATCATCCACAAATACACCAAATGTATTGGTTCAAAAATAATAATAGGCAATAGTACCTAAATAAAACCAAAGCATTTATGGGACGGACGAGCCCCCAATTTCCTGGAGAAATTTGGGCGGCATAACGGGTATTCCCGAAGAATTTCAAGGAAAAATCCGGCATGACCTCTCGTCGGTGCACGTTGACAAAGCGACATGATCTCTCGTTAGAACATGCCGTGGGAACGACATGTCCTCTCGTGAAATCATGTTGCGATGGCAACATGCCCACACGTGCTAGGGTTTGGAGGAAGTACGAAAGTCTATTAAGAATTTTGAAACAACTCATTTTAGTGTATTTGAAAAATGTCGTGTCAAAAACCAACCGTTTGGGTGAGGTTTAAATGTGTGGCGCCACCTATAACGCGCTAGGGGGATAGGTTTGACATTAGGCGCTCAAGCGTAGGCGAATATTATCACCGTCCGCGATGCCGTCAATCGCACCCGAGGGTTCTAGATCTATGTGGTGTAGTGTGCGGGATGACTATATTCCTTTATTTGCGAAAATGATTTTTTTATTATTTTTTTTTTATTTTCTTTTTTTATTTGAAAAGGGTGATAAAAGAAAATAACACACACACACAGACTCCCACAGAGATACAATAAGCAAGGATCAATAATCTGATCATGGGGGGTTGCCCACAACCACAACCTGTATCAATGAAATCAAATCCTGCAGAGTGGCACCTTCTGTCGCGCTACACAGGACAGCCATTGCATATTATGTCGCGTGACAGAAGAGGTCACTTCTAGAATCTGAACCAAAGAATCATAACCAGCCCCAGCCTCCAAGCAAATGCAATAACTTAGCTCCAAGCCCCAGGCAACAGCACAATACACAGGAAGCAAGAAAGGGGGAGGGAACAAAACAAAGCAATAAGATGCATTTATACACATATGATGTCACAAACAATGCACACACAAGTGAATGGAATAAATGTTGAACAATCACGAAAGTCTGACCCACTTTTGAAAAACAAGTTTCAAGTCCCCAGCGGAGTCGCCACTGAATGTGCGCTCGCCGAAAATAAAAAATAAGGAGCCGCCACGCCGTTTTAAGAGGAAACATTGAAAACCTTTTTGAGAGAAAACACGAGTTCGGGGGTCAGGTTACATGTTGGGAAGAACCGAGAGTTCACCCAACACGCCTCGTCCATAGACGAGTCTTTCTATTGTTCAACATTCAACTCATTCAAAAGTGTGTGCAAAGTGTGTACGACAAGATATGTATTAAAATGCATAAATGTGCTTTGTTTTATTACTCGACAAGGGGAAATACAATTTGTAAGCCATTTGCCCTGGGAGGCCACATCCCATTTACAACTAGGAGGAACAATACTTACAACTGAAATGGAACCTACTGCAGAGGACTCATTGTGTCGCGTGACACAGGATTAGGGGGATCAAATGTGTCGCGTGACACAACAAAGCAACCTGCAGAGGTTGTACAAAATCCATACTACAGCCACATCAAATGAACAGAATACCACAGCAAGCAAAACCAGAGGAAATGGATTACAACTGAAATAATAGTCCCTGCATAGGCTTGATTATGTCGCGCTACACAGGACTGATGAGGTTCGTTGTGTCGCGTGACATAACCTTGCCGTTTGCAGACACTTTACAATTTGAGCATCAATCCAACAACAACAATTCAGATCCCAACACAATATCAAAACAACTCAGAAACCAACGAAATTATAATGGAGTCCGGGTCTGTGGGCCGGAAAGCAGACTTCTTAGCAGTCAATTCGGCGATCTGCGCTTTCATTTCCTTGTGTTGCTCCATGAACCAGGCCAGATGAGGGTCTTGTGGCGGAGCCATGGCATTCAAGCTAGTGGCTGAGTTAGAGAGAGGAGCTACCACTGGCGGCAGACTGGTGGAGGGAACGGCCGATCCGGGGACGTAGGTGAAAACCTGTCCTTGGCCCACATAGCCCGGGGGAGCATGAGTAGGAGCCTGGGCGAAGGGATAGAACCTTGCGGCCTCGTTGATTTTCAACCGGCAAAGTAGGTGGAGGTAGTCTGTAGCGGATAGCTTGGATTTCAGTGGGGCCCATAAGTAGGCTTAGATGTGGGCCGCCGTCCCCGACCGTTGAATTGCTTGGCCGGGCCGAGGCGAGGGTGTATAACCCGGGGGTACTGCGGTCCCGGTATTCGGATGACACCGGGATGGAGGCTTGGTAACCCATAGAAGTCTCGAGTGAGGAACGGATTTGTGTGAGGAGCAAATGAACTAGTACTATTACGAGGAGGGCTCTGACGTGGCCCGAACCAAGTTGTGGCGGCATTCCGAACTGTGGCTGTTGCTGTGAGGGTCCGGATTGATCGGTTCCGAACTGAGGTGGCATTCCAATTTGTTGGGGCATTCCGAGATAACCCCAACCATGAGAAGACATTCCGTACTGACTTTGTCCCCACCGAGGACCGTGAACCGATTTGTGCCGTCTGGCCGCATGGATCCAGTGGTCTACGTGGTTGGGGAGCCGGGCCGACCCGAAGACCGAGGAGCATGGGTTCTGGTAATGGCACCATAGGAGGTGGTTGGTGGCATCCTGGAGTAGTCAGGGCGACTGAGAGTGGGGTTGGCATCCTCGTCTTCTTCCACGGTGAAGGTGCCATCGGGATTGAGGCTGGCGGCCAAAATGTGGCTCTTGATAGCCTCCATAAGGCTATTCAGCTGTGCTTCCTGTCGCAACCTCATCTCGTTCGCTAACCGATTCCACTGTTCTCCGCCCGAGGGGTCCGGGAGGCGGAGTGACGTTATCCCCATCATTACCGGGTGATGCATACATTCTCAAACCCAGTCGGAACAAACGGTGAAGCCGATGACGCGCTTGACTCTTCCCAACTGATCAAACGGTGACCCGGTGTCCGGAACCAACCTTTGTGAGGAGCTGCGGGGGAAAGGACACGAAGGTTCAGATGTCTGGGAATGGAAGGAGGGTAGGTGTTTGGGCTTTGGGCTCATGCAACATGCAGTTATTTGTTCACGTTTACTTAAAACATGTTTTATTAACCTAACCGGTTGGAAAAGATTGCTCTTCTTTTTCGAAAACTACTCTGGATCCTGGATCAGTGGGCCCCGTCACTACGTCTATAAGCCCCTCGTATTCCACCTGTATTTCGACCTCCCAGGGTGGACAGCCCCGGGCGAGGGTCCTATAGGGCAAGCGGGTCCCACCGACCGAAAGAAAAACGATCCTAAAAGTCTGGCGGGTAATCGAGTCTTAACGAGCACTCGATGTAAATTACGGACAAAGCTGACGTCAAAGTCAAGATCATGTCCGAGAGCTCGACAGTAAAGTCGGCATGATTTGGACTGATAAATGTCCACGATTGATCTTGACTAGTCGTCAATTCGGCCGTAATTAGGCATGGAATAGTCATTAATCCTTGATGACTCAGTGTCAATGCTGGGAGTCAGTGTATAATTTGTGCCAGTCAGAGCCGAAGTCAAGGTGCCGGTCAATATCTTGGTCAAAGTCTGCGGCGGAAAACCGGCAGAGCTTCGACTGATTAGGGTCCCCGAAAGATATTGAGTCGGTATGCCGACAAAGGCTTGAAAGGAAAGGTCTATACACGAGACGTGGCATGACACAGACCAGACTAAAAACCAACCGGGTCTCGGACAAAGTGTGTCACGGACAAGTGCATGGTCGACACGAGGCTCCATGGGATGTTTGGGTAGTCCTGTGCTTGCACCGAGAGGCGTAATAAGACCAAACGGGCCGCGACAAGGATTTCCCCGGGTTAGGGACGTAGTGTGCAGTGTATGGTCACGTGCGCGTAGTGTGCAAGCAGTCTATTTTCCTTTTCTGAGTAAAATAGAAATTTTTTATGTGTCTTAAAAATATGATGCATGATTTTTTTTTTGAAAAAAAAAATTTTTTGAAATTTTTTTTTTTGAAACGAGCACATAAGCATATAAGCACAAGAATTCCGACAACTTGGGACATGATTCCGACGGTCAAAATTTTGACTTTTTCCGAGGCGGCCAAAACAACACGAAAAATGTGAAAAAATTAACACACACAAACAAATGATTTTTAAAGCCGGGACGGAAGCTTGACCCTCAAAAGCTTTTTTTTTTTGAAAACGATGATACCGGTACGTGGGATTGTTAGACCACAATTTATCCCCGACTCGTGTTAGGAGGCGATAACGGGAAGTTTAATGGTTTCCACCAATATACCAAATATCATCTTTTTTTTTAAAAAGCTCATCTGATTTTCCCCAGCGGAGTCGCCACTGTGATGATGTGCCACCAAAATTTTCCTCGGGGGAATTATTCGGTTTTTTTTGAGTTTCTTTGAAAAACCAAATAAAACCCGGAAAAAGAACGGAGTCGCCACGCCATTTTTGTTTTAAGGGCCAAAACTTTGAAAAATGCCCGAGATTAGAGATTTGGGTTCGGAGGTCATGTTACACGCCGGGAAGGACGTTAGTGTGCACCCGGAATGCCTCGTAAAACGAGTCTTCCAAGCTGAAAATCATTTGTGTGTGAGTGTCTGTGTGTGTTTTGGCCAAAATAAGTTGAAACTCAGAAAAGAAAAAATTGGAATGTCTTTTTAAAACTTTAAACTGATCCCATGATTTTTTGGAAGATTTTTGGGTTGAGATTTGGTACTCAAAAGACCTTTTGAAGTTGAGAGTCACTTCTGCCAGAATGAAAAAGGCAGTGGACCTTTGATTTTGAAATGGATTCAAGGGCCTTAAAACTTCATAATCTGGATAAACTCAGAGAATGAAAGTTGTTCCAGACACCTTAAATAAGATTTGTACGAAGGAAATTTCCATTTTTGAGAAGATTTGAGGGGTCAAAACCTTATGGAAATCTCAGATATGAAATCTGGATTTCCAGAAGCTGATGAACTGGCCTCTGAAAGAAAATTTGAAAAAATGATTTTTACTCACCCAAAAAATAAAGTAAAAATATTTATGGAAAGCTCTGAATGTTGGCTACAAAAGGTGTTTTGTAGTCAACACCAAATTCCAAGTTTATCTGCGTCCAAAAATTAAGACAATGGACTGGCGTCTTGGAAAATTGCTACTGGACAGCAACTTCTCAAGAAAGGAAAAATGATTTTAAAGGGGGTTTTTGCATCCATGCTTGTCCCCATTTCCCTAGGTTTTGGTTAGTGATCACTTGACATTTTAGTGGTGAATCAACTATACCAAACCATCCTTGGGGTACATTAGGACTAAGCACTTCATTTGCTTGGGAAGGGGAATTTTATCCTTTGAAATCAAGATTTGGTGCTTGAAAATGGTTTTTAGGGTTTTGAAAATGCATTTGCAAGTATGTAAGAACACATTGAACAAAATGTTGATCCTTGTAGAAGATCATCCATGGAGATGAACTTCCATGGTGATCTTCTTGGATCTAGGGCAAGAAGATGAACAAACTACATTTTGTAGTTTGAAAATGCATGCATGGATGAGAGATTTAGGGTAAGGAGAGGGAGGTTATACCTATCTTCCTTGTATTTTTTGGTGTTTAAAGGCTTGAATGCAAGAGTGTTTGAATTTGAGAGTGAGTGGGTTTGATTTGAGTGAGTGAAAGTTGGGAAGATTCAAGAGAAAAAGGTGACAATTCTTAGAGAATTCTCACTGTTTTCTCAAGTATTTTCGCCAAATGCTGTGAGTTGTGTTCTTGTTCCTCCTCCATTTTTGTGACTGGAGGGCTCAATTTATAGCCCTCTGAATTTTACAAAGGTATCCGCGCGGATAGGACCCTTCAGCGTGCACTGTTCATTAAATGCAGCTCCAGGCTTTGGACACAAGGAATAATCTTTTCAAAATTCAAATTAATCAGCCAGTTTTTGTTTCCAGCCACTTCTATTTTTGGTTTTTCTTATTTCTTTTGCTTTTTTGATTCCTTTCCTTGGTTTATCTTTTTTTGGCAATCCCTAATCTACCCTTACTTGGTTAGAAATGTTAGGAAAGTTAGGAATTGTTAGAAATGTTATAACTTTCGTTAATTTTCTAACGAAAATACTAACAAGCTCAAATTGGAGCACTTACAGACGCTCGTCCAACTGAACTGTGATGTAGAGCGGCTCATTATGATTAGCCCCAAATTTTGGCAGGTACAAATCTGTGAAGGTGATGATGTTTCCATAGCGGATGTTGTCGATCATCTGAATTACTTCTTCTGGAGTTGCGTCCATAGGGACCATGGTACAGGCCAAACTTTCCTCTAGCTTGAGCTTGTGAGGGTATGAAGATGTGAGCAGGGACCACAGGGACCTGGGTCTGCTTGAGTTAAGTGAGGATCGGGTCCTCCTTTCCGAAACTTGTTTCTTCGGGCAGATCGGGTTGCGGTTCTGGCTCTGTCGACTTTTTGGTGGCCTTGGGCGGTAGCACATGGATTTGACCAGATCGGGTCAGAACATTGACGTCAGGCTTGGTCCCATTTGAGCAGGTCGCATTGAGTTGAGCCATAGTTAGAGTAGGATTTTTCGAAGCACAGGGCCATATGTCCTCTCTCAATTCGTTGACTGTAGATGTCTTCCCGGGGGCTTCGGCAGCTTTCCAGATTCTGTCCTAAGATACTGGTTTAGGTGCCTCTGCAGGGAGGGAACCTATGGTTCGCCGCAGTTGTTCAAATGTCAGTGCTGGCACAAAGCAGCTGGTTGCGTGACCGAATCAGAAAGGCCGACCCTCCTGGGAGGCTAGAGAGTTCTTGGTTCATGTGAACTGTCTCTCTGATCTCTTCACGGTATACTGCATTTTTCTCCTTCTTGCTGAGCAGGCTCATGGCATTCTGGAGTTGGTATAAGTAGTAGTCATGGTTTGCTAACTTTCCTCCGCTTTTAGCCCAGATCAGCTCTCTTGCAGTAGAGCCTTCGTCGAGAGCTAGCGCTTGCGTTTATTCCAATGTGAGAATAGCCATCGCTTCTTTGAACCGTATGTGGCAGTCTAGATAAATTTTCATTGGGGAGAGCTTTCTCTATTGCTTTAATTGAGTGGCGGGTATATCGGAAGGTGAGTACACGGCTTCCCGGACGTCTTCCCATGTGAGTGGCTTTTGTCCCAGTTGATCGTTTCTGTAAATGAATTATGTAGTCTGTGGAATCTCCCTGAGCAGTTGTTGGAGATGTATTTCCATATTTCTCTTCTTTTTGAATAGACCTTCCTTTTTTAGTTGGCCTTTTAATTTGAGAACGAAAATGATCCGCTCCCATCCTCCCAGGACCTTTGCGATTCCGGTTTTGTTGACTTCATGATCGGCTTGGAAGAGAATAACTTCATTGTCTTCGTCGTCGCATTCACAAAGGGCTTGCTTCTCTCGGGGAGATAAGCGCTTGTATTCATCATGCTACTTGGCTAGGTATTTTCTTGTGCGGCTAGCTCCAAGAGGGCTTTTCTTGCGAGAGCTAAGCAGTCTCCGTAGGTGCGCGCTGTCTGACTGGTGTCTAGAACTGTCATCACATCCAAATCTCCGAATGGCAGAAACACTTGGATTATATTGATGAAGGAAGTCATACTTGGACATTCCATGCGACCTTCTTTGATCTCGGTCACCAAGAAGTTTGCCTATATCTGTTTGATCAAACCGACGGGGGTGTTGAATTCTGCGATGTTGATGGTCTCGTGATCTCGTTCAAGAGCCAAGTCTATCAGAGCTAGCAGCTTGCTGGCAGGATGTCTGAATTTGTGGTCGTGATGGATGGGAATAGGGTTGAACTTGAGCATGTTGATGCTGAGGTGATCGTTCCTTTCTTCGGAAGCTTTATCTGTCTCGCTGGGAGTACTTTCATAGATGTTCTCAGGGTGGCTGCTGGAGGTGTTCCCGAGGTTGATCTGACTTGTAACAAGGTGGGGAGCTCTGTCTCTTTTGTCGATGCCTTCGGACCTGGTGGCGCTCTTGGCTGTGAGTTTGACTGACTGCATGGACCGGTTGCCACTGGGGCTGATAACTGGAAATGATGATGAGCCTTGAGCTCTCTTGGCAAGGACCTCGTTTACCATGATTAGGCAATCGTTGAGGGTAACTTTTGCATCGCAGAATTTGACAATAAGGACTGGATCCTTGGTCTCGTCGAGATATATGGAGAAGATGATGCTGGCGAAGTCGTCGTCGATTACGTGGTCAGAAGGATTCTTTGTCATGTCAACCATTTGCCTCCACTCGCCGGATAACTGTCTGTACTGGACATTAAGTTTGATATTTTCCATGGTATTTGAGCCTTCATCGTAGGTGACCTCGTCGGAACTGGTGTCATCCCTGAATCTGAGCATGAGTATGTAAGGATCTTCCTGCGGATTTGCCGCGTCTTCTACTCCGGAGAGTCCTGATTCGTTGCCGTCTGACGGTTCAACCCAGATCAAAGGAAGTCTCGTGTCCCATTGCGAAGCTGGTGCTGCTAGAAAAAATTTATGTCAGCTGCTTGAGCAGAGGGGCTCGGTGGGCAGTTTTGTGTGTAAAACATCCCAGACGAATGTCATACATTCTTCACGAGTATGTCAGTGCTTGTTGACCTTTATTGTAAAGATTTCTTCGTCTGGTGTGGCTAGAGAGTTTGCTCGAAGGATGCTGACGAACCTTCGACCAGAGATAGGGGGTTTGTGTCCCTGTACAATTGCGGTGTCCAAGGTTTCTTTCCATTCTGGATCCAAGTCTTGGAAACGACAATTGAACTTGATGAATCTGACTGATTCAGGATCTTCCTGCTCGAGGGTGTTGAAGTAGTTAGCACCTCCGGACTCTGAGGGATTCTGATGAGATTTGCCCCGGTTGTCCTTTTGTCGGTTTCTAGGAGGTAGTCCCGGTGCATGGCTGCAGGCACGATTTGTTGGCATTTCGGCTTCATTGCCTATGAGGAAACTGTCTCCTTTGATGACCTCGAGATCTCCTTATTGGTTTATGAACTTGACACACTGATGGAGAGTGGAGGCTATGTCCTTCATGTGGTGTAGCCATGGGCATCCCAGCAGGGCTGTAAATTCGGACGGAATGTCCATCACGTGGAACTTTACTGGCACCATTTGGGTTTCGAACCAGAGCTCCAGAGTCACCGTTCCCAGGATGGGACAAGATGTGCTGTCGTATACTTTGATAGTTCTGGCAGATGGGGTCATATGGCCTTCATCGATGCGTAAAGCTCGCATCATACTGAGGGGAAGGATGTTGACTGCTGATCCGTTGTCTACCAGGACTCCGGGGAGGGAGATAGTGTTGAGCCGAACAGTGATGTGCAGAGCTTCGTTATGTCCCGAGGTCACTTTTGGTAGGTTTTCGTCACAGAAGGTGAGCATGCTGCCATACAGTCTGGAATCGTAGATCTGATCTCTTTTTGGAGAGGGAGAGTGATCGAGCCATCCATTTCCTGTCTTCCTCTTGAGAGGCAAAGTTTTTGGTGGTGCCTCGGGATTGTGTCGAGGCTGCTTGTGGCGGTGGCCGCCCTTGGTCAGCACGTTGATTGAGTGCGAGTGCCAAGTTGACTTTGACTTTCCTTTGCCGGCCCGTGCTCTGAAGTTGGGCAAGTTGAACTTTGGCTGATCCTGCGGGGGATTAGGTTTCTGGCTGGCAGTAAGATTGCCAAGATTTGAGATATTCTGGTGTCCTGAGGCTTTAGCTTTGGTGTCAGTAGGATATTTCGGCCTTCCCACCCCTGTCTGTTCTGAAGTTGTGCTGGTTGAAGGAAGGGAGGACTTAATGGAGTAGAAGTACATAGTAGTCGAACTTCCCAGATGGCTCTCCGAGTGTACCCACGTTGGTGTCTTCGACTTCGTATCTTTCTTTCAATTTCTGCTGAGAAGACTATTTCTTCTGCTTTTTGGGAGAATCGCCCCTGATCATGTCTTGGAACTCGTATTCAAGGAATTCGGTGCAGTCACATACATCGTACTAGATGTGGTCGTTTGATGAGGACTTGGCTGGAAGAGGCGGAGGAACTGGCTCTGCAGCAATCTTCTTTGGCACCCACTCGATGAAGTTTACACTGTTGTTGTTCGAAAAAGGGTTTCCGACTGTATTAGGTCCACGGGGATGCTCCAACTTTCCTTCTTCTATCAGATTCTGGATCTCATATCGTAACCCCAGGTAGTTGTCAGTTGTGTGCCCATGGTATTGGTGGAAGGTGCAGTACTTACTTTTGTCGACATTGGCTGCAGGATTCTTCGGTTTGTAGTTTTCAACAGGCTTGAGGAGGCCTTCTTTTATTAGTCCTTCCAACATTTTACTCAGAGGCATATCCAGCTTGTCGAAGCGTATGGAAGGCTGCTTCTTAGGGGAGTCGTTGCTTTGCAGGGTAGGTTTCTGTTGCTTGACTGTTGTCCCTGATGGATGTAGTTGACAGAAGTATTTTTCCCTTTTTCGGGGGCCGGTGCAGGATTGAATGTAGTTGTTCATCTGTATCTGTAAGACGACACTGTTGCCAGCTTTTCTTTGAGATCCTTCTCGAACTGTGAGCCTGCATTGACCATGGCTCAGAAATTCGGGAAGAAGTGATGGCTGATAAGTGTTCTGATGGACGGCCTCAAGCAGGACTTGAAGATCCGCATTTGTTCGTCTTTAGAGAGTGGCTCCATGATTTCGGAGAGTTTCCAACTCTACCTTTTGTAGAATTCTCTAACGCTTTCGTCTGCTTTCTGCTCGCTGGTGATTAAGTCTTCACGACTTATCTCCCACTCTAGGTTGGATCGGTACCGCTCCAGGAAGATGTTGCTGATCTGATCCCAGGTATGGCGATATGCTGGCTTGACCCTTAGGAACCACCGTAATGTTGAACTCTTGAGTGTGCTGGAAATGGTCGGCCATTTGCTGGAGGGTTGCTCCTTTTGCTCTCATGGCGAGAACGTAGGTGTCAACATGCATATGTAGGCATTCAGTCCCATCGAACCGGTCCATTTCTGGCATTCTGAACTTGGCAGGGAGAGGTGTGACCATTCCCGGATCTGTGGATCTGAGCGTTTCTTGCTTTAAGCTGTCCATGCTGGCTTTCAGGTCTTTCATTTGTTCGACCATCCATGCCAGAGCTGGGTCCAGTGGTGGATTCTGAGGCTCGGGGCCGGGTGCTGCTATATGAGAGGTAGTAATTGAAGGTGGGAGGCTTGATATATGTGGATATATGGGGGCCTTTTCTGGATTGTATCGGGGTTTGTCCCCGGTGTTTTGGGGTTCGTGTATAGGCAATGGGTTGAACCCGGGAGGATACTGGAGGATATTGATATCTGTTTGAGATGGCCCAGCGCTGTGATGGTTATATCGAGTGATGGGGGTAGAACTGGCTTGGCCGTATATTGTGGGGGTGCCTTGAGAGGTGGCAATATGAAGCCTCGGTCGGCTGTTTCCTTGGTTTGAAGGAATCCTATAGTTTGGCAGGGGAGAAACCTGGTTGAAGATTTGAGGAGCTGATTGGGGAGGATCATCATCCTCGATTAGAATGAAACTACCGTCTGGTTGAGGGATAGCTGCTATACCCCGCTCATTCAAAAGTTGTACCACGAAACTGTGTTGATCCTCTTTCTGTTTCTTGTGAACCTCACAGGCCCGGATGGCTTCTTCCAGTGTCATATCTGTTACCGGTGGCGGGGTTCCATTCCCATCACGATTTCTCAGTGAGTCTGACATGTCGGAGAGTCTGGCTGAAGGAACTAAGGGAACCGAAGAACTGTCTGATGCGGCCGTAACTGTAATTCTGACAAGGCGCTGACCCGGAATTCTGAACCACTCTATGTTCGCTGCAAGGAACGAAAGGCAGGGCTTAGGTTTCAGAATGGGTATTTGGCTCAGGGTTTTGTGCTTGTGTAACGTGCAGTTACCGCTTAATGTTTACTTAAAACGCTTTTTCTCAGAGTCCTAATCGGTTGGAAAAGATTGCATCTTTTTTTCGCAACTAACCTAGGGCTTGAATCAGTGGATCTCGGCACTACGTTTATAAACCCCTCATTTTTCACCTGTGAATCGTCATCCCGTGATGGACAATCCCGAGCGAGAGTCCTATAAGGCAAGCGAGTTCCACCGACAAAGGAAAAAGTGAACTTAAGGCTAGCTGGTCATGTAAACTTTCAACGTATGTGACATGCGGGTCACGATCGAAGTCAACATCCTTAAGTTAAGGCAGAAATCGTGTCGAAATTTCGGCATGACCTCTCTTGACTCGCTTGCGCGAGGGGCCTTAGCTTTTGGCGTTGGCCAAGTTGTGGCTGGCATGGTGCATACGTTGAGGGTTTGATGACACGGCGTCACATTGAACCTTCGGGTATGTTTTTAGTGCGGCTCCGCGTCAAAGTCAAGGCTGAAAAGCTAAGACTTCGGGTCGGGAACGACCTTCGATCTCAACTTTTAAGTTTGACTTGTGAGGGAGATCGGCGTAAAAGAATACACTTAGGCTTTATGACACGAACTAAGCCAATAACCAACCAAGGTCTTGGACGAAGTGTGACACAAAGAGTGCATGGATTACACGGGCTAGGATGGGCTGTTTGGGATGACCCCGTGCACGCTCGAAAGGTGTATGGCAGACCAATCAAGCTGCAACTGAACGGTCACCCCGGGTTGAGGGTTGTAGTGTGCAGTGTACCGAGGCAGCAAGTGCGCATAGCGTGCGGTGTACCGAGGCAGCAGTGCAAGTAGTGTGCGGTCACTAAATTCTTTTTTCTTAGTAAAATAGAAATTTTCAGAATGCGTTTTAAAGAATTTATGCGCAGTTCAGATATAGCACAAAAATCAAATATGAACGGAAATGCACGAACATGTTATGATTTTGAGATAAAAAATGCAACATCTTTTTTTTGGAAAACAGTCTGATGTTTTGAGAAACACACGCACACGAAAACGAGGAAGGGTAAATGAAAGTTTGACCCACAGAATGTTTTTTAAAACGAAGGAGTTTTGAAAAAACATGTTCGATCCCCAGCGGAGTCGCCAACTGAAATTATCCAGATCGTGCGCGGAACGCGGAGAGCGGCTTTCGCAAACTTGGGACCTCGCTGGAAAGGAGAGGGAGGAGTCGCCACGCCGTTTTGTATTATGAGCCTAAACTTTGAAAAAGGCTGGTTTGAAAAGGAGGTCATTTTGATTGGTAGCCAAAACTTGGAAAAGGCTTTGAAAATGGGGGACGTTTTGATTGGTAGCTAAAGCTTGGAAAAGGATTTAAAAAAGGGGACGTTTTGATTGGTAGCCAAAACTTGGAAAAGGCTTTAAAAAAGGGGACATTTTGATTGGTAGCCAAAACTTGGAAAAGGCTTTTTTGGACCAAAGATTGTCAGGTTCGAAGGTCACGTTACATTTCGGGAAGAGTATATTGAGATCACCTGAAACGTCTCGTATGACGAGTCTTTCTACCTTTCTCGAAAAGTGTGTGTGTGTGTTGCATTTTGAAAAGGGGCTTGAATGACAAGCTTTAATCTTGGTTTGAGTGACAAACGTTGATTTATGGTAAATCGAGCATTTGAATGACAAACGTCGGTTTTGAGTTAGAAAAAGGGGTTCGAATGACGTGCTTGAATCTTTAGTTTGAATGACAAACGTTGATTTTGGTAAAAGAGCGTTTGAATGTCAAACGTCGGTTTTAAGTCGAAAATGAGCGTTTGAATGTCAAACGTCGGGTTTTGAGTTGTTTTGAAAACGGGTTCGAATGACGAACTTGAATCTTTAGTTTGAATGACAAACGTTGATTTTAGTGAAAAGAGCGTTTGAATGTCAAACGACGGGTTTTGAGTTGTTTTGAAAACGGGTTCGAATGACGAACTTGAATCTTTAGTTTAAACGACAAACGTTGATTTTAGTGAAAAGGGCGTTTGAATGTCAAACGTCAGGTTTTGAGTTGTTTTGAAAACGGGTTCGAATAACGAACTTGAATCTTTAGTTTGAATGACAAACGTTGATTTTAGTGAAAAGAGTGTTTGAATGTCAAACGTCGGGTTTTGGGTTGTTTTGAAACGGGTTCGAATGACGAACTTTCGGTTTTGAACCGGGCATTATAATGTTACCAATTTTATGAAAAAAGGTAATAAATGAGATGCGATCAACGAGTCATTTTGTGAATCGGACATTTGTAAGTAAATACTATCAACAAACCAAACGGCTTGGACTTGTAAATGACAGTATTGAAATGTTGTGTCAACGGAATCGAACGATCTGTACGGTAAAAGCGCGATCAACGAGCCAAACGGCTCGGATTTGTAAAGGTGCGTAAAGTAAATAGCGATATCGACGGATCAAACGATCCGGACTTTGTTAATGACAATCACAAATCAAACGGTTCGGACGGTAAAGAGCGAATCAACGGATCGAACAATCCGGACGGTAAATGACAGAAACGTAAAAACGGGACTTGAACGTCGTTTTAACCCGAAATTACTTCTCTTACGGGAGAGAAGATGATTAGGGACTAAAACATATCGAGTCCCGTAGACGGCGTTACGTCTACATTTTGAGAGTTTCGACCAGATCGAAAATAGCGTTTAACGCGTAAATCGAGATGAAACGGAGTTTTAGAGAGAGCGAGTGTTACCTTTGGCTAGGGATTGACTCTTTGGCTCGGAAGGTGTATACGGGATACGATTTAGTATTTAGGAGGTGTTTCGAAAGTGTTTGGCTCGTGTTTGGTCAGAAAATGTGGTTTTCACGCAAATTGTGGCATTTTCGGGGCTCGGGAGGGGGTGTAGGCTGCTAGAACCGTGGGGTTTTCAGGAGAGGTAATAAAATTGTGCCTTTTTTATAGAATGACAGCCTCTGTATTTATAGGGGTAAATTTGTAAAATAGGCCAGACGGCCTAACCTTCAATTTTGGGGGTTTTTGGGTATTTTAGAAATTGCAGGGACTTGATGAGGATTTTGGTTTTTCATGTAAAACTGGTCGAACGGACTAACTATCAATTTCAGGGATATTTTGCTCTTTTCATCTTTGAATTTGATTGATGGGGATGGGGGAGGCTGTGCATGTGTGCCACGTGTACCTGTGAGTCACCAAGGCTAGGTTTTTTGTCCCGTTAATCCCGGTTTTGACTGTTTTTGAGGAAAGTGGTACTTTTACGTATGATAACGTGTGTTGAGTATGCTTTGGATTTGGGATGCACAGGGCAGTCCTGGGAAGTCTCGTTGACTCGGGAATGGGAAGTTTAACAGGTTCCGGTTAACTTGGAAAGGGTCAGTTAATGGATTTCGATTAACTTTTAACGGATTTTAACGATCCGAATTTGGGTACTTACAAATGGGTAGGTCAAGGAGCATCCATTCCACCCAATTCAAAGATTGGTCTTGCTAACTGGGTGTTATTAATCTAATTAATTCAAAGAACAATAAGAAGAAATAAATAATTCCTAATTAATTTATTGATTAGGAATGTCGGATCGTATGCTTCGAGATCGCCTCTATTGATTGAAGGGACTCTAGGCTCATCCTTTTAATAGGATTACACTACTCTAAAAATCAATAGAGGGATTGAGGAGAGAAACGAAAGTTAAAGGATGATTACCTTTTGCTTGAGAAGGGATTCGGACAGAGTTTCGACTCAATCCTAGATTCGAATCTTGATGCGGACAGAGTTTCGCTGGAAAGGGCCAGTTAATGAATTCCGATTAACTTTTAACGGATTTTAACGATCCGAATTTGGGAACTTACAAATGGATAGGTCAAGGAGCATCCATTTCACCCAATCCGAAGATTGGTCTTGCTAACTGGGTGTTATTAATCAAATCAATTCAAAGAACAATAAGAAGAAATAAATAAATTTTAATTAATTTATTAATTAGGAATGTCTGATCGTATGTTTCGAGATCGCCTCCATTGATTGAAGGGACTCTAGGCTAATCCTTTTGATAGGATTACACTATTCTAAAAATCAATAGAGGGATTGGGGAGAGAAACGAAAGTTAAAGAATGATTACCTTTTGCTTGAGAAGGGATTCAGACAGAGTTTCGACTCAATCCTAGATTCGAATCTTGATGCGGACAGAGTTTCGCCTCAATCCTTGACTTGAATCTCGATGTTTGTTGATCAACATGGTTGATAAACAAACTTTAGGTGATTTAGGGTGATTTTGTAGGAATCTTTCAGGGAGAGAAACCCACAAAATGTGTGTGTTATGTGTTTTCGATCGGGGATTGGGGACCTCTGAAATACTAAAAGTCATCAAGTATTTATAGGGGATTAATGACTTGGTTACCAAGATAGGATTCCATCCAAGGAAGGTTCTAGAATTCAAATATCATTGGATATCCGGTTTGGATGAGATTTATCAAGAAAAGAGGTTGAAACGGAGATGGAAAGTGATTCTGCACATCCTGCAGATGGGTTGTCTCGCGCGAGACACGTATGTCCCGCGCGGTACAACTAGTCATTTGACCATTTTGTCTTCTTCAGTTATTTCGTTAGTCAGTTAGGTCCCAAAACTAACAAGGTTAGTTAAAAACTTAACGAAATATATCGAAACTAATATGCTTTTATCGAAACACAAAAGAGAGACAAAGAGTAGTATAATCATGTAATTATTGGTTCAGAATGAGGTGTCTACAATGGGTTGTAATGGGGATGGCCCTGGATGTGTACGGAGAGGGGAGAAATGGGGAAAGGGTGAGCCAGTGGTCGTGTCGTGGAAAGAGAAAATCAAGAAGAAAAAAGGGAAGGGGAAACCAATGGTCTCTTGGCCGAGTGGTATCTTGCCGGCCTCCCTTCGGGGAGGTCCTCGGTTCGATCCCCCCTGGGGGATCCTGTGGTTTAATTGTTCCTTCGATTTCAGGAGCCTTGGAGTCCCACGGGGCACATCCGTACATTTAAGGAAGCAGCACTGTTGGGCTTGCAACCTCAGTGTGGGGAGTTCAAATCTTGGCAGGAGCGCTGGAGCAGCCATTTGGTGTTGTAAGAGTGATGTAATTGCCTCTTTGGCAGGAGCAGCTGGAGCAGCCATTTGGTGTTGTAAGAGTGTAAATGTCTTGTAGGAGGGCTCCCTTGGGGCCAGGAGTATAAGTCTTTGCCGCCACCCTGCATAGGGCATATCCGCGATTTACCTCCGCATCTGAGGGGCCGTGCACGATGGTCGGATTGATCCGCGAACCGGAAAACCTGGGTAATCAAAAAAAAAAAAAGGGAAGGGGAAATGGTAGGGATAATCAACATATTTTTGTTTTGAATTAGGATTTTTATTTTTTATTTTAGCCCTTCCTATTTATGAGATATGATTTCTAAGCTTAGTGTTTTAACTTTAAAATTGTAGTCCTTATATTTTTCATGAAGGAGTCACGTGGATGTTACATGTAAGCGAAAAATACATTTTTGTCCTTAAAAATCACGTGAAATGCACGTGTAATAAGTTTCGTCCACTAAAGTTAATGGACATCCAAATTTGTCTCAGTTTACAATAAAGTGTGAAAATAATGTACTAAATTGCAAAAAATAAAGCATTAAATCCTAGATTAGAGCTTGATGTTTTTAAGTGCAATTTACCCTTAATATTGGTCCAAATTAATCTTGTTTTCACAAAAATGAATAGTTAGGAGCCTCAACTAATTTGTCATTACTCTTGTCTTTTCCAATGATTATCCTTATCAAAAGAAATAAGAGCAATTTCTCCTGTTCAAAATACTGTAAAATGTTTTTTAGACCTTTTTCACATATTTTAATAAATACAATTACTACTACTATAGTTTTATAAACTCTTGTCTTATCCAACGATTATCCTTTAATAAAGGAATAAGAGTGGTGTTTGGTTCGTCGGAAACGGAGGGAAGGGAATGGAGAATTTCGTTGACTTCATTCCTTCCTCCCGTGTGGTTCGTTGGAATGAGAGATTTTTCATTCTCGACAGAATGAAATTTCATTCCTTGAAATGGATTTTCATTCCTTCCATATATGGAAGGAATGATGAATTCCTTCGGGAATGGAAAAAAAAAAATTTGACCAAAATACCCCCTACCCACCCCCACCCAGCCCCTGCCCTACCCCACCCCACCCCACGAATTTTTTTTTCTGCCTATCCCCACGAATTTTTTTTTCTGCTTACCCCCACGAATTTTTTTTTTCTGCCTACCCCTCCCAATCCAGCCCTGCCCTACCCCTCACCCCCACCCCCCCACGAATTTTTTTTTTCTGCCTACCCCCCCCATCCAGCCCTGCCCTACCCCCCCACCCCCCACGGAAAAAAATATTTTTTACTCTTTTTGCATATCCCCTACCTACCCCACCCCACCCTCCCCACGAAAAAAAAATTTACTCATTTTGCATACCCCCTACCTACCCCCTACCCCCACCCCCTCCCCAAAAAAAAAAAAAAAAAAAAAATTTTAAAAAAGGGTAAATTGGTCATTTTATATGCTTTCATTTCATTCCTATAATTTGTATTTTCAAATCAAACATGATTTGCCAAGGAATTGAATGACAATTTCATTCCATTCCGTGCCAACCAAACGGAGGGATTTGACCAATTTTTTTTCCATTCCAATTCCTTAAGGAATTCAATTTCATTGACCATTTCATTCCTTCACTTTTTTTCCACTGAACCAAACGGCCCCTAAAATATCTTTTTAGAGGTTTTTCACATATTTTAGTAGATACAATTACTGCTATAACTTTATAAAGTAAGGAGTAACTCTTGTGAAAAACTAATTTTTTTTTAAATGTTATAAAAAAATTAGTTTTCAGAATAGTTCATCACTCTTATTAGTTAGACTTGGTGCTTTAAAACTAGTTTTTTTCTTATATTACAAAAAAACTAATTTTTTGCAAGATTTTGATTAAAGTAAGTATCAAAAATACTCTTATTATTGTTTCTTTCTTATGCATTACCTCACTCATAACGTAAAATCAATGCAATTAAACAAATTTCAATATACTCTCTCCATCCCATTGATAGATTCATTTTTTGTCAAAACGGGTGTCCCGTTAAAAGCTTCACCTTTTCTAAAATGGCAAAAAATCTTTACTATTTCACCTACTCATTCTCTCTCCTATTTCACTTTTATACTCACAACACTTTTCAAATTTACTATTTCCCCCACTCGTTCTCTCTCCTATTTTAGTTTTACACTCACAACACTTTCTCCACTTACCTTTTTCTTTAATTTGCGGGTCATGCTCAAAATGGTAAACCTATAAACGGGACGGAGGGAGTATGGGGTAAACTTGAGATCTAAATGCTTCAATCCCAAAAAATGATAAGTATATTAAAACAAATTTTAGCTTGCAAAATAACATTTATTCCCTTTGTCCTATTTGAAATTGTCCTATTTGAAAGGGCACAAAATTGATATTGTATAAAATAAGAAAATTGTATGATAGAGTAAGGCTTCGTTTGTTTGGCGTAAAACATTTTTCGGAAAACGTTTTCCCCATTTTTGGTGTTTGGTAAGCACCGAAAAATAGAAAAAATATTTTTCAGAAAATGTTTTCCCCCTCTTTTCACCGTAAAATGACTTACGAAATTTTTCTAAGTAAAACATTTTTCAAAAAATGATAACACCCTCACACACCTAACTTTTCATACACCCCTCATATTATCCACCCCACTCACCACCACCACCCCCACCCCACTCACCACCACCACCCACTGCCCCCTCACCCCACCCCCACCCCACTCACCACCACCACCCCACCACCCCACCCCCTCCCCCTCAAGTCAAAAAAATTTAATCATTTAAAATTTATTTTTAACAACTCCCCACCCCACTCCACTCACCACCATCACCATCACCATCACCCCTGCCCCCATCCCCCATCGGGTAAAAAAAAAATTAATCATTTAAAATTGATTTTTAACAACTCCCCAACCCACTCCACTCACCACCACCACCCCTGCCCCCACCCCACTCTACTCATCACCACCACCCCTGCCCCCATTCCACTCAAATTGTGGTTTTATCGAAAAATATTTTCATTAAACACATGAAATTTTTTTCGAAAAATATTTTTCTTATCAAACAGTTGAAAAAATGTTTATCACATTTTTCGAAAAACATTTTACGAGAAATTTATTTTTTGAAAAATATTTTACAGGAAATCATTTTCCACAAGTTAATTTACACAAAACAAACGGAGTCTAAGTGTAATTGTTGTTGGCATAAAAAGCGAAATAGAGAGAAAATGGGGTTTAGGATTAATGTTTTCTAAATTTTGACCCCTTCATAGTTTACTAATTACTATTGTTATCCCTTATATTCCCGTATCAACAGATTTGAACAATATAATTAATTAATTAATAATGATAAATAGAAATATTGCTAAGTTTTAGAGATGGATAATGTAATTTCTAAAGAAGCTTATTGAGTTTTCCATCCATTATGTTACATTTCATGTGAAACATTGCGTAAAATCTAAGGAGAAACGCGTTTCTCCTTAGCGCTTAGGTTAGGAGAAACGCGTTTCTCCTTAGCGCTTAGGAAAAACGCGTTTCACCTTAGCGGTTTATTAACGGGTTTAATTGAACGTTTAACGAACCGGTTTCTTAATCGATTTAATTAAAACATGTTTGCCCTAAGTTCAATACCAAAACGAAATCAGTAGCAAGGGAACCCCAGTTGAATATCCAGAAACTATATCCAGAAATCAGTAGCAAGCGAAATCAGTAGCAATCGAAGAAATTATGGGAAATCCAGTTGATGAAATCAGGAGCAAGCGAAAATCCGACTGTGAGTTCACATGTTATTATTGTTTTGGTTCACATTTTCATAAATTTCTGGATATATTAAGTATACTCATCTGTATATGAATTTAACAATGTGTTTTAGTTTGAAATTTACAATTTCTGTGTATCTATTTTGTGTTTTATGTTTAACGATTTACCATTCTACTTAGTATTGTCTCTTGGCTTTTAATTCATAATTTTCGCCATGTTTAACAATGTGTTTTAGTATTGTCTCTTGGCTTTTAATTCATAATTAAAAAGGTTCTGGATATAAATTAAAAAGCTTCTGGATATGAATTAAAAAGGTTCTGGATATCAATTAAAAAGGTTACGGATATAAATTAAAAAGCTTACGGTTATCCTTTTCAAAGGTTACGGATATCCTTTCAAAAGGTTACGGATATCCTTTCAAAAGGTTACGGCTATATAATTTCCAAAGGTTACGGATAACATTTCAAAAGGTTACGGATATCCTTTCAAAAGCTTGAATATCCTTTCAAAAGGTTTCTGGATATTTATGTTTTATAGCCAGAACCTTTTTAATTGATATCCAGAACCTTTTTAATTGATATCCAGAAGCTTTTTAATTTATATTCAGAACCTTTTTAATCGATATCCAGAACCTTTTTAATTATTTGTGGATATTTTACGGATATCATTTTGAAAGTTTTTGGATATTCAATTGTTTGTTTACGGATATTCAATTGTTTCTAGATATTCATTTGTGGATATTTTACGGATATTCATTTGCTTGTTTACGGATATTCAATTGTTTGTTTACGGATATTCATTTGCTTGTTTCGGATATTCATTTGTATGTTTCTAGATATTCATTTGTGGATATTTTTGGATATCATTTTGAAAGTTTACGAATATTCATTTGTGTAGTTTACGGATATTCATTTGTGTAGTTTACGGATATTCATTTATGTAGTTTACGGATATGCATTTTGATAGTTTACGGATATTCATTTGTATGTTTACGGATATTCACTTCATTTATTTACGGATATCCTTTCTTTATTATTACGGATATTCAATTAAAAGGTTCTGGATATCCTCTTGATTTTTTTTTTTAATTTTTTTTATGTTTTGTAGCTGCAAATTTAAATAAAGGTGAAAGTAGTAAGAAGCATAAGAAGAATCAATTAAGTGAAGGTCAAGTTGAGAACTCAAATAAGAAATCAACAGTGGATGTGGTTGAAAGTGGTAAGAAACGGGCATTTGAACATTCTTGTGTCCCAGAAAGGCTTATTGATCTTTGTTTAACCGATGCTCAGAAAGAAGATGTTAAATCTATAGGTTTTGATGGACTATTAAAACTTAAGTTGAATAGATTGCCAACAGGGGGAATTGTGGAATATCTTGTTGAAAGATTTGATTCGGGAAGCTTTATTCAGAGAATCAAGAATAACAAGTATTATATAACAACAAATGATGTTTTTGATATTCTTTGTCTTCCAAGGAACTTAAAAAAAGAGAAGATAAATTGTTCAATAGGAATTGACAAAGAGTTGAGCGCACGATATAAAAATACTTTTGGAAAAGTTAAAGATGGTATTCCAGCCCGTCTGCTTGGTCAACGCATCAAAGAACTACCTGATGGAGGTGATGAGTTTAAACGCCTCTATGTATTGTTTGCTGTCAGTTTCTTTCTTGCACCGGTAGTAACAAAAGGCATTGATTGTTCTTTTTAGCATTGGTTGAAGATGTTACTCAAATCAAAAAGTTTGATTGGTGCCGGTTTGTATTGAATAAGTTATCGATGGTGTTAGGAAGTTTAAGGCTTCTTACGCGTAAAGTGAGGTGTTGCAGTGGTTGTGTGGCAATTCTTTTAATAGCTTACTTTCATAGATTTCCATATTTGCGTAAACATGAACCAACCGCACGTCCTTTGATTCAACATTGGACTCAAGAGAAAATTTCGTCATGGCCGGGAATGAAGCTAAGATTGGTTGGGGTGGAGTTCTTTATTTGGATAATGTTTATCCTATTACATGCTATGAGGATGATTTGGATGAAGGACAAATTGGATTCTTTGATTGATCTTTGCTCCTTTTGTTGAGGATGTAAGTCATCCTACAAAAATACTGCAAGTGAAAATGTTCTAGAAGTTTTGGATTACATTAAAGAGTCACTGGAAATATTTCGAGAATGATATTAAAGTTGCTATCAATGCTCACATTGCAAGGATTTCAAAAATTGAGAAGGGGAAAGAAAAAGTTAATAATGATGATGTTTGAGAAAGGATCTGTGAAGTGGAGGATTTGGTTGGTGATAGTGAACCTTGGGGAAGTCGGGTTTTTGATTACATTGATGATATTATTGATAAATTGAAAACTTCAAAAGATGAAATTTGAAGGAGAAAGGGAAGGTTGGACCATTGCCAACATTTAGGATTCTTTCACGTAGTCAAGAATGCGAGCATACAGAGTCGATGATAATGTTGAAAAGTTTCGGGATTTTGATGACGAGATATGTGCATGAGCATTATGAGGATCAAGATGTTACCAATGTTGATCAACCAGCGAAGATCAATCTGCAGAGCATCAAATTGCTAGGCTTAATACGAGAGGATCAAGTTCTTGATTCCCATCTGTTTAAACAACCAATGATTGAGCCTATATGTCATTTATTAAAGAAGTTGACGTGGAAGAAGAATATTCTTCACAAATTTTTGGTGATATTGATAATTTGGTTGATAAAATTTTTCAACATGGTGTTAATGGTGAGAAGTTTGACAAGATGTTAGATGAAGTGCATTTGGAACTGTGAATGGTGAGATTATTCTTTCATCCGAATTTATGGTGAAGAATAAGGAAGTAATGATTGGTATGCCAAAGATAAAGATGGAAGTGGTTGATTATTGCTTCTCAAAATTGATTCTTCGAGTCAAAAAAGTAATATCCCGTTTTTATTTCAATATTATTACGGTTGAAATTAAATATGGTATTCAAATTCTAATATTATTTTTTTCGGTGCTTTTTTCGGTTTAGTGATCTCATTGGGAAGAAGCAGACGATATTTTGAGTATGAGAGAAGACACAGATATCACAGGTGTAATTGTGAATGCTTGGGCAATGTTGTTGAACAAGCTGGAACATAAAAAGGGTGTAATGAAGAGATTTATGTTTGGTGTTGAACATTCTGTAAGTTTACTTTTTTCAACAACTTACAAGTATATATCGATTGCAGGGTATATATCCATGAAATTTCTTTAAGATATTGTTTATCATTTATATTAACAGGCTACTTGGCGAAACGTTCTTGCAATGCTCGTATTGGTGCTGCAGAAATGCTTCAAACTTTTTTGTATTGGAAAAATGATGTTAATGTCGATGGGAATCTAATGGATCTGAAAGAAGTAGATCTGGTATGTATTTTCATTTGTCAATATATTTCTGGATATCATATTGAAAATTTTTGGATATACTTTATGGTATTTCTGGATATATCCATGACCAAGGCCTAGGCCAAGGCCAAGGCCTATGCCATGGCCAAAGTAATTTCTGGATATACTTTATGGTATTTCTGGATATACTTTATGGTATTTCTGGATATATCCATGACCAAGGCCTAGGCCAAGGCCTATGCCATGGCCATAGTAATTTCTGGATATACTTTATGGTATTTCTGGATATAATTTATGATATTTCTGGATATATCCATGACCAAGGCCTAGGCCAAGTCCAAGGCCAAGGCCTATGTCATGGCCAATGCCATGGATTTAGCCATGTCCAAGACAAATAAAAAATTTCTGGATAGTCACCTAATATATTTCTGGATATACTTTATGGTATTTCTAGATATATCCATGACCAAGGCCTAGGCCAAGGCCAAGGCCTATGGCATGTCATAGTAATTTCTGAATATACTTTATGGTATTTCTGGATATACTTTATGGTATTTTTGGATATATCCATGACCAAGGCCTAGGCCAAGGCCAAGGCCTATGCTATGGCCAATGTAATTTCTGGATATACTTTATGGTATTTCTGGATATACTTTATAGTATTTCTGGATATATTCATGACCAAGGCCAAGGCCTATGCCATGTCATAGTAATTTCTGGATATACTTTATGGTATTTCTGGATATACTTTTTGGTATTTCTGGATATATCCATGACCAAGGCCTAGGCCAAGGCCAAGGCCAAGGCCTATGCCATGGCCAATGCCATAGATTTAGCTACGTCCAAGACAAATAAGAAATTTCTGGATAGTCAACCTAATATATTTCTGGATATACTTATTTTTTTGCAGTTTTTTTTTTCCATACTTTAAAGGAAACAATAAAAGTGGGCACTTTACACTATATGTGTACAACATGGCTTCAAAATCCATTCAATATTTTGACAACCTTTCAATGAATGAAGCAAAAAAAGCTGAAGTTGTGAAACTTACGAGAGCATTGGTATATGTTTTGAAACTTATGAAAGCAGTTTTATATTTTTCATTTTTTGTTTTCATTGGTTATCTAATATTTTATACTTTAAATTTTTTCAGTATGTGCCTATGAAAGCTTTTTTGAAGAAGATTGATCATCAATGTTATAATGATTTTGAAGGCAAAAAAACATATAAATTTGAATACATGGAATGTGATTGGGTTCTTAAAGAAAATGATGTTAACCATGATTGTGGAGTTTATGTGATGTCTGAGATGAATGATTTTCAAGGATCAAAGTACTCATGCCCT
The DNA here is from genome assembly GCA_022495995.1 of Adenophora triphylla var. japonica. NCBI lineage: Eukaryota > Viridiplantae > Streptophyta > Magnoliopsida > Asterales > Campanulaceae > Adenophora > Adenophora triphylla. The sequence goes on along the minus strand of JAFEMH010001897.1, from coordinate 291,258 downwards.
GAGTTATATCAGGTACTATTAAAGTTTTTTTTATTCATATTTATATTATATGAGTTTGTATATATATATTTTAACAATTTTTTTTTTACTTTGTAGGATAAACAAAGGATCCATCTACGAGCTGAAATTCTTTCAACACTTTTGCTTAGTCAATTGAAAAGAGATAAGCATAATTTAATGATTGAAACAAACACTTTTGAAAAAGAGAAGAAAACAAAAAGAACAGAAGAACAAAGTAATGTACAAGATTCATAGGTGTATGTAATTATGTAATTAGGAATCTGGTTTGGTGATGTAATTAATGTACTTTAGTGAATTGATAGTTTCTGGATATTCATATTGAAAGTTTCTGGATATGCATATAGATAGTTTCTGGATATACATTTTTGATATGCTTTATGGTATTTGTGGATATATCCATGACAAAGGCCAATTAAAGTTTCTGGGTATTCAATATAGTTGTTTCTGGATATACTTTTTGATAGTTTCTGGATATTCAAATTAAGAGTTTTTGGATATAAAATTGATAGTTTCTGGATAGTCATATTGATAGTTTCTGGATATACTTTTTGATGGTTTCTGGATATACTTTTTGATGCTTTCTAGATATACTTTTTGATGGTTTCTGGATATACTTTTTGATAGTTTCTGGATATAAAATTGAAAGAAAATAAACTAAGTAAATTATTTTAAATATAATTTACTTAGTTGTTTCTGGATATACTTTTTAAAAGTTTCGGATATTCAAACTAAGAGTTTACGGATATAAAATTGATAGTTTCGGATATTCATATTGATAGTTTCTGGATATACTTTTTGATGGTTTCTGGATATACTTTTTGATGTTTTCTGGATATACTTTTTGATGATTTCTGGATATACTTTTTGATAGTTTATGGATATAAAATTGAAAGAAAACAAACTAAGTAAATTATTTTAAATATAATTACAAAAAAAAAAACCAACAATAACAACAAAAACAACTGCAACAAGGGGAGGAGAAAGAACAACAATGAACAAGAACAAACATCAACATCCCCTAATTCCCATCATTGACTTACGTCATATCTTTGCTCTAGTGCAATGTGTTGTTCCTTGGATATTTCTCCATACGCAGAAATAGATTCACGATGAATAGCATGCGCAAAGAGTTGGTCCCAAGTCAATGTTCTTGTTAGAAAGCTCCTGCAGGGCGGAATGGGCATTGCAATTTATTTTCCCCATTATAGAGGGGAAAACGCCCATTTTGGATTGATCGCTTGTGACTTGCAACTTTTTGCTCCAGGGTCCATTCTCTTCTAACCCTAGGCGGAACCCTAGGCGGAACATCCACAATATCATCTACATATTCAACCTCCTCAGGCTGAAACCCTAAATCAGAATCAGAACTTTCGTCCTGCTGAGCTTGGTTGTTGTTGTTGTTATTCATTTTGAGAAATTTGATTTTTTTTGTTGTGATGGTAGGAGTGGTGTTGTATGGTATTTATATAGGCTGAGTACTTGAAACCAGTCAAAAAAGTTGCTCAATGAATTCAATGCACATACATTTATTACTCTTTGAATTCAATGAATTCAATGCACTTACCATCTGTACACATTTATTACTCTTTGAATTCAATAGTAAGTTTGAATGCTTTTTTGACCATTAAAAACAAGGAAACTTATCTAAATGAATATTCAGAAACTTACAAATGAATATCCAGTCACGGATTCAATAGTTAACTACATTTCAAACAAAAAAAGTCATGGATTCAATAGTTAACTACATTTCAAACAAAAACAGTCATGGATTCAATAGTGCCAAATTTTCAAACAAAAACGATACGGTTAACAATACATCACCTATATTACAAAATACATCAAACACAACAATATTAAAAATAGAATTTAGTAACCATTAAACACTACCACTACCACCTGCTCCATCATCATCTACATTGTCATTCAATTTGTTTTTTGGATCATATTCATTCAAAATATATTCCAAATACATTTCCAAAGCCTTGTGGTGAATCCTAGCAGCTTCATCAATGTTGTGAGCATTGCCAAAGCCAATAAGCAATTTCTGGATATCAATTTCTTTCATTTCTGAACATAAAAACATCAAATATCTGTATATAAAATATTTAACTAGTCAACTTAATAAATTGTACTTCAATCTAAAAACTATTAAATCAAATGTTCATTTGGTGTTTTTGAACCAAACTCATCAGTGATTGGCTTTCTTCTATCAAACTTTGTCTATAGCTTTCGTTTTCTGCCCTTTGTATTTGCACGAATTGGATCCATCACAGCTGGAGCAGTTGTTATACTTTCTGAACCAACGCTATCATTAACACTTGTCGTAGATCTACATTCCTTTTGATTTTCTGACAACAATTGTTGTATAAGAAGTTAGTCTCTATTGAACCCATCTTCCAGTATCTTTTTTGCAGCTCTGTTTTCATGACAAGACATCATCAGATTGTGGTATTTCATTGCCATCTTTTGTTTCCAGGGAATGAATTCATTTTTCTCTGTTGATATATTATCTTTTCCTTGATAGACTTTGTCCCATACATCTTTTTTTGCCATCTTTGTCCACCTTTTTTCAATGTAGATATCTGGTATCCTTGTGACATTTGACAAATTCAGCGCCTTTATGCAATGAAAGTACAACCAACCGACCGTAGTAAACTGATTGCATTTGCATACAACCTGTTACACTTTCATCATTCCTAACAAAGAGTACACTCTCATATTTATCTGGGTACTTCTCATGAGCAACATGTATGAATCCGCAATCTTCATCACTTTCATCTCCAAATTTGTATACACGGAAAAGCTCGTTTTACCTCAATCTCAAAGAACTTGAATATATGTGGTGTGTATACCTCGGTGCTTGTTTTATGATACCACCATACATGTCCGGTTGAGGACCGAGATTGATGCTTGAAATTCCTTCTCTTGTTCGATATTCCTCCAACGTTTAACTATTTCATTGAATATGTCAAAGAAGAGCGAGTGAGGGATGTGTTTCGTTTTGCTTTGGAATCAAAGGGCATGATTTGTGCTCTCGCTTCTTTGGGATGACAATATTCAGTGAGAAGAAATTTGTGCTTAAAGCCGTGCACCATTTCTCCCGTAGTCCATATAGACGCTTGAACCAGGAATTTTCAACGAGATTGTATTTCACCAGCATTGACTCCCAACAACTTTCAAATTCATCCTCACTGGTACATCCCATTAAACAATGATCAAATTCTTTTTTAAAATCTTCATTTGTCCTCAATTGTCCAAAGTGGGATACAGCATTTTGTTGGATGTGCCATAAACATAGCCTATGCCTCGTACGCCCTTCAAATACCTGTATTATTATAAAGTTTCTGTATATTAACATTATATGCTTCTGGATATTAACATACAATAAATTTTCATTGACCAATTTTTTTTCATGGCTTAGGCCTTGGCCATGTCCGAGAAACTAACAATTGAATATCCGAAACTACCAAAAGAATATCCAGAAACTACCAAATTGAATATCCAAGAAACTTTATATTGAATAACCAGATACTTTAGAATGACTAGCTACTGGATATTCAATCTGGTAGTTTCTGGATATAAACACCAATGACATCTGGGCAAAGTTAAGGCACATCTGAATTATTTTTAGAACTATATAGCATAAATAAAATACTAGATAAGAAATATTATAAAAGAACTGGTTATGGAATTTTATAATCATACCTCTTCAATTGCATTTGACATTGCTTGGTCTTGAGTACGTAAATATTGTTTTTGGTTCTTTTCCTCCCATTGATTTTCTAAGCGCTTAAGCAACCGGACAAATGTTTCTTTTTTTTTCATTTGCTATGAAAGCACAACCAAACATGACAGTGTTCCAATGATTATTAATGCCAACTATTGGGGCACAAATAAGATTGTATCTGTTTGTAGTATAAGTTGTGTCAAATATAACCAGATCTCCATAGAGCTTATAATCTTCCTTCATCATACTATCTCTCCAAAATATAGCCCCAAGTCTTTCTTCATCATCAAATTTGATTTTAAAATAGAACCCTCGATCTTCCAGTGAAATTTCAAAAAGCCTATCAACAACATTCTGAGCATCACCATTTTCAATTTTTTCCATTCTAAGTTTCGAACAAAATTGACATGATCTTTCTTTGTGTGACCAACATGTTCCTCTCCACCACCGCTTTTACCAAAAGACTATATCCATCAGTTGGTTTTATACCAGCTTCTTCCATTATTTCAATTATTTCACCCTGATCTTCTGAGATACACCTTTCACTACGCTTCAAATGGTTCCAATCTGTCCTTGTCATTGGATGATTGTGCTCTGTAACATGGCGGTCAACAACATACATATCTTCCTCTTTTAGCAATTTCGCCCTCAAAAGAGCCTTACATTGAGTCCTCTTTATGTAATTTCTCCTTCTCTTTTGTTGTTTTTTGGTAACATTGAGTTGTTCAACTGGTGAAGGAATTTGAACTTCATTAACATCAACTGGTGATGGAACACTGATTTTATCCTCTTGGGTTGATCTGGTAACTCCTTCACATGAGCAACGGAATAGCTTGTCTAATATCCTTGAAGTCTTTTTTGAAACATGATTTGTTGACAACTTAATACTAAATCCTAGTGCATTTGCATGAAGTTTATACAGTTTGTACAATTCCTCCCATGTCTTTGCTTTTGTTCCCAGCAAATTTTTGCTTATATCAATATTAGGGTCCTCGATTCTGATTCTTTGCACACACAAAATATATTAAAAAGAATAATGTTATATGAAATCGGTAATTCTAAAGCAATATGTCAATAAAGTTAAGAGAGAGAAACCTATTTGTAGCCCGGTTCGGGATCTGTAGGTTGTTGAATTTGAGATTCTAAATCAATAGGAGAATATGATTACGCAAGAAAAGGCGTAGTTAGTTAGTTTTACGGATATTCATTTTGAAGGTTTACGGATATTCATTTTTGTAGTTTACGGATATATCATTGGCATTGGCCAAGGACATGGCCATATCCCTTGGCATAGTACATTGCCGGTTTAAAGTTTACGGATATTCAACTTGGTACTTTACGGATATACATTTTATTGTTTACGGACATGGTCAATTGTGTGTTTACGGATATTGAATGTGGTAGTTACGGATATTCATTTTGTAGGTTTTACGGATACTCATTTTGAAAGTTTCGAATATTCATTTTTGTAGTTTACGGATATAGCATTGGCCTTGGCCAAGGACATAGCCATATCCCTTGACCTAGTACATTGCAGTTTAAAGTTTACGGATATTCAAATTGGTACTTTACGGATATACATTTTATTGTTTACGGACATGGTCGATTGTGTGTTTTACGGATATTCAATTTGGTAGTTACGGATATTCATTTTGAATGTTTGGACATTCATTTGATAGTTTACGGATATACATTTGAAGGTTTCGGATACTCATTTTATAGTTTCGGACATGGTCAATTGTGTGTTTATGGATATATAATTTGGTAGTTCTGGATATTCAATTTGGTAGTTTTACGGATATTCGTTTTGAAGGTTTACGGATATGTACCTAACACATTTACGGATATACATTTTTGGTATACGGATATCATTAATATAAATTTACGGATATGTACCTTACACATTTACGGATATACATTTTTGGTACTTACGGATATCATTTATATAAATATACGGATATAATTTATATAAATATCTGGGTATGGATATAGAGATCAAACCTGTAGCCTGGAGAATATCGATTTGTGTAGCCTGGAGAATATCGATTTTTGATATTTCTGAATATCTGTCATGTAATTGAGCTTCCATTTATGCTATTGATGGATAGATCCAAAATTACGTAGATCAATCTCTGAAAATGTACAATAACAATCGACCTTAGTACAATAAACGTTGATTAAAATTAAAAACAGTAGTTGTTGATTTGGTTCATATTACCTGATTTAATCAATATCGATTTCTGTATTGTTTCTTGATATTCATTTTGATTGAACTGTCCTGCTCGTCTCCATTTACTGTGATCGTTGTAGTGTGTCTCTGTGTGTATCTACGCAAATATTGAATTTATCTAGGTTTTTGTAGATTTTTGGACAATAGAACCGATTTAATTCAAATGGTTGCCGGTTTTTGAATATATTAAAAAACTCGTTTCTCCATACAGAGATGGAGAAACGCGTTTTTCACCAGACCAACTCGAAACATTGGAACTGTAGCATGCCATTAACCGTATTTTATTCTCCCTCAATCCAAGATAGTCATACTTGGCTTTTTTGTGTTCTAAATTGAAATTTGGAAGGAAAAAAAAAAGGAATTTTATTATTCTCATAAAATTTTAAAAGTTGTTATTGATACTAATCTGCAATACATCATTAATAATATTTAGAATTTTAAAAGGATAATCAAATTTTGTCAAAAACACAAGTGCAACAAAAAGATAAAGTGAGATTATCATGTTCTTAAAAACGCATTTGCACTATTATAAAATGAACACCAATAAGACTAATGTATATTTGCATCTAAATTACTATTACTCCCTATGTTCATATATGAATTTCAATTTCCAAAAGAATATATAATTGTTTCCAAAATAAATATTTATTTTGTCAATTAGTGAAACTAAATTAAAAGTACTCAACTAGATTTGCACTTATTGAAAACACCATATTTCAATAATATCCAAAATGGCACTGGAATAGAAATGAACATTTATATAGAGACGGTGGCATAGTTAGTTTTTTTCCCATTTAATGCGCGTATAATACACGTATGTACAAGTAATTGAAAAAAACTTTTGTTTTTCGTACATCAACTAAAATTAATTAAAAATACTCGTAATGTTAAGTTAAACCGTATAGTACACATAAAAAACGTTAAACATATTAAACTCCATATTATATACAAAAAAATTACTACTATTATTTAAAATATTTAATTTATAAATTAATATTTTCAATATTAATTAAAGTTAAAAAATAGTTTATTAGAACATTAATTTTTTGTTAAGAAGTGTGGAATTTTCTTTTGTATGTTTATTCTTTTAGAAAACATACAAATAATTGCCTATTGAGCCACTTTTTATGTTACAAAATAAAATAAATATTATATATATATATATATATATATGTGTGTGTGTGTGTGTGTGTGTGTGTGTGTGAATATATCAATGTATTTAACACTAAAACTTAATAAAATTTTAATTTATCTATATAAAATATAACATATTTTTAAGTCCGTATATTTTATTGATATTCGTACTATACTCGTACCACGTTTAGAAGTATTTTTATCAATCCCGTATTTTTATGCCATAATTTTGAAAAAATATTTTATATTAAACTCATACATTATTTTTAACGTTTTATATGCGTTTCGTATTTAACTACGAACGGATATACAAGTGTAAACCATCTTTCTTATTTTTCTTTCATAAATGTAAAAATAAACACTCACTAAACTATACGAGTAGGTCTTCGGAGAAATGCATTTCTCCATAAGTTATGGAGAAACATGTTTTTCCATAAATTATAAAATGATATCCAGAAACGTGATTTTTCATAAATTACAAAATGATATCCAAAAACTTACAAAATGATATCCAGAAATTACAAAATGATATCCAGAAATTACAAAAATGATATCCAAAAATTACAAAATGATATCCAGAAACTTACAAAATGATATCCAGAAACTTACAAAATGATATCTAGAAACTTACAAAATGATATCCAGAAGCCTTTCAAAAGGTTATGGATATCTAATACAAAATTTTTGGATATCCTTTCAAAAGGTTCTGGATATTCAGAAACTTTCAAAAATGAATAACCAGAAATTTAGAATTGCCCAAGCCAAGGCCATGGACCAAGATCATGGCCAATACAAAATTTCTGGATATCCTTTCAAAAGGTTCTGGATATCCTTTCAAAAGGTTCTGGATACCCGTTTTTCCATGGGCCAAGGTCATGACCAATACAAAAAATTCTGGATATCCTTTTAAAATGTTCTGGATATCCTTTCAAAAACTTCTGGATATATGAAAGGCATGACTACACTTTGGCAACAATCTAAGCGTCTCATCTTCTTCAAATTCACTCAAACAAATAGAATGTCCGGCTTAAAGTCTAGAACAGGGGAGGAAAGCTACGACGGGTTTTTGGTGTTATTGAGAGAGATTTGGTCGGTGAGAAAAGGGGATTGAAGAAGAATTGGATTGTTCCGGCCGATTAGAGAAGGGAGAGGACAGAGATGGGCAATTTGTGGTTGGAAGTAGGGAGATCGAACACGGTTGATTTGGAGTGGTGTTGTTGGTGGTAGCCGGAGAAGACGATGAGGAAGGTAGCCGGTGAATGGGTTTTGAACAAGGGAGAGGTCGCCGGCGATTGGTGAGGAGGGAGCGAGCTCCGGCGATGGGCTAGGTGAAGAAGACGACTGGGGCGGCTATAATGGTGAAGGAATTGTTTTGCGTATAGAGAGAAGGTTGGATTTGCGTTTAGAGGGAGAAAGGGTGTGAGTCTATGTGTGTCTTCTTTTGCAAAATGAACAATGGAAAAAACCCGTTTCTCCATAAATTCTGGAGAAACACACGTTTCTCCCTAGATTTTGACAAACTATACACTCCATTCACTTTGCTTTTGGCTTGTCTAAAATAGAAATGGTTTTATTTCTGAAAATAAACAGTGCTTAACGGAATAAATGTAATGAGCTTGGTCAACGGGTCGAGCCCAACTTTTGGCGAGCCCAACTTTTGGCCCAATAAACCTGTCTCCGCTAATCGGAAAGCCATCACACCTAGTTGACCAAGTAACTGGTCCAACCTAGCAGGATTCGACCTAATCTGGTCTGTCATACGTCCCAATACTCATGCATTTCAACCTATCCAAAAAGGCTTGAATTCAGGTTAACTCCCACCTACGTGGTCAACCTCGACCCGATCGACCAACGTTGTCTCAATAGATATATACATAGAAAGCTAAATTACATAGACGATAAAATCAAATCCCTAGAATCTCGCCAAATTTCTAGCCACTTCCCTTATTCGGCCCAATACTATAAACTCCTCATATATCACCTTCAAAAGGTAATGTCTTTTTACTATTATGAATCTCTGTCCATACGATCATTCACAAAAACAGCAAATGTTTATTCTCATGCCAAATGGTGTTACCCGAAAATCTTCCCAGCTAGTCGTTTGTCCATTGGTTTCAGGTTAATCGTTGGAATCATCTATACCACTGGATTGAAGGGCTGATTCAAAACGTTTCTGAGATCATCAAATACAATTTTAACAGGGCACCAACAAGTAAAGTGTCATTCATGAAGATATCCATTTATCAATTTTCTTGAAAAAAAAAAAAAACTTAATTTCCTTGAAAATCTGAAGAAAACAGATATTAAAGTACTATAAGCCCATTGACGTTTTGCTTTCCCGTAAACTTTGTTTATTACAACATACTCCCTCCTTCCCATTACAAAAAAAAAAAAAAAAAAAAAATCATTTTTGATGTTCCATTTAAAAAAGCATACACCCAAAATGATTTTTTTAATACTTCATTATTTATGAAACCCTTATTAATTATATTGTACAAATCTGTTAATACGGAAATATAGAGCCAAGGACCCTAAGACCCCTAAGTGATATCACAAACTCATAAATACCCAATCGAGATCAGAAATTCCTCAGAAATCCGCTGTAATTAATATACCTAGAATACCCCTCCTTCCCGTCCAGTTCCTAAACAGCCCGCTTAGCCCACCCCGTCCGTTTCTATTTTATTATAGAAAAATTGAATCAAAATGTAGAGTGTAGGATTCGAACTCTAAACCCTCCACTATAAATCAAATCAAGATCTTAACCACTTGGCCAATGCTTTGTTTACGTTTATTTTTGCAATATATTTTATTAGTATAAACTGTGAAAAAAAATTAATTTTAAAAAAAAATGAGATTTCATAATCAATTAATGAGATTCAATATTCAAAATTTAATTAAGTATATATTTGGGTATAAGACTAGAATTACTCTTATATCTTAAAATTTAAGAGTAAAAAAAAAAAAACTACAAATTTTTACGTTTTCTTTAAAATGTGAAAATTTGTCTTATACAGTACCTCCACTCTGTCGGTCTTATACACTCTCCCCGTCGGTCTTACACCTAAATGTATAAAACTAAAATTAGTCTTATACCTTAAAAAATAAGACTAAAATTAGTCTTATAACTAAAGGTATATGACTATAATTACTCTTATATTTTATTACTCTTACATCTTAAGGTATAAGACCTTTGAATGGTCCTATAGCAAATGGTATAGGACCTGAGAACATAATATAGACAGCTATAAGACCTTTGAATGGTCCTATAGCAAATGATATAGGACCTAAGAACATAATATACACAACTATAAGACCTTTGAATGGTCTTATAGCAAATGGTATAGGACCTGGCAACATCATATACAAAGCTATAAGACCATTGGATGGTCCTATAGCAAGTAGTATATGACCTCACACAATCTTATACCAACGCATTAAGACATTTGAATGGTCCTATAGCAACTGGTATAGGACTTAACAACATCATATACAAAGCTATAAGACCTTTGAATGGTTCTATATCAAGTGATATAGGACCTCACACAATCTTATACCAACGCATTAAGATCTTTGAATGGTCATATAGCAACTGGTATAGGACTTAACAACATCATATACAAAGTTATAAGACCTTTGAATGGTCCTATAGCAAATGGTATAGGACCTGGGAACATAATATACAGAGCTATAAGACCTTTGAATTGTCCTATAGCAAATGGTATATGACCTGGCAATAGGGGTGTAAATGGTTCGGTTTGGTTCGATTTGGACAAATTTAGAGACCAAACCGCTAGTACTCGGTTTGGAGAAATCTCAAACCAAACCGAATCATGAAAATTTTCAAACCAAACCGAATCAAACCGCCTCGGTTTGGTTCGGTTTGGTCTCAAACCGCGGTTCCATTAAGCGGTTCAAACCGCGATCCGAACTGCGGTCTAGACCGCGGTTCGAACCACAAACCTGTCCAAAATTCAAACATTACCTAGTTATAGTTATGTAAAAAAAAAAATCTCATAGAATCATAGATAAATGAAGCAAACATTTAGCTCTCAGTTACTATGCTTGGTTCTGCAAAGATTTTAGTTCAAGTAGACCACAGATTCAAAACTTACTTGTATCGCCCAATTCAACTAAATTGTCTGGTCCTGCCTCCAAATCCAAAAAAGAAGCCACAAATACTTGACCTAAACAAGGAGACATAATCAATAATAAGCCACAAATATTGGCGAGGGTGTGTATGTATGCTACTAAAATGCCTAAAAGGCTTTTTTCGAAGTCTCCCTCAAAATAAAAATCTGGAACATATGGCGTAAGTATTTTTATACAAATGATGATTTAACTATACCTCTGCATAAGTCTAAGCTCCCCTGTATTTTTTTACCCTATCCTATGGATGTGCTAGAAATTTAAAGAAATAAGATTTTCATCTAGGTTTCCTATCATTTGTCTGTCTACATTAGTTAGTTTCACTATATTTGTCTATGAATCTTCGGTATGTTTTGTTTTCAGCTGGGATTAATGTTTATGGTTTGCATCAAGCAATTTATATTATATTGTAATGTATTGTATTGTAATGTAATGTTTCTTGCAGGTTCTATTTGAACCAAAACAGTGGGAGTACTTACTTGACCAATTCAAACAAGAGTTCTGCAGATTATATGGCATGACTCTGGAGCCTTTGCGGTTCAGCTCGATGGTTCGGTTTAGCGGTTTAGCTCGATGGTTCGGTTTGGCGGTTCAACTCGGTGGTTCGGTTTGGTGGTTCAGCTCGAAATGGTTCGGTTTGGTTCGATTTGGTTCGATTTGGAGGAGTCAGACCGCAAACCAAACCGAACCGCATGGTTTATAGATTTTTGGAACCGAGCTGATACGCGGAGGTATAAAAACCAAACCAAACCACGTGGTTTGGTTCGGTTCGGTCTCAAACCGCGGTTTGAACCGAACCGCTGACACCCCTACCTGGCAACATCATATACAAAGCTATAAGACCATTGGATGGTCCTATAGCAAGTAGTATAGGACCTCACACAATCTTATATCAACGCATTAAGACCTTTGAATGGTCCTATAGCAACTGGTATAGGACTTGATTAAATTTTGATTATTGAATCTCATTAATTGATTGTGAAATCTCATTTTTTTTAAAATTAATTTTCCTCCACAGTTTATACTAATGAAATATATTGCAAAAATAAACGTAAACAAAGCATTGGCTAAGTGGTTATGACCTTGGTTTATAGTGGAGAGTCTAGAGTTCGAATCCCACACTCTACATTTTGATTCAATTTTTCTAAAATAACATAGAAAAGGACGGGGTGGGCTTAACAACATCATATACGTTGGGTGAATGAGGGGAGGGGTAAAATTGGTATTTCGAAATCATATTTGACCAGGTCAAAGGAGTTTTGGGTTTACACGATATTTTGATCTGGACTTCTCAATAAGTTTGGAGTTTTGAATCTGGGATGAATTTTTATGGGTTAAAATCTGGGCTAGAGGGGTAGGAAGGAATTAATCCGGAAATATAAGGAATAACAATAGTAATTACTAAACTATGAAGGGGCCAAAATTTTAAAAACATTAACCCTAACCCAAACTTGCCTATCATAGATATGGGAAGATGGACAACTACCACTAGCAATGACATAGCAAGACTTATAATAACATCATTTTAAACATCCATGAGCAAAGATTTGGCCACAATTTTGCTTTTTTGAGTGCTGGGTGGACAAAATGTGAGATTTGGTGACAAACTCATTCACCCAATGAATCCCTAGCTCAACAAATCTGTCTCTGAAACTGTTCCAAATTTGGTAAGATGTCACAGAAACATCATGCCTACAAAAATGAAGTTTGATTTTCCTTCATCAAATGGAGCAAGTCAAAGTAATTTTCAGCACCACGAGAGGCGTACCCTACCCTCTAAGAGAATAGACTATAGCAGAGCAAACGAGTAAAGGTTGACATATTGGATCTATTTTACAAGGACAAAGAGAAGCCTTCCTCTAGACAATTTGTTCTGATATCTTGCATGAGACGCTGAAGCAATGTGGGATTGCTAGTGACAATAGCGTCCACATTCTCGTACAACATTTTTTGCATTGCAGCCTTTTTATCGACAGTCCATGCATAAACTTTCTTCTTCCTCCTGTTCAAATCAAATGGTCCTGTATGAATGCATAACAAAGCAACATTTTTATATTCTTCCACGTAAAAAATGAATACCCGTGCAGAATTTTAACAAGCTTCTCGTCAATTAGAGGATGGTAAACTCCCACAACTCCAGCGTCTCTCATTCTTAGCAAGTTAGTTCTTGCCCCAGTGGAAGGATCCATCATAACAATATAACCTACCTGCAATGCAAACCCACCATTTACTAACAACATTTATGGAAACCAGAACAAAAATGCGTGTTTTGATGCAAATCCAATAAAGAGTGAAATAAGAATAATGACCAAATTTCCAGAGCACAGAAGCCCAGAACTTTATTAGCAATAGTGAGAGTTCCTAAGCCTCATCTCTACAGGTTGCTTTACAAAGCAATCATTACCTTGACCGGATTGGTTTAAATGTGCATATATGAACAACAATGAAAATAGTTACCAATTTAAGCAATTTTCAAATACTCCCTCCATCCCAAATTAATCTTTCCACTTTTTTTGCCATTACTACGAATGAACTTTGAGCAATTATTTTAGGTTGATTTAATTATCCTAATGAAAATATAAAACCTGTTGTTGATCGTATTGTTAATGGTGTATCAATTACAAGTTTTAGATTTACATTTGTAAATCAACCTATAGTTATTGCTCAAAGTTCTTTCGTAGTAATGGCAAAAGAAGTAGGAAGATCATTTTGAGACGAAGGGGGTAGTGAAAAGCTTAATCTAGGAAATTTTGTCACTGATTGGGTTAAGAAGATAACCTTATAGAGGAACTAATAGATAATTTGAACAACAGTAGGAACTGTTATGGGTATCATAAACCGTTCAATGGGTTTGCTAGTATAAGTAAACATGTTCGAGGGACCTTGACGATGCGTCTAACCAGTTTAGGTTATGGCTTCCTGTGATGCTCGCACTCTTTGGTTTACCCCGCTTTACCCGTGTCGGACACTTATATTCAAGTTGTGTCGCCACGAGTACGGCGGGTTAAACCAATAAGTCTGAGCATCACAGATGGCTTCACATTTCATTTCATTCTCTGCTCTTTCAAACAACATGGGTCAGAGTGGAATCATTCCTAATTTTCTGAGCAGGTAAATCATTACTCCCTCTGTCCCGAAAAGATCGTCTCATTTTAATTTTAATGGTTAACTAGACGAACTTTGACCATAGATTTACGAAAATTTAATTAATCTCATGAAATTCTTAAAAGTCTTGTGATGCACCAAATAATACTATCAATGACATTTTTTAGAATTTCATAGGACTTATTTACTTTTTCATAAATTTCATGTCAAGTTCAATCAAGTTGACCATTAAATCAAAGTGGGATTGTCTTTCTGTTACAGTGGAAGTACCTACAAGAGAGATTTCATTCTAAGAAGCTAAGGTGCGTCAAAATGCTTCTTTGAGATTGAGGTTGCCCAGAGTGAGCAAGAAATGCTCTTATTTCGAAGGAGGATGTGCTTGAGCTCTCAAGTAAAGGAGGCAAGGATGTTTGAAAGTATGTGCATGGGTTATAGTGACGCATGGATGTTAGGGGTAAAAACACAAGCCTATGGATCCAAATGCAGAACTTGGAGTTGAGGAAGGTGAGGAGTTGATTGAGTCTAAAAGGTATCCTAGACTTTATGGAAAACTGAAATATCTGGCAATAACTAAGAAAAATATCGCATTTGTAATCTTGTACTCCCACCGTCCCTAAATGAATGTCGAAAAAAGTTTCAAATTTGCTCTTGATCAAGAGCAAATTTGAATCTTTTTTCGACGTTCAATTAGGGATAGGGGAAGTAGTAGCTTTATATCCTCTCTTCGGGGCAGTGGCAAAGCTGGAATTTTCTTTTAAGGGGGGCCAAATTATTTTCATTTGGTGAAATGGGGCAAAAAAGAATTTAGTGCTTTTTTTTCTTTACACAAAGGTGGGCAGCTTTTAATAAATCGCACAAAAACCAGTAAATTCTTGTAACATTTGCACTAGTAAAAAAATGCAATCAAAGGGGGGCAATTGCCCCCCCTTTCCTCATACATGGACCCGCCAGTGCCTCGAAGTACTCAACAAGTAAGGTCGGCATTAGTAATTTAATATACATTTAAGGAGCTTGATAGTATATTTATACATTCCCGAGACCCTAGGGACCTTGATGTAGTCGTTACATAAATCTTGAGGATCTTGATCCCGTATTTTCTAAGGAATGAAACATCAGAAAACCAACAGTATGTTCAGTCTGGGATCATAACCCCTTTTAACCTATAGGTCATAATAATCTAGTCTATAAGTGAAATGTGCTTATTAGTAGTTAACCCATTTATAAAAAGGCCCATTTCCTCTAGGGCCCCTTGGGCGAGATTTAAACCCAATATAAGAAACAACATTTAGTTATTTCCCCAGACACCCCTCCGCCTAGTTTGGGCGACCGCCCATCAACATTGGGCGACCGCCCATCAAAAAAATGACCCCTCTTCGCCTAGTAACTTATAAGACTTTTTTAAAAAGTCTTATAAGTAACTTATAAGACATATTTATAACATATATAAGACTTAAAATGTCTTATAAGTTACTCTTATATTTAATAAGTCTTATAACATATATAAGACTTTTTTAAAAGACTTGTACAAAAAGTCTTATAAGACTCGCCTAGTAACTTATAAGAGTTTTTAAAAAGTCTTATATTTAATAAGTCCTATAACATAAATAACACTTTTTTAAAAGACTTGTACAAAAAGTCTTATAAGACTCGCCTAGTAATTTATAAGACTTTTTAAAAAGTCTTATATTTAATAAGTCTTATAACATATACTCCCTCCGTCCCACAATAATATGTAAACTTTCTATTTTGGGCGTCCCACAATAATATCTAACTTTCCCAAAATGGAAAGGAATCTTTACTATTCCCTCCACTCATTCTCTCTCCTACATTATTTTAATACTCACATCACCATTATAATTTACTATTCTCTCCACTCATTCTCTCTCCTATTTTATTTTCACACTCACAACACTTTCAATATAATATTTCCTCCTTAATCCCCGTGCAAAACCCAAAAGTCCATAAATCTATGGGACGGAGGGAGTATAAGACTTAAAAAGTCTTATAAGTTACTTATAAGACTTTTTTAAAAAGTCTTATAAGTAACTTATAAGACTTTTTTAAAAGACTTATACAAAAAGTCTTATAAAAACTCTTTTTAACTTACAAGATTTTTTTAAAGTCTTATAAGTTACTTATAAGACTTTTTAATAAGTTTTATATAAGACTTATTAATAATTTTCAGTTTTTGAGTTGGTGCGTCTTATATATGTTATAAGACTTATTAAATATAAGAGTAACTTATAAGACTTTTTAAGTCTTATATATGTTATAAGACTTTTTAATAAGTCTTATAAGTTACATATAAGACTTTTTAAAAAGTCTTATAACATACTAGGCGGAGGGGGACATTTTTTTGAGTTGGGCGATCGCCCTATGTTGATGGGCGGTCGCCCAAGCTAGGCAGAGGGGTGTATTTGGAATTTACAAAAATCTTTTCTTTAAGAGGAATATAATTTGGTCAAGGAGGGCCTTAGGGGAAAAATCCCTTTATAAAAATCGATAACAAGTCAGCTCTACACACGCACAAAAAAACAAAAAATTCCATTACATTATGGTGAGCTGGGCCTATACGCAATTTTAATAGATCACTTTAGATTGGGCCAGAGTCCGAACCATAGTTAGCACATACTTCCTCCATCCCAGAATAAAAGTCGTAGTTGATTTGTAAACGTTTTAAGGAAGTGCTTCACTACCTTGTACATTGCTTTTACAATGATAAAATTGCACCAAGTCACTTTCCTTATTTGGAAATGCGACGATGAACCAAAATGGAAAGTGCGACAGAGGGAGTAATATAGAATCAATCATACATACAACTAACAAGTAAAAGTCCACTAAATGGTAAATCCTAATTATGAAATCACAAATGTATACATGATTATATGCCTAACCAGTATAGCTTAAATTGCTTCACTCGTTATTATCTCATTCTCTACTGCTCAAACAACATAAGCAAATGAGAACATGGGCAGTAAATAACAATAAGTAATGATATACTTGAAGGCAGAACAGTTTAATAGGCTCTTACTGTTACATCTGCTGACTGTTTCATTACATCCCTTGCTAAACTATCACTTTTGGCCCATACAATGCAATTCTTACAATGTGATCTCTCAATCTGCAAAACAACACCACCCGTCGGCATAAGATAGTTCGAGTTAAGTACCTATTTCGCCCTCAACCTGTAGTCACTTTTTCATTTTCGTCCTGAATAGATTTTTTTTTTCGTTTTCCCCCTTAACCTCGTTTTTTATGTTGATGTCGTCCTTCCGTCAGTTGACCATCCATTTGATCGTTAAAAATTGTCAGGTGGCATGCCAAGTCATTAAAATGCTAAGTTGGCCTTAAATTTTATAAAATATGCTGAAGTGGAAGTAGTATTAAGGAGTTAAAGTGTACAAAATATAACTTTATAGCCAAAAATATAAATAACACCTTTACAAATTTTAAAACCCCAACCCCTCCATCCCCTTTCTTCTCTGAAATCCAAGTAACAACCGTCGCCGGAACGGCGACAGCTAAGGCGGCCGCCATAGACATCAACCCAAAAACAACACCCACCAAGGGCTGTTACACGAACCGAGTTACTCGAACTCGACTCGGGCTCGACTCGAAAAAACTCGACTCGAATGAGCTCGAGTTGAAGTTCGAGCTCGAGCTCGAACGAGAATTTCAACTCGTTAAATTTTCGAGTCAAACAAGCTCGACTCGTGAGCTCGAGAAAGCTCGATTCGAACTCGACTCGAATCGAGCTCGACTCGTTAACTTGACAAAAACTCGAATTTATATTATTTGTTTTCATATATTATATAAACATTTAGCTTAATATCTGGAATAATGTCCAAAGGCCATAACAAATTTTCTATCACATGGTTGCTGGTTTGTGGTTATATAGGCACTAGGCCAAGGCTTTTTTTTTCAATTCAATGTGGGATACTGGGATAATGAGGGAGGCAGCCAAGGCGCAGGCGGCCAAGGCAAGGGCCGGCCAAAGCCGAGCCAAGCCAAGGCCAAGGCCGGCCGCCAAGGCCACGGGCTGTTTTATTTTAATTCCTTTTCGATGTGGGATATGTCTTGCTAGGCCACGGCCAAGGCCGAGCCAAGGCAAGGCCAAGGCCGAGCCAAGGCAAGGCCAAGGCAAATGCAATTTTATTTTTATTTTTTTTTGAAAAATAAATATTTCATAAATTTATATGTATATATATATATTTTGGATATATATATACTCCCTCCGTCCCGCAAAACTTTACCCCTTTACTGTTGAGAACGGAAAATAAGGAATAATGTTATTAAAGTAGGTGTTGTGAGTGGGAGGAGAGAGAATGAGTGGAGAGAATAGTAAAATTGAAAAGTGTTGTGAGTATGACAAGTGGGTCCCATGAATAAAGAAGTATTAAAAAATTTCCTTTTTAAGAAAGTGGGACTTTAAAGTGGGACGCCCAAAATAGTAAAATGGGTAATGTTTTATGGGACAGAGGGAGTATATATTAATTTATGAAATATTTTTGAAAATATTTCATAAATTTATATAAATTTAGAACACTGGTATTATTAATAATAATTTTTAAATTTTTATTAAGATCATTATTTTTTATTTAGGGGCCGTTTGGTTAGGAGGCTTAAGACAGGATAACCTTCATCGGGATTAATAAGATTTATTAAGAGGGTGTTTGGTTGTAAATTAGACATCCGTATAATTAAGTCGTTTTATTGGGATTAGGTCTTAATCCCCTCACTAATTATCCTGATATGGGGGAAGTATTATTAATCCCCTCCATATCCAATGTTGGGATTATTATTTTCATCCCTATGGTGCCCCCCACTTAGCGCTATTAACCCCGCTTAGCGCTATAAAATAAAATAGAATAGAACCCAGAAACTTATCGTCACTTTGAAGGCGAGAAGAAACCGCCGGAAAGCGAGAAGGCCATCGACGCCGGGAGATAACCTTCAGAGAGTCAAGGAGAACCAGAGAACAGTGTAATCGACGGAGATAACCCGAAACTTCTCGTCCCTCTTTCTCTATATTTGCCATCTCTCGAACTTTTTCCAGTCTACAGCGTTTCTTTTCTCTCTCTACAATACCCACCTCGCCAATCCGTTTCTTTTCATCAATTGGAAGATCTCGCTTCTTCCTCGTAATATAAATTCAAAGCTTGATTTTGAAACGGGTTTGTGTTTCTTTTTGATTTTTGATCTACTATTGATGTTTGTTTGTATTGTTCTTTATGAATTTGTTGAATCAATTGTGGGTGGATCTAAAGTTATTTCTTGTGGTATTGAATTTGAAAAGTATTTTGCTGGATATTCATTTGTATCATGTTCTTCCAAGACTTATTCGGATGTTTTTGCTTGCAATTTGGATTTTTGGATTTAATTTTGAATTCAATATGATTTATTTTTACAACATGAAATGAATGTTTATGTTAAGTTATGGCCATAACAAATTAGGGGTATTTTTGGAAAATAAAAAATAATATTGTATAAATTTATTTCTTACCAAACATTAGATTATGCTAATGTGGGATTAAAGCTTTTTAATCCTGATTATACCAAACGCAAGATTACGTCAAAGCTAAGGATTATTAGTACCAAGGATTATTAATGAGGGTATTAATAATCCCCTCATTAATAATACTGCTAATCCTTATCCGGCAACCAAACGAGCCCTTAGGGTATAAGATATATATATAAAATAAATTTATATATATTTTCAAAAATAAATATTATTTTTGAAAAATAAATAAATCATAAATTAAAAGAAAATAAAAATAGAGCTAAACAAATTAAAAAAAAATCAAATAACACCGACATAATTATTCCGCCGCTACTACCACCACTACTACTATTACTACCACCACCACTACTACCACCACTATCAGCATCACCACAACCACAACCACCACTACTACTACCATCACTAATTCACTACTACCACTACTATCATTACCACTTCTACCACTACTACTATTACTACTACCACCACTACCACCATCACCACAACCACAACCACAACCACAACCACCACTACTACCACCACTATCAGTATCACCACAACCACAACCACCACTACTACTACCATCACTAATTCACTACTACCACTACTATCATTACCACTACTACAACTACTACTATTACTACTACCACCACTACCACCATCACCACAACCACAACCACAACCACAACCACCACTACTACCACCACTATCAGCATCACCACAACCACCACTACTACTACCATCACTAATTCACTACTACCACTACTACAACTACTACTATTACTACTACCACCACTACTACCACCACTACCACCATCACCACAACCACAACCACCACTACTACCACCACTATCAGCATCACCACAACCACAACCACAACCACCACTACTACTAATACCATCACTAATTCACTACTACCACTACTATCATTACCACTACTACCACTACTACTATTACTACTACCACCACTACTACCACCACTACTACCACCCCCACCACTACTACCACCACTACTACCACTACTACTATTACTCCATACCCTAAACCCTAAACCCTAAACCCTAGATCATATACTCCATACCCTAAATCCTAAACCCTAATTGCTATACTCCATACCCTAAATCCTAACCCCTAATGATATACCCTAACCTCTAATGCTATACCCTAAACCCAAACCCTAGCCCCTAATGATATACCCTAACCCCTAATGCTATACCTTAAACCCTAACCCCTAATGATATACCCTAACCTCTAATGCTAAACCCTAAACCCAAACCCTAACCCCTAATGATATACCCTAACCTCTAATGCTATACCTTAAACCCTAAATCCTAAATCCAAACCCTAATATTTTAACAAAATTATCTTAATATTTATTTTGGAAAGGAGAGTATAATAATTTTATATTAGTAACAAAATATTTATTTTGGATAGGAGGGTATATCAATTTTAAATTAGATATAATTTTGATCAACAATTTAAATAAAAAATAATGATCTTAATAATTATATTTCATAAATTTATATATATATCTAAAAAATATTGCCACTTATTTTTATTATTTGTCAAAAATAAATAATATTTTTTATACAAAATAAAAAATAAATATTTAAGATGCTATTTATTTGTCAAAAAAAAAAAAAATAGAAATTGGCCTTGGCTGGCCGTGGCTCGGCCGTGGCCTTGCCTTGGCTGGCCGTGGCCTTGGCCTTGGCCTTGGCTCGGCATGGCCTAGCCTTTGTTGTAGTGGCCTACTGTGGCTCGGCACTTGGCCGTGTGCCCATATGACTATATCCGCGTCGAAAGAAAGTAGAAAGTAAATGAGGCGCCTGCAGTGGTGGCGCGAGTCAGCCTTGGCAGCTCGGCCTTGGCCGGCCATTGCCTTGGCCACGCCTTGCAAGCCAAATATCCCACATTGATAAGAAACCAAACTTGGACAAGGCGCTAGGCTATATAGCTGAAGTTGGGCCGGGACATGGTGTATAATTTCATCGGCCTTAGTCGGCCATTGACTTGGCCTTGGCTTGCTTGGCCAAAAAAAAAATTGTTTTCAAAAAAACTTAAGACTCGAACTCGAATCGTTTAAGCTCGAATCGAGATCGACTCGAAACGCTCGCGAGTAGCTCGCGAACAATTCGAACTCTATCGAGCTCGAGTTCGAACCAACAATTTTTATCGAACTCGATAAATATAAACGAGTTCGAGTTTGAACACGTAAAACTCGTTCGAACTCGACTCGTTTACAGCCCTACACCCACCATATCAAAATATCTTTATCTGCTCTCTTATAAACCCATGTCCTCACCTTCTTGATTTCCATTCACAAATCTCCTCAAAAGCACCCTTCTTCCAACAACAACGAACCAAATCATACTTGGATTCTCTCCCCTTTTTCTTCTGTTAAGTCGCTCGCTCTCTGCAAATCATTTCTTGATTATTTCTTCGTATAATTGACATGGGTCTATTCACATTTCAAGATTTCTTGCTTTTTCCTTGTTGAAAATCCAACCCAGAATTGAGATTTGAGTCTTGATTTTTTACTAGCTGAACCAACTGATATTTAGGTCTGTAATTTTCTCTTGTTTTTCATTTTTTTTATTGGTTTGTTGTTCAAATTGATCACCGTAGAAGAAGAAGACGCACAAGCTCAACTTTCATGTATACTACTTCTTAGAATCATGAGCAAAATAAGAACATGGGTTTTCCTTTTCATCACTGTCTACACAATCTTGCTCTTATTTTCATGAAATCTTCTCAAATCGGTTCTCTTAGTACGAATCCGCCGTCGAAATGTTGTTTTTGGGTTGATGTCTATGGCGGCCACCTTGGCTATCGCCATTCCGGTGACGGTTGTTACTTGGATCTCGGAGAAGAAAGGGGATGGAGGGGTTCGGGTTTTAAAATGTGTAAAGGTATTATATATATTTTTGGCTCTAAAGTTATATTTTGTACACTTTAACTCTTTAATACTTACATCTCAGCCTATTTTATAAAATTTTAAGGCCAACTCAACATTTTAATGACTTGGCATACCACATGACAATTTTTAACGGTCAAATGGATGGTCAACCGATAGAATGACGACATCAACATAAAAAAACGAGATTAATGGGGAAAATGAAAAAAAAAATACATTCAAGACGAAAACGAAAAAGTGACTATAGGTTGGGGACGAAATAGGTACTTAACTCAAGATAGTTCAATTGGGTGCCAATTAGGTGTCACTAAAAAAACCCTCATTTACATGGTCCAACCACCAATTCCAAATCAGCCAAAACCACAAAACCGTGCCATATTTTCCTAGTTGCAATCTACCGTAACGAAAAACATGAACCACAAGCCTAGTTCAACCACACAATTGCGAGGCTAGTAAGTGAGATTTTTTTTTAAGAATATGGTTTAATCATAATAATGGTGATGGGCATATTAAGTTTGACTTTATTTTATTGTACGTTCACTAATTTAATTCAAATAAATTTTTGAGAGAAGGGTAGGAATTTTGATTAAATTCATATATACGTGGCTTATCATTATCAAATAAAGTTACTTTTCAGTTCTTAAAATTCGGCAAATTAAAGTTTCAGCTCTACTTTTCAAGACATACATGTTCAGATTTTCAGTTTTTATAAACATGCCCTAACTTGAACAAATGTGGATGTGATGCATACACAAGTCAGTAAGGTCAAAGTGAGATGAAAAGCAGAAGCCAGGCAAATAAACAACAATCTAGGCTTTTGATTGCTCTTACAGTTCAAATTAGGTGGAATTTATACATTGCATTTGCCTTTCAATCTGAATTATAGTTATTAAGTTTTCAAATTCTGTTGAGCCTATAAGAGACTAGATGAATAAAGTAATAGACATCCAAGTTGAGGAAAATAAAGTATTAGGG
>JAFEMH010001897.1:0-262500 GCA_022495995.1 Adenophora triphylla var. japonica | reverse complement strand
CGCGATGTAGAGATTGCAACTTAATCTTCAGTTAAATAATCAAGAGATCAGATGGTAACCATAGAAATATTTGGCATATATAATTTCAATATGTTGTCATGCATACTAGTAATAGTATTAACAAAACAGTTAATGCATGGAGCCTATTTCCATACGTCATCTGTGAATTCCAACAAGGAGCACCCGACAATTAGAAATCTGTTGACAGTAGACTACCTTAACAGAGAAATTTGCCTCATTAAGCATACAATCAGATGTCTATGATAAAGGAGTAATACCTATCCTTTTCGAAGGATTGGAGGTAAAAATAAAGCCAACGAGAGACAAGTTCATAAAAGGGGATACATGCATTTAATACCCAAAGAAAAGCATCTTAAGAATCATGTTCACATTTATATGGTTTCCAAAGGGACTACAACGTTTTGTAGAACTAAACGCACTTTGCATAGACTCTTCCGATTCTCTTGATAATCAGTTATAAGCCTCTTCCAGTACTGGATGGATACACAGTCTAGATATAGGGAAATTAACTTAAAACCAAGATCAACTTGACAAACCCCAAATATGCTACTCCCTCCGTCCCTAAATGAATGTCGAAAAAAGTTTCAAATTTGCTCTTATCAAGAGCAAATTTAACTTTTTTCGACATTCATTTAGGCACGGAGGGAGTACAATACAAACTACAGATTTCAAACTGCATTCCAATTTTTATTTGTATTCATAAACAGACTGCTGGACAGAAGAGGAACTGTCACGTTACTGAAAAAACAAAAAGTAAACAGTGGTAAAAATACTATTCATTTTGCCACCCATGAATCTTTTGTAAGTTGTAAGAGGATAGTGATTTATTTGGTACTTCTTCATTACCAAAACTATGTTCGCAAATTTATATGGATCTGACATGGAGTTTAGGGCCCTTCCACAACATATCTTCTTATTATTAGAGATATTATTCCAAAATAAGATTTTGTAATATTTAATGTGCCTTTGATGGATGAATCTGTCAGACCTCATCCCCTTGAAAAATCTTGAATATATCCAGTTGAGCAAAGAGAGTATCTAATGCCCCACTTTTTGTTGGAGTGGCTCATCAATATTCCCAAATCTAGAGGTGTTTGGATTTAGGAAGACATTTGAATGTCAAATATAGTTTATTAAACATCTTGTATAACATGTTCTATTGATTCAGTTTAAAATAATGAGAATAAGTATATATTAAAAGTTAGGAGACAAGGGGATGCTAAATCACTTTATAGATGTGACTAATATCAGAATGATTATAACAAAGGTGAATAATGAAGAAACAGGGTAAAAATTGCTTGAGATGATGTTAATTGTCTACTCCCCTCTAAGCCACATGCCATGATGTTAAGCGCCCAAAAGTTATTTTCTTCAGAATCAGCAGATAAGAACTAATAGCGAAGAGGATTGAAGGCTTAATGCAAAACTTTCTGTGGGCCGAGGGAAAAGATGGTCACAAGGATCAGTTAGTGGCTTGGGAGAAGGTAAGACGGCCGAAGTATGAGGGAGGTCTTGGCTCGGGAACTTGGTTATTAGAAACATTTCCTTGTAAGTAAATGGTTATGGCGGTTCCCTTTGGAACCACACTCTCTCTGGTATAAGGTTATTAGGAGCAAGTATGGTATTCAACCTAATGGATGAGATGCAGGTATATTATCATGTTCTTCTCATGCAAGTCCTTGGAAATTTATCCACTCCTGCTTTCATTTTTTAGATCTCATACACGCTTACTTGTTGGGAATGGTGAGCGTATTCAGTTTTGGGAGGATCATTGGATTGGTAATAACCCTTTGTCGACGTCTTTCCCTCGTTTATTTCGAATCTCTCTTCAAAACGCTCCTATTTCTCAGTTTGTTGTTCAAGACAGAAATTCTTTTTCGTGGAACTTGCATCTGCCGCGTAATTTGAATGATCGAGAGTCTGAAGAAATTGTGGTTTTACTTGAAGTCCTCTCATCTCATAGAGTTTTGGAGTGTCCAGATAAGCGATCTTGGACTTTAGATTCTCAAGGTAAATTCACTTCTCGCTCTCTTCCAAAGTCTCATTCGATCTCAAAATCTGATTCTATTTTCATTGCACAAATTTATCTGGAAGTCAAAAGTTCCTTCGAAATTTAAAGCTTTTGCATGGACTTTAGATGCTTAATGGTTTGAATACTTATGATCTACGACAAAGGAGAAGACCATTCAAAGCTTTATCTCCGGATATATGTGTTAGTGTTGTGCCCTAGGCCTATGTTTGATAGACTTATGTGTTGACATTATTTATTATTATATGAGATGTTTATCATTTGATTATTATATATGTTTTGTATATTTGTTTATAATAATCTCCGTCCCTAATTATTATGAGAATAATTAGTATAAATGTTAATGGATAATCATATAATGATTATATGCATAGAGATGCACATTAAATTTATGGGTACTTGTTAGAGAACAAGTGACTGGACTTGACCCGCATGAGATTTATGTCATGGTCAAATGTCATAATTAAATCTCATAAGGTTACTTCATTTAGTCTCTAGACCTGAGATTATCATGACCTTACATATGATGAAAGTCATGTTTGATTTTAGTCAAACGATATCTTAACACGATATTTATAAAGGATAATTTTGACATGATCGGATTCATGATGGGAAGGATGATAAGTCAAGATGGAATTTGTCCCTCGAAAGAGAGATGTTGTGCTTGGGCCCCTCGATGAGTGATAATGATGAAAGTGTATGGCCATACCCTAATGTGATTGAAATTATCATTATACTCAGAATCGACAAAGCATTGAACAAAGACAAGTTTGACGAGGACCATGACTTGTGTTCAATATAACATCGTGAGACAAAGGGAGAAATGGAAGTGTACCATTGGAAACGTGAACTCTTATGTTATATTATTTGGGTAGACATAATGGCTTGCTAGAGTCCGCTTATGTCTTATGAGAGTCGATGTGATCGAGCTCATTGCCAACATAATATAATCATATTGGGTCATACACAACTAGAATGAATTTGATTAAACCTATGAAAGAATAATTGAGAAAACTCCTCATCAGCCTTGTCTGGTCATGCGACACAACTAGGCCATGTGCCTCGTGTGGTCGTGCGACACAACAGATCCTGAGGCGGTTTGACAGAATCCTTTCCTAATTTGATTAGGATTCATATTCTATACTAATGTAGTATAAATATGAATGTCTGTCAACCCTAAAAGCTTAGCCGAAATTCTCAAAAGAAATTCACAACAATATTCTCAATATTATTCCAAGGTTTATAGGATCTAGCAAT
Organism: Adenophora triphylla var. japonica; assembly: GCA_022495995.1. Classification (NCBI taxonomy): domain Eukaryota; kingdom Viridiplantae; phylum Streptophyta; class Magnoliopsida; order Asterales; family Campanulaceae; genus Adenophora; species Adenophora triphylla. The sequence goes on along the minus strand of JAFEMH010001897.1, from coordinate 259,193 downwards.
CTTCAAGAAATTGTTCTTGAATTCATTCAAAGGTGTGGATACCGAAAGAGGGTCTTCGCTCGTTCATCGATCAAGGCCTAGAGTTCAAGCAATCTGAAGAACGAAGTTTGTGATTCAAAATCACATTATCAAATCGTTCGATAGCTCAAGAACGGAAAGCATTCAAGGTTGGTAATATCTACCTCATAGGTTTCAATTTAATTGTATAGAACGGATCCTTGGCTCCTTGGGTTTTATGTTATTTGATGCTTAATTCCGCTGCGCATGGACCCGTAAAACCAACAATCTGTGTGATGTGCCGTAGTCAAAGTGAATTGCATGACCACCTCTTCCTGCATTGTTCAGTAGCTTGGAGACTTTGGTGTAAGCTTTTCTCTATATTTGGGAAATGTTGGATTCGCCCACCTACGATAATTGACTTCCTTCGAGGTTGGTTTCTGGGTTTCGGAAATGACAGTGATGATTGCAGACTATGGCAGTGTGGGATATTTGCGAAACTATGGTGCATTTGGTTGGAACGGAATGTCAGGATTTTCGAGAACATATCATTACCTTTTCTCCTACTTAAGGAGAGGATTGTGTACCTTGCTTCCTTGTGGGCATCGGCTTTGGGGCCTTTAAAGGTTTATCTTTGACCGACTTGAGTACGGATTGGAGAGCGGTTTTGCATTAGTTTAGATTTGGAAGTTTGGATAGTTTTCTTTGTAATTTTCTCGTTTTCATCCTTTTTTAATTTGCTTTCTTGAGGACACCTTGTCCTCTTTGCCTTGTAACTTTTCTCCCTCTAATATATCTTCTTATTTATCAAAAAGATAAGAAAGTTGGTTGTATTTGCTTTAATACTTAATCTAGTCAGGAAGAAACTAAAGATGCATAGCATATTAAGGAAGTGAAGGGTTGAGAGACTGATTTAAGACATTTAAAACTAAAAAGTTGAGAAGGGTGTGTGTATGCGGAGTATGCATGCACTGATAGTGGTACCAAAAATCACTTCAGGCTTTCCAGGGATAAACACATACATTGATCTCTATAGATTACGTTAGGATCCTAATTAGTCTTCAAATATCAAATCCTGTAGACAAATGCTCAGACTAGTGATAGGACTTTACACATGAGAATGAGACCAAGAGACCGCAAAGAGGATTATTACTTCAAATTAGAGGTGTGCTTCTGTGAGTTGAGTACATAAGGCTCTTCATGTATGCATACATGCACAGAAGCGCTTGAACATGCATATGCATAGTACAGATACATAAATATATACACACAAATATTTTTGCCAACAAGTATCCACCGCATCATTCCTTACCACCCATGTGCCCATATAAGCTTCAAAAATGGAATACCGCATCTCAATTCTTTCTCACTCATTTGTGAACATATTCATAATCCTTTTTTCGGTGGGGACAGGGTCTTAATCAGGGTAGTGGAGGTGCATCATTGAGCTAAATTGAAAAGGGTGATTGGCAAACGTTTGTGGTTGCAGACTCAACTGGATTTGACTCCTTTTACTTTGTTTGCGTACATTTGTGATGGTGCTGATGAAGCCAAAAGAGGGTGGCAAAGTGCACAAGGGATTAATTAGTTGCAAGTAAATTGCCTCCATTGTAGTTAGAGAATATGATAAAACTGTACGGGTTATAAACATGTTGCTAATTTTCACATATATATGAAAGGTATGGCCATTCCACTCCCACCAAAGCTGTCTCCCTAGAAACAACTTCCTTGTCATTGAATTATAATTGGTGTTCTTAAGTAAATGGTCCTGGGCATAATTACAGGAAATAATATGCAGAGTGAAGGATAATATGCAGAGTGAAGGCAATTTAATTAATGACTGAGCAAAGTTTGCATAGTCTCACCTCTTCCTTGCTCAGATAACCGACCCGGGAAGAACTATTCCCAGATATTCTCTGCAAATCCCTGTCTGCATCATGCCAGAATCAGTTCCGCAAACAGCTTGTCGTAATAAATGCAATCAGTCAACTAGAGCTAATGATACTGCAATGTAAAGACACAATATGTGTAGTCTGTTTCGAAGATTCATTTGTTTCCTAGATGTAAGTATTGTCTAACTTAGTTGTGCATCCACAAAAATAAAGGTCTATAATGATGTACTGTCTCCTTCAAAATGATTGTGGGTCTTTAAAACTAGCTATAACCACACAGATATGAGTTGCTCTTATAAAAAACTAGTTTTTTTCTAAGTTAAGGAAAAACTATTTTTACACTGGTACTTAATAATACATGCACTTGCACTTTTTTTCACTGACATTTTTTTTACACTAACACTGGCACTTTTTTACCCTACACTGGCACTCTTTTATACTGAAACTTAATAATACATGCACTGACACTCTTTTACATTGGCATTTTTTTTTACACTAACACTGGCACTTTTTTACACTAACACTGACACTTTTTTACACCGACACTTAATAATACATGCACTAGCACTCTTTACACTCGCATTTTTTACAATAATACTGGCACTTTTTTACTCTGGCACTTAATAATACATACACTGTCACTTTTTACAATGACATTTTTTTATACTCACCACTTTTTTATCTTAACACCGACACTCTTTCACACTGTCACTTTTCTAGACGTACACTTACACTTTTTTAGACGTGCATTTGCACTTTTTTACACCGACATTGGCACTTTTTTAGACGTGCACCGACACTCTTTTATCCGTGAAATCAATGACAATGAGCTTGTTGGATTGCTTTGAATTGTTCACTTGTCGAAACTTAGGCTAATTTTACGGTCGTGGCTCAGTCAAGGCAGCAGCAACAACCACATAACTAAATCAAGGATAGAAATATAAGGGTTACCGGCTTCCTGATATGGTGAAAGTGGTAATGTGGGAGAGTGGGGCGACGAGTAGTTGTCGTCGTCGTCGAATTTAGAGGGGGAAACAAAACCTGTTTTTTTTAGCTTAAAAAAAACGCGTTTTTTGTAAGATTTTGACCACAAATATTGGCATATTTGGAACTATTTTCTTTTTTTCAAGCTGCTAATAGCCCACAGACCATAGTTCACCCTACTTTCTAATTTACACGACACTAATTCCCCTTAATCCTACTAGAATAGTAATATGCCTAATGTACATCAAGATAAAGTCCTAGCCACCCAAACTATCGTAAAAAGATTGTTAAGGGCAGGAACATAGTTGTCAAAGGCGACCGCCCGCCTCGCCTTTTTGGCGCCTTATTGGCCGGTCGTCTTTTTGTAACCAAGCAGGCGGATGTACGCCTTCCTTCACGAGGCATTCGCCTTGCCAGAGACGGACCCACTCAGATACGAGTGGGGTTCATCGCACCCACTGAGATTTCCAAAAAAAAGTTTTTTTTTTAATTTACCTGCATGCACTGCATAAGGGTTCCAGACATCCAATTAAAAACATTAAACAAAAGAAAAAGAAAAACCGTAGAAAAGAGAGAGAGAAAGAATGACAACAAGAGAGAAGCGACATGCGACATCCATGGCGAACCGGTGATTGTGAAGTTGAGCTCTAGATTTCTCATTTTTATTGATTGATTCCATGCTTTCTTGCACTCCCACAAAATCAATTTCTCTCATCAAACTCAATTTTTTTGACTGAAAATTCAAAAACGCCAAAAGGTAACATAAATTATTTTTGATTCAAATATTTTCTTTATGTTCATTATTTCAGATTATACCATCAATATTTTGAATTAGGATATTTTGGAGTGATTTAAGGATGATATTTTAAAGATTTCAATGTGAAATTACTTCAATTATTTCTAGAGTTTATTTGTTTTTTTATTATTGTACTCTATTTTCTGAATTTTGATGTTCAATCTTGTGATTCTAGGGTCAAAGAAGGAAAAACAAGATCTAATTTGCAACTGCAATAATAAAAAACTCTTCAATTTCTAGAAAAAAGGGTAAATCTTACTATTGAAAATATATTTTCTTATCATTTAGACTTTATTTTGCTATCTTACATTATTTTAGACTCTAGTTTTCATTACTTGTGATTGTTTTCTTTTGATTTTATAAATACTATTTACATGAGGTTCATCTTTTTGGTGCTTATCTATATAAACTATGGTTGATATGTATTTCTATGTTTCAAATATTATACAATATTGCATTGTTATTACTTACTTTTGGTACATCAGTTTCAATTAAGTATAATCACTAACTTATAATTTGTGTAAATATTCAGGTGATAGTCGATAGTGTTGTAAATGATCAATGTAAAGATAGACAACATCAATATTTTGATTAGAGTAGCTTTAAAAATTGACCTAAAAGACAACGTTTGGGTACGTTTTCACGTATAATTTTGTTAATTTGTTAGCATTTGTTTTGCTTATTAAAGAACATGAGTTTGTTACTATTCAAGTTTTGGCACCCACTAAAAAAAATCCTGGGTCCGTCATTGCGCCTTGCTCGCCTTTTTGCCGCCCGCCCGCCTCTCGCCTCGTGCCTTTTTGCTCTTTTTTCTTTTTTTTTTTCAATCCCCTGTTTTTCAAATTGTCATTTACTTTTTGCATGAGTTTTGAACTTGATTTATTTTCTCGATAATGTTTACGGGTTTAAGTTTATTTCACTTGCTTAAACTAGTACTTGTTTTGTTAATTTGAATTTCGTAATTTTAATTCATGCGCCTTTTGTGTTAGAATTCTTAAATTTGAGGTTAGAACTATATTAGAATACAATTATATGTGGAATTGTGAAATGTATTTAATGTTTTATTCTTAAGGTTGACCACGTAAATGGAGCTGGGATTCTTTTGCTTGCATAATTTAATCCAGAACTCTTTTAAGATTAGGCCTAACTAGCACTGGAGTTCTGCTCTCTCCAAAGCTCCATAATACAGCAAACAACATCCACAAAATCCTCTACTCTTCATCACAGCCAAATCAATGATAGAGGACAAGAAGCATATATATGGTTCAAAAGTTGAAACCTGGGACTTATGCAAAACAGTTCAGACTACACCTTTTCAGTTAACAAAAGAAAGAAATAGGTGATCAGGTAATTCACTGTGTTTCCCCCGTAGGCCAGAAGTATCTGGTGAGTTAGCATGCCTACCACTCCCTCCGTCCCGAAATGATCTTCCTAATTTTTTATCGTTAATGTAAAGGTACTTTGAGAAATAATTTTAGGTTGATATAATTATCCGAATAAACATCTAAAAATTGTTATTGATAGTATTTATAATGGTGTATTGATAATATGTTTCAAAATTTCATTAGGATAATTAAATAAATCTAAAATTATTGCTTAAAGTACCTTCATGTTAACGACAAAAAAATTGGAAGATCATTTCGGGATGGAGGGAGTATGAACATGTAGCAAGCATTTATTTCATGGTACACAAGATCAGAAATAAATGCCCTGAACTCTAAATAAAGAAAAGTAGATCAGTTAAACAAATAAAGCAAACTGAGAAGACTGCCAGAGCAATTAAGTTAAGAGCCTCATGGAGGGTTCACAACTGAACGGGGGAATGAAAAGGATGAAAGTAAAAAAAAAAAATCACTTTTAATATGATATGTGGGTGTCTCTGCTTTTCTGCCATCCCTTTGGCCCAACGTAAAGGGGATGTTTACGGTCTGCCGGCTATGTCTAACTAGGAAGATACTGGCAGGCTGCTTTGGGTCTAACTGTGAGTCTAGTGCTTTCCTTGATGTCTTTCTTCTTCTCTTTTCTTTTGTTTCGTGTGGGCCCCATTGCCATGCTGGCTACAGCGAGCCCGTCTCCTGAGAGGAATGTAGGCAGAGGAAATTGGCAATGAAGGGAGTGAATCACCAATCAAGCTGGCAGGAAAGACGTTGATATCATAATAACAAAGTCAAATAAGGGGCTGGTTTTAACTAACAAAAAGATACAGAGGAAGAGCTGATGAGATAGTTGTTTCCTATCGACCTTGCAGATCTGCGGTTGGATGGAGAAGCATAAATACGGAATCAAAGAAGTTTGCTTTGGAGGAACTTTAAAGAAAAGCGCTTATAGCTAAGAAAGGGAACAGATGCAGTGAGTCTCTCTCTCTCTCTCTCTCTCTCTCTCTCTCTCTCTCTCTCTCTCTCTCTCTCTCTCTCTCTCTCTCTCTCTCTCTCTCTATGTATGTATGCATATATAAATTATTCTTGGCTTGTTCTTTCACAGAACCACAAATACGATGCATCTTCCTTTTGTTTGCATAAACCACATCCGTTTAAATTATGCTTAGGTGGATTCCCCCCCCCCTATCTTTTCCCTTCTCTCATGATCAAATTCTCAGTTTCTTTCATAAAACAGTTCAACTACAAACAGTATCAATAAGAGAGTAAGATAATAACAAAACTAACATCAACAATGAGATGATGAGACATTGCAATTACCTGTCATGAAGAGCAAACAAAACTCCATCTGAAGAACGGGAAACATCAATCTCTATACAGTCTACTTGAGAATGAAGAGCAATTTGATATGCAGCCATCTGATCACAAAATGAATAATTAGATTTTGCAATTCGCAACACAAGCTAGAACCAAGCAAGAAAGTCTGAACGAGTAGTTGGGAAATGAAACTTCCAAACAAAATTGAACAGTTTAATTTTTTGGCAAAATTTTTATGTTATAGAGATGAATTTCTTACTTGGGTAGTCGTTAGGTTGAAGTAAACATAAATAGAGTCTGAAACAAACAAAAAAGATGGCATTCTTTCTATAACTATTTATTTTCTTCTTTTTCTTTTTGATGAAAGAATGAATTAATAGATGAGAAGGAAAAGACAAAGTCGAGGGACAACCCGTCCACCAAGGTAGGGAAACTTAAATATCACATATATCATCGCGAAAAGCAAAAATAACAAACTGAGACAACTACTCCAAGCAGATTGGGAAAAAAACAACATATAAACTGCAACAACTAAAGCTTTGCTGTGTGACTTTGTTTGTTTGTAAACTGCAGCAAGCCAGCAACTAATCGTAACTGCTATAGGACAGCTCTCCGGTTCCCTGCTCAAACCTGTCACTGACAGCCCTCTAAAGGCGCCAACGCTGAAGCTCATTAAGAAGCAAGAACTCGATCTTTTCTTTCAGAAGAGGAGGTGGTGAATTTCGCTTTGGAAAAATTCTTGTATACCTTTCTATCCATATACACTATAGTCGCCAAAATGCCACATCTCTGTGAACAGTTGCATCCTTGTGACAACCAAACCCCATAAGCATGGCACTAAGCAAGCTTTCAATCGAAGAAAGGGCATAGCCAATACTCATCAAACAAGCAGAGTCACCAAAAGATTCTTATGAGATCGCTTTGGCCACAACGCATCATACACATGTCCTTGGACATAATAAGGCTTACAAAAATTACCAAAACCCTATTATTGGGATTCAAAATTCGGTTCGCTTATCATGATTATAAAAAGATCTATTAGCTGAAAGAATATCAAGAAAGACAGTGCATCGACTTCAGGATCATACAGATTTCTATAAGGTGTAAAACCCTCAAAATAGAATCCTCCAATTTCATGAGAAAGCTAGAGATAGGAACATAATGATGAAAAAGTTTGAAAAGAAGTGGACAAGAAACGTACAAAGGATCAGGTCCAACCTGATGATCTTCCCAAAATGAACCAATTCATTCATGGCAAGAACACCAATATGTTGACGGATAAAATGAAAAAAGAATGGATTATTTTCCATGTGGACTTGAGTAAGTTGTTGGAGAAATGATGTGAAAGCCCCAACCATCACATTGAATCCTAAAACATACTTCCATACCAAGCCGTCCATCCTCCCAAGGTTGACAAACCTTCTTCCACCCTACTTAAATGGCCATTATCCACCTCATCTAACCTCAACCACAAAGAATGCACATGATCCTTTTTCATTCCAGCAGTATGTCCACCTCCAAACAGACACTTTTCTCAAACAGTACTGGCTACTGCACCTAGTCTCACCACTACCCCAGTCGATGCTGAAGATGGGTAGAGTTTTAGGCATCGCGAGATGATTACATAGAGATAGTGATAAACTAGTTTATGTTTATCCATCTTCAGAGTGCTTTTTCCTTCCAATACTTTTTTATTAGAGACGGAATTGGTTAATAAAGAACAAAACGTAACCCAATGTATAGTATTGCTCTAGTAACATTAAAGTTCCTCACCCAAATAAACCAAGGCTCAACATGCATACCAATGTGCAAAAGGCATGTACCAATTTGCAAATACACCTCCCTATGCAAATTAGGGCCCAAGTTCATCCCACAATTGAGCAGCCCTAAAATTAACTAAGATCAACTCTCAGTAACCAATTATCTTGTTGAAAACATCTCCTTAGCCTATTTACCCCCATTTGTGTAGCCTTCTACGCATAACCAGATTGAGGCAAGGTTCCTTGTCCTCATCCACGTTGCTATATAAATGGAGATCAACATTGAGTATGTACCTGTTGAAGGCTCGTTGCAAGCGTACATGAGCACACACATAACAAATCAATGGCGAACTAGGCTGATAAGTCTCCACCAATTATTGAGTCAAACACACGCATGATAAGATGAGAATTTTGTTAAGTACTGCTGCCCCTCCACCCACCAAACAGATCATCTCTCCAGTTCTTAACAGCATAACATCACACGTCTCTATATCTTGCTTAAAATCACTTAACCTTTTGATGTCACATTAGGCTGGGAAGTTGCGGCCTCATGATGCTAGCTATTGTATTACTATGTATCAATTAAACATTTATTGATCTACACCATATGAGGTATTTACTAATATATGTTGTTAATAGAACTACAAGATGAGTCAAGCGCAAGTATGATAAGATGAGAATTTTGTGAAGTACTGCTGCCCCTCCACCCACCACACAGATCATCTCTCCCATTCTTAACAGCATAACAACTCACATCTCTATATCTTGCTTAAAATCACTTAACCTTTTGATGTCACATTAGGCTGGGAAGTTGCGACCTCATGATGCTAGCTATTGTATTACTATGTATCAATTAAACATTTATTGATCTACACCATATGAGGTATTTACTAATATATGTTGTTAATAGAACTACAAGAAAGTATTTCACTGGTAAACAAATAATTCTATTTCTGTCCATTAAACAGATCAATCAACTCAAGAGTCAAGACAGACTGACTAGCGTAGCACTTTGAGAGTGCTTAAAATGAGACCCGACTAGTGTTGTTTGGATTTCAAACGTAAGAAATAGTGGAGGAAGAAAAACAAAAGAGATATAAGTAATCTAGGAATAAGTGCCTGCAAATCATGGACAAAAGAAAGTGAGATTCCTCGGAAGGTACCCTCATCTTAGCCCAGAGAGAAGCCATGAAGAGTACTAAAGATTCAATAATCAAGTGTTCCTGAAAATTCTGGAATTAGATTCAGTCCATGAATATCAACGAGCGCAATGTACCACACTGCGAAAGCATCAATCCATCCCAACCTTAACAAATCCCTTCTTATGAAGTTTTAAGAAAGAAACTAGAGACTCGAGGCTCACCATTTAAGCCTAAAGCTATTACTCCAAACCCAAGTAGGCCCACATTGATAAAATATCATGAGTATCTACTGATCTCTTATTACACAACAGTTAGAAAAAATCTTTTTAGTAGGTCAACGATTTTGCAACATGCCCTTAGTGTAACCTTATTAAGAGCAAACTACCAATTTAAAGTTGTTATCTTGAAGGGGGCCTTGGCTTTCCAAATAAAGGAAGAAAGACGGAACCCCCATGGGGAATAAATTAAATATGCTAAACGATACCGACAAGAAAATACAGGAGATCCTAGATGCTATATAATAATATTTAACAAATCCATTAAAATCTTTGTCATTGATATTGAACTCATTTCAGAATCACGATTATGTAAAATAAATAGAGTATAGCTTTCTTCTCCTTACCCTTACTATTATAAAGTAGGAGCCTTCAAAATGAACATTATCTTGAAGCCCATCAGATTTTTTAATTGTGGGTGACGGAGGTTAATTTTCCTTTTTTCTATATATATATATATATATATATATATATATATATATATATATATATATATATACTCACTAATTTTTTCTCTTTTGCTTTTTACAAATTTTATCCCCACCTATTTCTTCTTTTAACTCTTTCTTTGTTTTTCTTTTTCTACCCTCACATCTTTTCTTGAGGATTCATGTTAGCCGACCCGGATTTTTTTGGAACTAAAGCTTTGTTGTTGTTGTATCACTCCCCAACAATCAACTACCTCCAGTACAGCAAAAATTAACTATCTTGAACCATATACTCTCAATTTTTTTTATTCACTCCCTCCATCTCACTTAGATTGTCCACTAGACAAAAGTTCATAATTCAGAATTTGTAATATACTCCCTCCGTCCCGGTTCACTTGGCACCAACTTTTTGGGTGTAGGAATTAAGGAAAAGTGATGTAAGAAAGAGAAAAAGTTAAATGTTGTGAGTATGAAGAATTAAATAGGAGAGAGAATGAGTGGGAGGAATAGTTAGGAGAGAGAATGTTGTGAGTGTAAAAGTGAAGTAGGAGAGAGAATGAGTGGAGGGAATAGTGAATATTCTTTTCCATTTTTGGGCAGTGCCAAGTGAAGTGGGACGACCCAAAATGGAAATTAGTGCCAAGTGAAGTGGGACGGAGGGAGTATGCTTCAATAACCATTGTCTAGTATTGTGATTTCCATTGATACCGTGCATTTAAAGGTATTGGAAGTATCATGATAGTCAAGTATTCTTATTAAAAAAAATATATATATATATATATATATATATATATATATATATGATAGTCAAGTATACTGAACTCTCTTAAGGATACGACAAGAAACTAGGTAATTAGTATATCTTGGAATCTGAAGCAGACAGAAAATTTGAGATGCCTAAAGAAGGAAAGCACAACAACAAAAATGCGAGAGAGTGTACACAAAAATTGTAAAACACTAATAACTAAATAAAGAAAGATGTGCAAGCATTTGCATGTGCATTTGTTACTAGTCTTACAGACAAAAGGGTCTAAAGGAAAATGCTTAGTTCTCCTATAAATGAAACATGCTTATATTTAGCATGCTAACATGTCAACAAATTTGGTCAGCAGTGGAGAAAACAGGATGCATACTGTATTTGGGAAGGCCGTGGAAGAGTCACCACCATGAGCACAGACTAAAGGAGGATTATTCAACCAGCTGCACCTTTTCAGTTGTATCTGCACAAACATGGGAAAGAAATAAAGTGATGGCATGGCTGCTAGACTGCAGGTTGACTGAATCTTAACCCATACAACCAATATAGAAGCAACCGTGATTATTCAAATCACAAGTCCGTTCTTTGTTTAAATAATAGGTTGAAATAATCATCCTAGAAATCAAAGTAACGAAAAAATGATACTTCCTCCAACATAAAATATATGCCATTTTTGAAAAGATTTGTACGAGTGGCATTTTTTAATAAAGCTACCAAATTGACTACACCAACTATCATTTACCATTGGTGCTTGCAATGCTACAAGCTGGAGCTAAGGTAATTATGTATATGTATTATTGAACTTGCTTAAAGGTCAACTTCCTTAATTTTCCAGAAAAAACAATGAAAAAGGGGCATTTATTTTGGAAGGCAGTAACAACTTAAATTCTTGAAACTCCACCACGTCCACCACTTCATCAAACAGTTTACATTCTTGGAAACTGAAACAGAGAAAAAAGCGAATGGTTTACATAAAGGAAGAAGCATGTTTTTCTTTCTTTTTTTTTCCCAGCCAGATTTCGCACCCCAGTCACAAGAATATATCTTTTACGAATTCCTCAGTATAGCAAAATCAAGTTAGTATCATGGTGCTTCACCATATAGTTGTACCTACTGAATCAAAATCTTTAAGAGTCCATAAGATTTCTGCCTGGACATGTCAGCAAACATCAATCATTCTATTCCCCAAGTATTGTTTCCCAACCCCTTTTTTTTGGCCTGTAATGGCACACCCCATACTTGGGTTTAGGATTATCGCTCAATGATTTGAGGAGGTATTAGGAGGCTGCTATAGTTTGATGTAGGATCTATGTAATTTTCTTCATTGTGGTGATGGATGCTCTCGTCCATCTGTTATCGAATAAAGTCTTTTTTTCCTATCAAAAAAAGGCTCAACTTCAAAAAAGACAAGAACTTTATTCCAGTTTTTCATGTCTTTTCAATCAACTTCAGTTTGTGACCCTGCAACCAAGTTGGTCAACCATTTTTTTCTAGAAAATACCGAAAAAATGGAGAGTCCGAAATGTTCATCATTCAAGAAGAAACAGCCAAGCACATGGCCAAACCTTAGTAGGAAACACACCCATGTTCGTTACTAAGCCTTGAATAAAGAGTTGTTCCCAACGGCTAGTTTGCTGATGCTCTCAGAATTTCAGTTAACTTCGACAGTCCACTACGAAAGCTTTAAAACTCCAAAATTAATGATAACATATGGTTGAAAAGGGGAATAGCACGTTGGGGACTTCAGAATGTAAACCTAATTAATCACATGAAGGTGAACTCCTTTCCCTTACCGTACTGAAGGCTAGAACTTGATCAATCATTTTACATGCACTCTTCCACCTTCAACCCCCACCCATATTCGAAAAAGAATGTAAAATATTCTATTCACTCCCGTATCAAGGTGATTAGTAGGGGTGTAAGTGGTTCGGTCCAAACCACGGTTCAGAACCGAACCAAACCAAACCACACGGTTTAGTTCGGTTTTCAAGCAATAGTGGTTTGTGATATGGCGGATTTTACTATATGTAATTCCCAAATTTTCTGGGCATTTTATCTCTATTTTAATGTATCTTAGAGTAGTTTTGATGTAATTTGGAGTATTTGTTGGATTGGTAAGTAGTAGGAAGATCATGGTATTTTTGAGACATGTTTTTGTAATTTTATGAGGTTCCTCGAAGTTTATCAGAAGTGCAGGGACCAAACTGCAAAGCAACAAAGTTCAGTGGCTAGAACGAAATTGTGGGAACTTGGAGGTCCAAATGGAAGTTTGGAATAAAGAAAATTGGTTTAATTGTGCCTTTAATTCAAAATTCAATTGACTGGTGACTCACGTGAACCAAGGAGGGACGACGCAATGACCAAGGCAAAACATCAGCTTCAGTTGACCGCATGGAAGGAGTTTAATTGTTTTCTTATTTTCTTTTGCTTGGTCCTTTTTCTTTTATTTAATTATTTAGGATTTAGTTTTTTAGTTTTTTTTATTAGGAAGGAGTATATAAACTCCTTTAGAACATTATTTTTAGGGTTATCTAGTTTTTACTTTTACCTAGAGAAAGCTTGAGAATTTCTATGGAGGGCTAAAATCTCCATAGCTTTGGATTAGGGTTCTTTGAACCATTCTTTTTATGAATTGAGGTTTGTTTTCTCTTCCTCATTATTATCTCTATTTCATAGTTTTACTTGCTTTGCTTGATTTATATTGCTTACTAGGGTTTAGAAACTTGATCAATTTCTTAATTCTTGTGATTAATTACTTCTAGAATTCCCTTCTATCGTGTCGGATTAGGGTTTTCATCGTAGCAATTTCATAAATCATGTATGTGTCATCTTGATTCGTGAATTGGGTAAAACTAGATAATTATCTAATTGAAAGTATATTAGTGATTATTCCCAATCTTAGTTTCTTAAATCGAAATCAGTTGCTTAATCCATTTTTGACCGTGTCGGCTTAGTTTGTTTATCAATTAGGATTTTTAGTTGAGCGTGTCGCCGCTATTAACTATTATCAAAGAAAGAAACAGAGATTGAAATATATCTTGTGATTGGGTGAATAGGGGAATAACGGAAGGGATTTAACCAATGATTTTCAGAATTAGAATGGGGATAGAACGATGATCCAAAGTCTTCTTCTTATTATTGTTTACAACTCTATTTTCTTGCTTTAGTCTAATTACAATTAAATCAATCAAACCCCCCAAACTGATCTGTGACTATTACATAAACAAATAACCGTTCTTGTAGCCGAGTCTTGTCTTGGTATTTAATTTGTAGGCGTGCGACTTTAGCCTATCAGTTTGGTTCGGTTCTAAAAATTGTCAAACCGTGTGATTCGGTTTGGTCTACGGTCTGGACCCTCAAACCACGGTTCAGACCGCGAGACCGAACCACCAAACCGAACCGATAAACCAAACCACCAAACCATTCAATATTAACCGTAGATATGCATATTTTTCATCTTCACCTCATATTTAGATTTGAAAACCCCTAATTCTATTCATGGATTTTAGCCCATAACCCTTTTTTCTTTTGGTTAATCTTCCTGTAATAATGTTAATTTACTTTTTCTCAAATGACCTGTTGTTATCATAAACATTGAAGCACAATTTCATATAAATTTTAAATCTTTTCTGTATGTTATGTCTGAAAAATTCAAACAAACATGATAATGAATTGTGTGGTTTGAAATCATGTTCTAATTAATGGTTTAAATCGGGTTCTATTTCATGGTTTGAACCATGGTTTGAACTGTGGTTTAAACCGCGGTTCGAATCAAACCGAACCAAACCATGGTAGTTTGGTTCGATTCGGTTTGAATTTTTTCTTGAATCGGTTTGGTTTGAGATTTTTCCAAACCGATGACTAGTGGTTCGATCCGTAAATTGGCCTAAATCAAACCAAACCGAACCATTTGTTAGGATTTGTGCCTTTGAATTGACGAAGTTGATTTGAAGACAAAGTCCGAGATATGAGTCAAGATTTGATATTGAAGTCAAATTGGTTTTTTGGAGAAGAATTGAAGTTGCTATGGAAGTCCGAAGCAGTCGGGGACTTGGAACGAGTATTGTGCAGTTGAACTTTGTATTGTGATCAAGGAACAAAAGGCCAAGGCAGGCAGCAATTTGGAGTGCCCACTTAGTCAGCCGAATGTGAGCAGCCTTGTAAGGGCACAAATGAAGTGTGCACATACTTGGCCGAGCCTGACCAGATTTGGGCCGAGCTACTGGGCTTCTTCTTTGGCCGGCTGGTCTTGTGTCTTGTGCAACAGGAGTTTTTCAAGGACTCCTTCTAGTTTGACCCGGATGTTGTACTCGCTCCTTATCAGAATTAGACTAGGATATTAAGGAGGTTTCCTTAAAGGTTTTAGACTCCGTTTTTCGTGATCTCTAGTGTGATAGGCAATCAAAAATTTTAGGATCCCAAACTAATGATTTATTTGGGTTCCATAGATTTTCTAGTTTGTTTAGTGCAGATCAATTTTCTCATCCGGTTGTTCTAAATCTAGGGTTTACCACAGTCAGGAATTTTGTGACCAAGTTCGTGCACTAGATTAGAGGTTGTATTTGGTGATTCTCCATATTAATAATAGTGTTCTAGCTCTGCCGTGGACATAGCCAAGTTGGTGAACCAGGTAAATACTGAACCACGTAAATACTTGTGTTCATGTGCGTGTTGTGATTATCCATCTTCTCAAACCGACTGTTTCTAACAACCCTTATTTATAAAAATGTACGATTTCAGTATACCTTAAGTCCCAAAATACATTCATAGACATTAGCTGGAAGGAAATCAATTATGTACGTCCCAAAATGAATGATCAATTTTTCAAATTTGTTCTTGATCAAGAGCAAATTTGAAAAAAAAAATAGTCATCTATTTTGGGGCAGAGGTAGTAATAAAATTTCTAGTACTAGTAGTACTAGAAATTTGCTCTTGATCACCACGAGCAAATTTCATTTTGGGACATAAGGAATGGTAAATTGACAAGAAATCAAATAACCATTGTTGGGCAACAAATCGAAGACGAAGGGTACCTGATTGAAGCGCCTGAGTTTGAAATGGAAGTAAAGAGGAGGAAGGATTGCAACGAAAGCGAGGGTGAAAAGAGCGAATCGAAAGATTAACTTTCTGGAAGTGAATTTTCCTCTTAGAATGTGTCTCAAACTCAGCTTCCCATCAGGATCCCGCCATTGCCATTGTGAATGTCTCCTCCTTCGCGTTCTGGCATCAGATTTCATTGTTCCTCAGTCTACTGCACTAACATTTTCTTGTTCGATTGGTCGTATATACAGCATACACGATGCACGGGTAATGTAAGAGCAATTTGCACATTACTCACCCAAATTTTTTCTAAAGTTGTAATTTGGCTTTCAAGTTTTCATTTTTAGCATTTCGGTTGCCAAATTTTAAGGTGTAAATGGTTTGGTTTGGTTAGGTGCAGGTCAATTAAGTTATCTACTAGTTATTGAACTTGGAAAATTTAAAATTGAAATGAACCATTAAAAAAAATTTAAATATAACCGAACTACTATGGTCTGATTTGGTTTGGCATGGATCGTGGTTCATCTTTCCGATTTAGAAGTGATTTAGCATATGGTTCAAATCGCAATTTATATCATGGTTTATATCACGCTTCATTCTGCAACTCATTATCGAAGCTGCTTAAAATTTTCACTAATCTCGAGAAAGAGCGAGCGGTGCCGAAAGAAGAGTGAGGGGTGAGGGAGGAAGACTCAAAACAGGAAAGACAGAGCAAGAGAGATCGAAGGAAACGCAATTCACAGTGCCGACCGTGAAAAGAACTTCATAGCTATGTGCGACAGTGAAATAATAAATGATGAAATAAATATTGAATAAGATGCAAAACAAAGTTTATGATTTCTGATACAATGCAGGTTTTTTTGCGTGATTCAACTACTCGACATATAAATCTATGGTTAATATATGTGATTTGGTAGTTCGATCCGGTGATTATGTCCGGTGATTCGGTCTAATAATCTCAATGCGTGTATATTTTAGGGGTGTGCACCATACTTGAAAATATCGAAAACCAAATCCAAAAGACAAAATTCGAACCGAAAAAATAGAAATCAATGATACTGATTAGTGTACGGTATTAATTAAAGTAAAATCGTGTTTTCGGTTTCGGAACAATTTAATAATTCTAAAATTGATTATTATACCAAATTGAACCGAAATTAAAAAAACATGTCATTTTTATATGAATGCTTATATATGTCGAATTAATTATTATTTTAATGTCGTGTAATATTGATGGAGTATATGAAGTATGTTTTATTTATTTATGTTTAAAGATAGATTAATTGTTAATATATACTCCCTCCGTGTAATATTGATATATATGAAGTATGTTTTATTTATTTATGTTTAAAGATAGATTAATTGTTAATATATAATGTACAATTAGAATTTTGCGTCCTTTCATTTCAATGATCTAGTATTTATTTATTTATACTATTAACTTTTAAATTTGTGAAATTAATTTTGGATGACTAAGAATTTAGGGTTAGCAAATATATATACTATGGACTAGAAATATCAAATCACATTTTTGAAATAAATCAACAAGTAAAAAATCTTATGACTATAAAAATTTTAAACATTGTATTTAAAAATTAAAAATACCGAACTGAACATAATTGAAATTGATAACAAAAAAACTGAACCGATAAAAACCGAATTCTAATGATATAAGTTTTTTATATATCGAAATATTCGATATTTACCGAACCACCATATCGTACTATTCTCGTCCCTACTATATTTGGTTCGTTTGGGTATGGCTGAGTTTCCTATATTTTCATTTATTGTAATCCCTTGACATTAAACAACACAACACTTGTGTACTAGAAACCATCTATCAAAATGGGAGACCGCAACGAAAACATAGAGGCCTTCTTACTAGAACTATTAAATTTCAGTCACATCTATCAATAAAGTCCTTGTATATGGTTTTAAACAATCCCATGCTACAACAAACTTGCCCCTGTCTTGACTTAATTTGGTTTTACAGAATCTCAGAGTGATCATTCTCCTGTTTTCTATATTCCGAAATGATCAACCTGATGTATTATTAGTTTATGTTAATGACATTCTCATCATTGGTTCTACTCTTATTGTTGCTGCTAAGACTCATTTATATTATCATTTAAACATTAGAGATCTTGTCCCACTCATTTTTTTTTTTTAATTTCTTTTTTTTTTTTTTTTTTTTTGCATTGAAATTTTTACATCACCAGAGGGCATATGCTTGCATCCATGGAAATATACTTTGAACATTCGTTTTACTTTTGGGGTTACAACATCAACAACAAAAAAAACTTAGTCCCAAAATATTTTGAGGTTAGTTAACATGGATTCTTATATAAAAGAAAAAATTAAAGAAAAAAAAAGCAAGTTAAAAAAAAGAAATATGAATAAAATTTAGAAAATGAAAAGAAGAGTAGAAGAAATGTAGTTATGATAAAAGATTATATAATATGGGGGAAATAATAATTGATGATGCCAAAATGTCGAATCAGCCCAAATCCAATGTTTCGAATATTCCTGATGACTTGAATAAACTGAAAAAGATGAACAAACACGTAAACTAAGTCGGGGATTCACCGGCGAATGCCCTCCGACATG
Organism: Adenophora triphylla var. japonica; assembly: GCA_022495995.1. Lineage (NCBI taxonomy): Eukaryota > Viridiplantae > Streptophyta > Magnoliopsida > Asterales > Campanulaceae > Adenophora > Adenophora triphylla. The sequence goes on along the minus strand of JAFEMH010001897.1, from coordinate 240,822 downwards.
AGAGTAAGTATTGGTGTTTATGAGAGTCAATCAATTAACAATAGTTTAGAGTTAAAGAATGTGTTACCAAAATTATGGGATTTATGCCATATATATTATAGTGGTATGAGGCGGTTTCTTGACCTGGAAAGGAAGTTAGGAGAGAATAAAGAGTTGAATCCTACTTAGATCCTAATTCTGGGGTTTCCATATTTGACCAGGATTAGATTTTTGTTCTTTGGATGTATGTCGGGTAAGTCATGCTCGGTATATGGAGTTGGTCGACATAGTCTTTATATTGCTGGTCACGTAAGACGACTAAAGGTAGGGAAATCCCCTTCCTTGATTGTTATTTTTGCACTTTTGAGTTAGGGTTTGGTAGTTTTCCGCCATCGTTGTTCTTGGAGCATTCATCCCGCTCGCATTTGGAGAAGTAACCCAAATGTTATGTACTGCTACCACACCCAGAACCTTCGAATTTACAAATGCACAACTGGCCCGTGGTTGATGTTGGGTTTGGAAGAAATTGGTGAAATCTTGTCTAGATACCAAAATCCCAGGACCGATGTCGTGTATCCTAGTAGGTTTAAGATCGATCGTCTTGATGTCAATAGCCCCAATGTGGTGATATTAAATGGATGGACCGAGATTCTTGACCATATAAGCCTTTATTACTTGAAAGTCGGGCACCTAGATCGTCCACGGTTAGGTGAGGGTCCCTCGGCTTTTGCAGTTGAGACGGGGGAGGTAACAACTCCCTCGTCGGTGTCGTCATTTTCTATAGTGAATATTGACTCCCATGTTTCTTATGCAAATATGGCCGGAGGAAGAAGTGATCCCAATGCTCGCTCTGCGACTGGAGGAAGTACTTCTGGCAGGATAGTGACCCAATGCAAGACTTATAATTCTTTTGGGCACTACATCTTTCGTCGTGCATACCTTTTATAAAAAACAAAATTTAATAAGAAAATATTTAAAACAATAAATTGAAACTATTATATGAAAGTGGTTTCATACTTACATAATCCTTAAACCAGCTAACAAACTTATCATTATGTTCTTTCTCTATAAGATGTCGTTGATTACGAGGTAGTGTCTCCCTCAAATGTGCACGATGCATTCTGAGCAGATTGAAAATATGAATTAAGTATTAATTTAAAATATAAAAGATATAAGGAATGTAAGCCTCATGTAAGGAATCACTTACTCTAGGTATTGTTCAACATCTTCAGTATTGAAAAGCACATATCTATGCGCTTGTACTCGTGTGATGTAATCAAGGGTAATTACCTCTTCTTTTCCTACAAAGCGGCCTAACTCATCACCTTCATCATCATTTCTTCTGGGACGATTGGACTTTGTCTCAATGTCATCCAAATATTGCGTACAAAAAGTCATGCATTCTTCACCACAATTGCCTTAGCTATGGAGGCCTCGGGATGGGCTCGATTTCGAACATATAATTTTAATGTAAGTAGAAACCTACAAAAACATTTACTTATGCTAAAGCGAGATGTAAAAAGAATTTAATTTTTTCAAAGTAAATTTAATATGGATGTACCTCTCACCGGATACATCCAACGAAATTGTATTGGGCCTCGCTAGCAAGGCCTCCTCGGCTAAATGCACCTGCAAGTGCTCCATAACATCAAAGAAAGCGGTGGGAATATTTTCTCGAGAGCACATAGTGTGACCATCCGATCGTGTATCTTTTCGAGATCGACAAGTGTATTCACCTTTGAGGATAATTGCCTAAAGAAATTTGCCAACTCAATGATGGCTTTTACAACGTAAGTAGGCAACGCTTTTCGAATGACTAAAGTGGAGTAGTTGTTGGAGCAAAATATGACTATCATGGCTCTTAATGACCCCAAATAGCTCTTTCCTATGTACACAACGAGATATGTTTGACGAGTAGCCATCGGGGACTTTGACTCCCTTTAGAACTTTCAAGAATGTGTCTTTTATGCTTCTTACTCATTGTGAACTAAGCCGGAGGCATAATTTCTTGCCGGATGGAAGCGTTTGTAGATGCAATGGTTTCCGAATGTTCAATCTCTTTTAGGTCTTTTCTTGCTTTATCATTATCTTTTGATTTCCGCAGTACCTAGCAGAGTATGTAGCACATTATCACACACATTTTTTTCAATGTGCATAACATCAAGATTATGACGAACATGATTATTTGCCCAATAAGGCAACTCAAAGAAGATACTCCTCTTTTTCCAATTGTGACACAACTTAGGAACCTTTCTTTTCTCCAACTTGGCTTGTTGCTTCTCACCCTCTTCTCTTTTCCTCTTTTTAATAACATCTTCTATTTTATACTCTGTTTCCATATTTTCAACTTCTTTAAGCAATTTTGTTCCAAACAATAACTTGGGCTTATCTCTCACTTCATGAGTACCATCAAAAGAGCTTTTATCCTTACGAAAAGCATGACTCCTAGGCAAGAAGCGTCGATGACCAATATAACAATACTTGCCACCATGATCCAACCATCGTGCTTGAGGTCTCACATTGCAACAAGGGCAAGCATATTCACCTTTAGTGCTCCATCCAGACAATATTGCATATGCAGGAAAGTTATTGTCCATAATAGTGAAGCTCGTAAAGTAAACAACTCGTTCCTTGATGCATTATAAGTTGATATACCATCTTCCCACAATTCATTCAACTCATCAATTAACGGTTGGAGATACAGATCTATTTTGTTGCCCGGCCCTTTTGGGCCTTGAGTAAGCACCGACAAGAAGAAATATGGTTGTTTCATGCATAACCAAGGTGGAAGATTGTATGGCATAAGCACAACCGGCCAAGTACTGTGAGATATAGTCATTGTTCTGAAAGAATTAAATCCGTCAGATGCTAATCCCAATCTAACATTTCGAATTTCACTTGAAATAATGGATAATGTTCATCAAATTCCTTCCACGCACGAGAGTCTGCAGGATGCCTCAGCACACCATCATCTATTCTTTTCTCGGCATGCCATCTCATGAGTGTCGCAGTATTAGATGACCAATACAACCTTTGCAACCTTGGATTTAAGGGAAAATACCATACTTTCTTCATCGCTACCTGCTTGGGAAGTTTATTCTTGCCACTTGTTTCCGCACCTTCACCGCTACCCCCTTCTTCTTGTTGCTTATATCTAGAGGCTCCACAAATTTCACATTTAGTAAGTTTTTCAGTTTCATTTCGAAACAACATACAATGATTAATGCACGCGTCCCACGTTTTATAACTAAAACCCAAATCTGCAGTCATCTTGTACGCCTCACGATAGGAACTTGGCACTTTCGCTGACTGAGGCAATGCCCTAATGAAATTTTTTAATAAAGAAGTAAATCCCTTATCGGCCACTCGATAATTAGCCTTCCAGGTGCATAAGTTCTACAATAAATGAGAAATCAGTAAACTTATCACACCCTTCCCACAAGGCTTGATCGCATCTCTCAAAAAGTCTAAGAAACTTTACGGTGGATGCATCCGATTGTACGATTTCTTCAATTCTTGGTCGGTTACTATCCGGCATACCCATCCCTTCATGTACCATTCGCCTCATACAATCTTGCACGCCCAATTCAATTTCAATGCCATCTTCGGTTGTCCTATCATTATTATCATTCTTACGCGCCGAAATGTACTCTTCCTCGTGCCTAATCCAATTCTTGTAATCTTTTGAAATCCCACTGCAATACAATGTGATCTCACGATTGCACGGTCTTCTTGGTAACGATTTGCGCATTTTTTACAAGGACAATATATTTCTTTAACACCAACAGACTTTTTTGAGAATGCAAAATCGAGAAAGTTGTCAACCCTGGACAAATACTCATTTGAAATTCGATTATCCAAATCAATCCAACTTTTGTCCATATATGACTTGACTTGATATTTTTAACGTTAAAATACAACCTATATATAAGACCGAGAGACACAAAGTTTAGAATAAAAATAAACTCATAAACAAACATAGTCTAAATATGTACAACTTTTGGCTCGATATAGATAATATACATTGTTGGAGCCTAGCCTATTAGTCGAACTTGGGCCCATGATATAGTATAACCCTATGACAACATTCATTCGTTCTCTCTCACAAACCCCCTAATTGAGAAGCTAATTTAAGGAACTAGGTTGATGTGCAAAAGAATATGCACATGCAACAAAAAGATTTGAAACTATTTTTAGGAACTAGGTTGAAGTGCGCAACATTATTTTTTGAAGTGCGCAACACCAATATATGGACTAATAGATTGAGATTACGCACACTAGAGTTAAGGGAATTTACAAGGTTTGCCTTCAAACAAGAAGTCCACGACTAGGTATTGTCTATTTGTTGGAGGCAACTTAGTATCTTAGTAAAGCAAGAAGGAATCATTGGTATCAAGATTCATGATCATGTCACTAGGAAAAGGAAGTATCAACATATAAGTAGAAATCTGAGGTAGGAAAGTTTTGAGATGCAAAGAAAATATATGCAAATAACTAGGATAAAACTTGAAACGCATAAGAAAAAGTCAAGCATTGAGGGAAAACAATAATTGATTGAATTTACATAGCATTATCGCCTTAAGCACAAAGAAAAACACGCTAAAAGACCAACATATATCAAAGAGTAAGTCAACCTTTTGAATAAGAAAAAGTAAGTCAACCTTTTGCATACGAAAAAGATACAATATAAAGCTTACATAGTCAGGCATTTATGTCGTAACAAACATTGTGAAATCTCTAATCAAGCAATTATTATAAATTATGATACGGAACATTTTTAAAGCGTTTTTAAGCAAACTTAGTAGAAAGATAAAGTACGGAAAAGAACCTCGTAACACGTAAAATTGAGTTCAAACTCAAAGTTGCATATTAAAAGGCGGAGAATAAAATAAAACCAATTTAAGATTGTTCATAAACATAAGCAATTCAGCTAAAAAAATACTACTTCATAATAGAAACCTCGACCCGTGACTAAACAACCTCCAACCCCTACCCACAAAATAAAGAAATTTATCAACCATAGTCAATCGAGAAAGTCAAGCTTTAGATTAAAGATGTTCTAGGCACAACAAATGTACAACAACAACAACAACAACAGCAACATCAACAATAACTCACAACACCAAGAACAAAAAAAATCCGTAAATTAAAAGTAAATTAGAAAAGGGGAAAGAAATGTATACCGATTGTTGTTGATTGAAGAAATCGGCCGGAGGAGAGAGAGACTCGAGATACGCTAGAGGAGAGAAAGAGAGACCGAGTAAGACCAAGACCAAGAACAATAAAAACCAAAAAATTAAAAAGTAAATACCAACTCCGCTGATTTGGAGGAGAGAAAGAGATCTTCGTTCGTGCCCTAGCTATGGAGATCGTCGGTGCCCTAGCTGCTATGGCTGCTATGGAGGAGAGAAAGAGAGGGAGAGATACCGCGAAACTGAATAGGGAAATTTGGTTTCCCGGTATTTAATGACATTTACGGCGGACGCGTACAAACCGCCGTATATAGTTAACTATTTACGGCGGACGCGTACAAAACCGCCGATAATAGTTAACTATATACGGCGGCTACTTATACACCGCCGTATATAACTTCGATCTCGTACGCCTTCATGTCAAATATACGTATTTACTTATTTACGGCGGTCTAGACCGCCGTATATATTACTTATATACGGCGGTATACATAACCGCCGTATATATATGATATATACGGCGGACGCGTGTCCACCGCCGTAAATGAGCGCCGTAAATAGCCCCTTTTCTTGTAGTGAGCTAGGTGTATTAAATTGTACCTTTGGCATTGAGGTTATAATGTACGTTGGAATTGACGGAATTTGTGTGAATCCTTTTGAATCGTAGTGCCATAATCCTTTGAAGATAATCTTACATATTGTCTTGACTATATTCTACCGCAGTCTATTATAAAGTTAAATTAACCTATCCTTGTATTGTATTATTGAAGTGTTCATTTTGGTCGTCTCTTCTTAGTAACCGAAGAGACTTCGTATGAACTTACTGAGCATTCGTTCGCTCACCCTTTCTCCCTTAAATTTTTCTTTCCAGGTTCTAAGTAGAAGGAATCGGATTGGTCGCGAGAAGTGCGACGCTTGGAGAATAATTAGGGTTATTGAGCGATTAGTCTATTTCATTTGGTTGTAAGTACATTAATGGCTAGTGTGGTTTTACTAGCCGAGACATTAAGTATTTATTTTTGCTTTCGCATTTATTAAGTTATTTATGATATTTAATGACATTTATGATGTAATAGGGTTTTGTGGGTGGAAACCCTAATATTTGAAGTATTATTTATTGCCATTGAATGCTCATTTATGTATGAAATATTAGGGGTGTTACAGTTGGTATCAGAGCAATGGCTTTAGGTCTTATGAGAGAATTATGCTTAAATACTTGAAGATAGTTGAATTGACCTTGAGAAATGAGAGTTAGCCTATTCAACTTAGAGCTAAGTAAAAGAAGTTGGAGGAACAACATACTTGTATGCTTTGAGGATTATATTTTGCCTTATTTTAAAAGAAGCGTATATATTATGTATTGGAGTTATTCTAATTAAGTTCTTTGTCTGATGTGGAGTTTATAGAGAATAAGCTGACTATGAGTAACCAGAAAGTCAGAAACATGGAGGTACATATTAAAAAAATAGCTAACCGAGAGTGGAACAAGCTATGTGTGAAATTGCTTGATGAAGAAAAGCGAGTGTATGACCTCTAGAAGAAGATAGATGAACAAGAAAAGTGTGAGCTGGAGCTAAGGAAGTCAGGCTACCAGATATATGCAGAGAAATTAGATATCCAAGCCAAATATGACGAGCTAGCAACCAAATACGAGAAGTTTGGAATCTAGAGATCAAGTGGAAGATCAGAGAGGACGCACTGATGGCTAATCAGAAGTCCTGGGAGTTATTTTATTTAAGATGATTCAGAATTAGTCTAGTAGTTTCAGTTGAGATTGAATTTTTATTTCTAGTAGAAAAGATTTTGAGACAGTTTATGTCCTTTTACCAAGTCAGTATTAATAAAAGTTTTAGTTAATTTTATTACTCGTACCAAGTATGATAATTAACTATCCCTTATAAAGAAAAGTCAGAAGTTTAACTTGTTGAGAAACAACAAGAAAAAGCATAGACCAAGTGAAACGGCCTATGAAACAATGGGGCGAAGTAAGACGACCATGGGGATAAAAGTGAAACTATCCAAGTGAAACGGCTTGTGAAACCATGGGTCGAAGAAAGACGAACATGGAAATAAAAAGTGAACTAGTCAAGTATAACGACTAGTAAGATAAAGTCAAACTAACTAAGAAAAACGTTAGTTGAAAAGTAAATTGTAAAGTCTTTTGGAGACGAAAAATTATGTAACTGACCAAGTAAAAGGTTAGTAAGGTAATAAAAGTTAAAGTTTTTCGAGACGAAAAATCTCAAAGTTAACGAACCATCTAACGAACATTAAGTTAATGGTCTAGTATCAAAGGCCAATGAATAAAACTTTCGTCTAGAGAAGACGTGAACCAAGGAGAAGTACCTTTGGTGATAGATACTTCGACTAATGAGTGAGATAGAGAAGTACCCTTTGAAAAATAGGTGATAGAAAACTCGAGGTTTACTTGTTCCAGAAACATATTTAATTATTTTTTTTGACAGAATTAAGGTGGGAGACTTTAGGATTTGCATGATAACGTGCACAAACGCACATGCTAAACATGATATTATGACGACTAGAAGTGAGATAGAGAAGGCTACCTATCAAAGAACGATATAAAGTAGGATCAACATCCTCACCTACTTGATCTCTACCAAGTTTAAGAGAAGAACACATAGGAATCTTAGAGCATTTTGCCCCCTCCAACCCAAACCGTTTCACCAAGTTTTTTGCATACTTGCTCTGTGAAATAAGTATCCCTTCACTAGATTGTTTCACCTGCAAGCCTAAGAAGAATGTTAACTCACCAATCACGCTCATTTCAAATGTTGACATCATAGCCTCTACAAAATATTTTAGACAAGTTTGAGACGTAGAGCCATAGACTATGCCATCAACATATATTTGAACAATGACTCTTTCTTTTCCATGCCTTAGAATGAATAATGTTTTATCCGCTTCACCTCTTGTAAAACCATATTCAATTAAGAAAGAGGTTAAGCGACCATACCACGCACGTGGAGCTTGTTTCAAGCCATATAGGGCTTTATCAAGTCTATATACGTGGTTTGGTTGATGAAGATCTTCAAATCCTTTTTGTTGTTAAACATAAATTTCTTCATTTAAATAACAATTTAAAAAGGCAGCTTTAACATCCATTTGAAACAAGGTAATTTTTAGATAACAAACTATTGTCAAGAGGAGTTTTATGGACTCAATTCGAGCTACTGGAGCAAAGGTCTCATCAAAGTCAACACCTTCAATTTGTGTGTAACCTTGAGCCACGAGACGGGCTTTGTTCCGAACAATATTTCCTTGCTCGTCCGATTTATTTTTAAAAATCCATTTTGTACCAATTACAATAGTGTTTATGGGACGTGGTACTAAAAACCAAACTTCATTACGAGAAAATTGTTCAAGTTCCTCTTGCATGGCTTGTATCCAAAAATTATCATTTAAAGCTTCTGAAACATTCTTGGGTTCTAAAGAGGAAACGAAACAGAAATATTTTACCTTATGGTATATGGTGGACATGCACACATACCTCACCATTTCACAGTAACTAATAGGCTCTTTGTTCCTTGTTCGTACCCCTTCATCCGCTTCTCCAATAATCTGAGAAGAAGGATGATTTCTTCTGATCATAGCTGGTGGATCTCTTCGTAAATCTCCATGTACATTTGCATCATCATCAGACTGTTCATCATTTTCAGTTGTTGGACTGGCTTCAGGTGATACCTGAGATGCTATCCCTTCAGTGGCAACAATCTGGTCAGCATCCGTGGTATCACTTTCTTTACTTTGTTCCTCCAGCTCTTCCAACAAAATTAATGGAGATTCCTGCACTCCACCACTTGTAACACTTGTCATGTCATCAAAAACAACGTTAACTGATTTTTGATTGGTTTTTAACCTAAGGTTATAAATCCTATATGCTCGACTGTTCTGAGCATACCCAAGAAATATTGCCTTATCACTTTTAGAGTCAAATTTAGCTAAGTAGTCCCGATCATTTAGAACAAAACACACACAAACACCCAAATATATGAAAATAATGAACTTTTGGTATCCTACCATTCAAAATTTCATATGGTGTCATAGTAGTACCGGTCTTAGAAACACTCTATTGACCGTGTGAAAAGCTGTGCTTAAGGCTTCAGCCAAAAACATTTTAGAAATTCTTTTTGAAAACAACATCACACAGGCCATTTCAAGCAAAGTCCTATTTTTTCTTTCAGCCAACCCATTTTGTTGAGGTGTTTTAGGAGCAGAAAACTCATGTTTATTCCCTTTTAATTCACAAAAAGTTGAAAACAAAGAATTATCAAACTCCTTTCCATGGTCAGACCTTATTCGAATGATAAGAGCACAAAACATGTTTTTGATTTTAGCATGTAAGATCTTAAACTTTTCAAAATTTTCTGATTTTTCTTTCAAAAAATACACCCAGGTGTAAGTACCCAAATTCGGATCGTCCAAATCCGTCAGAAAGTTAACCGAAATCCGTTAACTGACCCGCTCCAGGTTAACCGGAACTCGTTAAACTCCCCGTTGCCGTGCCAACGAGACGTCCCGGGACTGCCCCGTGCATCCCGACGTCGAACCGTACTTAACACGTGTCATCACACGTAAAAGTACGTCTTTCTCGAAAAAATGCACTTTCTGGCACTTTCCGGGGGCATTTCGGACATTTTCCGGACTGTTATTTTAAAAAAACGGACAAAATCGAGACCGGAGAACGAACTCCCACATGGCTGGTGACTCATAGGGCACGTGGCAGCCATGCCACCTCCCTCTAGTCACTCTTCAATCACAAATCAAGGACAAAAGACCAAAATACCCCTGATTTGCAAGCCAAGTCCGGCCGGACTCCCTGTGCACATTTTCTGAAATTGCCAGCAAGTCCGTCAAATTCTCAAAATATCACAAAACCCCCTGGATTCAGGCAAAGTCCGTCCGGACTCCTACTGCATTTTTCACCTATAAATAGAAATGGCTGTCAAAGCCAAAAGGAAGAACTTTTTTACTCCAAAAATTCACATACCCCACGGCCCAAACTGGTTTACACCCCTTCCGAGCTCCCGTTCTGTCTCGATTCGCGTGAAACCCTCATATTTCGATCAAATACGCCCCTTACCACTTCAAAACAACCTTTCGAACTACTTTCCGTGTCCCGTACACACCTTCCGAGCCAAAGGAGTCGACCTTAGCCATAGGTATAACTCCCTCTCTCTAAATCTCTCGTTCTGTCTCGGTTTACGCGCCAGTCGCTACAATCGTTTCGAACAACATTATCAAAATGTAGACGCCTCCGTCTAACGGGGTCCGATATGTTTTAGCCCCTCGATCCTCTTCTCTTTCCGTAAGAGAAGTAATCACGGGTTAAAACGGCGTTCCGACCCCGTTCCGTTTACTTTCTGTCATTTACCAATTCCGGATCGATCGATCCGTTGATCGTCATTTAATTTCTGTCATTTACAAATCCGAGCCGATTGGCCTCGTTGATCGTCATTTACAATTCCGAGCCGATTGGCCTCGTTGATCGTCATTTACGATTCCGGATCGTTTGATTCCGTTGACACTGCTTTAAATACTGTCATTTACAAGTCCGACCCGTTTGGATCGTGATAGTATTTACTTTTCAAAGTCCGAGTCGCAACCCGATTCGTTGATCGCATATCATTTAAAACGCTTTTTTTCCCGTAAAAATCGTTAACAACGTAATGCCCGGTTCAAAACCGGAGTTCGTCCGTCGAACTCTCTTTCAAAAATGCGCAACATGACGTTTGGCCTCCAAACGCTCATCTTCAAACTAAAAGCCGCCATTTGACACTCAAAATCATTTAATACGCATTTTTCCCGTAAAAATCGTTAACAATGACTCGCACGGTTCAAAATCGACGTTTGCCACGCAAACGCTCATTTCAACTCAAAACCGACGTTTGTCATTCAAACGCTCGTCTTTTCAAACAAAGTCACCTAATCAACGTTTGACATTCAAACCAAGATTAAGCTTGTCATTCAAGCCCCCATTTCAAAACAAACACACACACACACACGTTTTCGAGAAAGGCAGAAAGACTCGTCATGCGAGGCGTTTTGGGCGATCTCGTAATACTCTACCCGAAACGTAACGTGACCTCCGAACCTAACAATCTCTGGTACTCAAAGCTTTTTACTGGTTTTTGCTGCCAATAAAAATGATCCCCGTTTTCAAAGCTTTTTCCTATGTTTTTGCTACCAATAAAAACGATACCATTTTCAATAGCCGTTTCTCAATGTTTGGGCTCAAAATACAAAAACCGCGTGGCGACTCCTCATTTTTCCTTCCCATGAAGCGAGGTCTCAGACACCCAAACCCTCCGCGAAAGACAACCGCCTTCGCTCGCGCGAATCCGGGTAATTTCAGTTGGCGACTCCGCTGGGAAAAAGATACTTTTTTCAAAACTACCGTTGTTTTCTAAAAAGCCTTTCGTGGGTCAAACTTTCGTTTAACCTTCCTCGTTTTCGTGTGTGTGTGTGTTACTTTAAACCTCGAACGGTTTTTTTCAAAAGGCATTACATTGTCAACTTTTCAAAATCTTACCATGTTTGTGCATCCCCATTCATGTTTGATTTTCATGCTGTCTTTTGAACTGTGCATCATAAATTCTTTAAGACACATTCTGAAAAAAATCTCTGTTTTTACTCAGAAAAAGAATTTTAGTGACCGCACACTACGCGCACTTGCTGCCTCGGAACACCGCACTTCACGTGCACTTGCTGCCTCGGTACACTGCACACTACAACCCCTAACCCGGGATGGCCTTATCGCTGCACTCCGATTGGTCTCGCTGACACCTTTCGGGGCGCACGGGGTCGTCCCAAACATCCCATCCTAGCCCGTGTAAGCCATGCTCTCTTTGTGTCACACTTTGTCCAAGACCCCGGTTGGTTTTTGGCTTAGCTCGTGTCATAAAGCCTAAGTGTATGTTTTTTACGCCGGGCCCCGCTCCGAGTCAAGCTCGAGAGTTTGAGACCAAAGGTCGTTCCCGACCCGAAGTCTTGAGCTTTTCAGCCTTGACTTTGACGCGGAGCTCTGCCGAAAAATATACCCGAAGGTTCAATGTGACGCCGTGTCACCAAACCTCTTCGTATGTACTGTGCCAGCCACAACTTGGCCAACGCCAAAAGCTAAGGTCTCTCGCAGAAGAGAGTCAGGAGAGGTCATGCCCAAATTTTGGCACGATCCCCACCTTAACTTAAGGACGTTGACTTTGACTGTGGCCCGTGCGTCACATACGTTGAAAGTTTGCGTGATCAGCTAGCCTTAAGTTCATTTTTTTCTTTGTTGGTGGAACTCGCTTGCCTTATCAGACCTCGCTCGGGATAGTCCGTCCTGAGAAAGATGATCTACAATGGAAACGAGCGGCTTATAAGCGTAGTGACGAGATCCACTGATTAGAGCTCTAGGATTAGTTGCGAAAAAGAAGACCCGCTCTTTTCCAACCGATTAGGACTCTGAGAAAACGCGCTTTAAGTAAACATTAATCGGTAACTGCACATTGCACAAGCCCGAAACCTTGAGCCAAATCCCCTTTTCCGAAGCCTAAACCCTTCCTTTCGTTCCTCGCAATGAGCGTAAAAGTGGTTCGATTTCCGGTCGCCGCCTTGCGAGAATCACCGTTACGGCGGCCGTGGACAGTTCTTCGGTTCCCTCGGTTCCCTCGGCCAAAATTTCCGACATGTCTAGCTCACCGAGAAATCGTGACGGGGAAGGACCCCCGCCACCGGTAATGTATATGACTTTGGAAGAAGCCATCCGGGCTTGTGAGGTCCACAAGAGGCGTAAAGAGGATCGCCAGAATTTTGTGGTACAACTTCGAATGAGCGAGGTATAGCAGCTATCCCCAGCCGACGGTACTTTTGTCCTGGGTCGAGGATGACGATTCCCCGAAACCAGTTCACCAAACCTTTAACCAAGTTCCTCCCCGCCAACTTACGGATGCCTTCCAACCAAGGAAACAAACACCTAGGCTCCATGTTGCAACCTCTCGTGGCAACCCCTGTCATTTTTGGCCGCCCCAAAGCTACTCCTATCACTCAATATCACCAGCACCGCCGACCATCTCAGGATGCCAATATTCCTCAATACCCTCCCGGTTCGTCCCGTTGCCTATACACAAATCCCTAAACACCGGGGACAAACCCCTGATACAGCTCGTAAAAAGCTCCCATATATCCACATATATCAAGCCTTCCACCTCCAATCACTACCGCTCACGTGGTAGCACCCGGCGCCGAGCCTCACACAGCCCACCGCTGGACCCAACCTTAGCCTAGATGGTCGAGCGTATGAAAGACCCGAAAGCCACCATGAGCAGCTCAAAGCAGAAACGCTCAAATCCACAGATCCGGGAATGGTCACGCCTCTCCTCGCCAAGTTCGTAATGCCGGAGATGGACCGATTCGACGGAATTGAATGTCCTCAAACGCACGTCGATACCTACGTTCTCGGCATGAGAGCAAAAGGAGCAACCCTCCAAAGAAATGGCCGACCACTTCCAAAGATACGCTCAAAAGTTCGGCGTTACGATGGTTTCGAGGGTCAAGCTCGCGGATCGCCACACCTGGGATCAGATTAGTAACATCTTCCCGGAACGGTACCGATCCAACTTAGAGTGGGAAACAAGTCGTGAGGACTTAATCACCACCGAGCGTAAAGCGGATGAAAGTGTTGGGGAATTCTACAAGAGGTGGAGCCGGAAACTCTCCGAGATCATGGAGCCACTCTCCAAGGATGAACAGATGCGGATCTTCAAGTCCCGCTTAAGACCGTCCATCGAACTCTCATCGGGCCATCATTTCTTCCTGCATCTCCGGCCATGGTCAATGCCGGCTCACAGCTTCGAGAAGGATCTCAAGGAAAAGTTGGCTACCGCAAACCATACGTATACCGCTCAAGGCCAGTTGCATTCAATCCCGCACCGGCCTCCAAGAAAGGGAAAGATACGTCCGTCAACTACATCCATCGTGGACAAGCCGGGCAACGTAAAACCCGCACCGCAAAGCAACAATTCTACTCAAGGCGTGCCGTACACTTCGACAAGTTGGACATGCCACTCGAGCAAGATGGCTGGAAGGGTTAATCAAGGAGGGTCTCCTTAAACCCGTTGCCAATTACAAACCCAAGAATCCCGTAGCCAATGCGGACAAGAGAAAATATCGCGCCTTCCATCGCATCACGGCCATACCACCGACAACCGTTTGGGGTTACGATACGAAATCCGTAACTTGATAGAAGAAGGCAAGTTGGAGCGCCCCGTGGGCCCAATACAGCCGGAAATCCTTTTCCGAACAATAACAAGTGAATTCCATTGAGTGGGTGCCCAAGAAGATTGCCACGTAACCGGTTTCTCCGCCTCTTTCAACCTGGATCTTCCTCTAATGTCCACATCGCCTACGATGTTTGCGATCGCTCCGCCCGCCCGGAGTACGAGTCCCGAGAAACGGTCCGGAGCAATCCTCCGAGAAAACAAAGAAGAAGTCCTCTCAACAAAGAATCGAGAGAAAGATACGAAGCCGGGGACACCAAAGTGTAGGTACACTCGAGAACCTTCCGGAGGTTCGACTACTACGCATCCGTACTCCACCGCCCTCCTTGCCTCCGTGCCATGCAACTTTAGAGCAAACAGGTGGGGAAAGCCGAAAAGTCCCGCCGAAACCAGAATTCAGACCCTGGGACACCGGAATACCTCGCATCTTGGTAATCTTACCGCGCCGAAGCCTAACCCCCCGCGGGATCAGCCAAGATTCAATTTGTCCAGCTTCCGAGATCGGACCGGTAAAGGAAGATCAAAGTCATCTTGGCACTCGCACTCAATCAACGTGCTAACCAAGGGCGGCAACCGCCACAAGCAACCTCAACACAATCCCGAGGTTCCAAAGAAAGGCTTTACCTCGCAAGAGGAAGACAGAAACGGATGGGCCGGATGACTCTCCTTCTACGGATAGAGAAGAGATCTACGACTCCCGTCTGTATGGCACTATGATCATGTTCTGTGACGAAGACCTACCGAGAGATGCCTCGGGGCACAACGAAGCTCTCTACATCACTCTCAAGCTCAACACCATATCACTCCCCGGAGTATTGGTAGACAATGGGTCAGCCGTTAATGTTCTCCCTCTCAAAGATGATGCGAGCCCTCCGTATCAATGAAAGCCACCCGATTCCGTCGCAGACTATCAAGGCCTACGACACTCGCCTCGTCCCCATCCTGGGATGGTGACTCGGGAACTCGGGTTCGAAACCCAAATGGTGCCAAAGAAAATCCACGTGATGGACATTCCATCCGAGTTCACAGCTCTTTTGGGACGCCCTTGGCTACACCACATGAAAGCCATAGCTTCCACTCTCCATCGTGTGTTAAGTTCATTAACCGGCAGGAGATCTCGAAGTCATCCGAGGGGATAGTTTCCTCATAGGAAACGAAGCCGAGACAAGAGCCAAGCGTGTCCGCACTCGTGCACCGGGGTTACCTCCTTCGAATCAACCAAGGGACTATCGGGCCAAATCTCATCGAATCCTCGTAGTCCGGAGATGCTAACTATGTAAACGTACTCGAGCAAAAGTGCACTCGAAGCAGCCCGATACATCAAGTTCAACTGTCGTTTCCAACATTTGGAGGCAGATTGGAAGGAAACGCCGAATATCGCCATGATGCGGGCACATAAACCCCAGTCTCCAATCGGAGATTCGTCAGCATTCTCCAAACCAACTCTTTGGCCCCGCCAGGGGAAGAGATCTTTGTGATAAAGGTCAACAAGCACCGTCATTCTCGTTTTGAATGCATGAAAGTCGTATGGGATGTCCTCCACAAGGAACTACCCGCTGCACCCCTCTTCTCCAACGAAGAGCATGATATTTTCCTAGCTGCTCCAGCAACGCAACCGGACGCAATACGTCCCTACGTTTGGATTGAACCGTCAGATGATGACGAATCAGGACTCACCGGAGTCGAGGACGCGGCAGACCCGCGGACAGACCTCTGCATTCACATGCTCAGTTTTGAGGATGGAACTCCTTCCAATCAGGTCACCTACGACCAAGGTTCCAATACCATGGAAATTGTCAAGCTCAACGTCCAGTACAAGCGGCTATCCGACAATTGGAAGCAACTGGTTCACACGACAAAGAATCCCTCTGACAGAGTGGCTGACGACGACTTCGTCAACATCATCTATTCCAGGTATCCTGATGATGCCAAGGATCCAGTCCTTATCGTCAGATTCTACAACGCCAAGGTCACCCTCGACGACTGACTGCTCATGGTAAACGAGGCTTTGGCCAAGCGAGCTCAGAGCTCATCATTACTTCCGAGTACCAGCTCTGGCTGCAACCGGCCCGTGCCGTCAGTCAAGCTTATACCCTCAAGCGCCGCCAAGGCCAAGGGCAATAAGGAGACCAAGCTCCTCACCCCGGTACGAGTCGTATCAACCTCGGAACGCTTCCAGCCCACCCCGAAACATCTCGTGAAAGTCTTCCCCGCAAGGCGTAGCCGCCTTCCGACATAGGAAATGACCACCTCAGCATCAACA
Organism: Adenophora triphylla var. japonica; assembly: GCA_022495995.1. Taxonomy (NCBI): domain Eukaryota; kingdom Viridiplantae; phylum Streptophyta; class Magnoliopsida; order Asterales; family Campanulaceae; genus Adenophora; species Adenophora triphylla. Next base: position 224,110 of record JAFEMH010001897.1, on the reverse strand, counting down.
TGCTCCAGTTCGATTCTACTCCCAGCCGTCACGGCCCCGGATTCAGACATCCGGCCATTCGACTGCTAGCTCTGATAGACTTGGCGATCGAGCGAGATCACGAGACTGTCAACATTGCAGAATTCAATACCCCCATGGGGTCAATCAAGCATATATGGGCAAATTTCTTGGTAATCGAGATCAAGGAAGGCCGCATGGAATGTCCCGGTCCGACTTCCTTCGTCAACGTAATCCAAGTGTTCCCGCCATTTGGCGATTTGAATGTAATCACGGTTCTGGACACTAGTCAGATGATGCGCACCTACGGAGACTGCTTAGCTCTCGCAAGGAAAGCCCTCATGGAACTAGCCGCTCAAGAAAGTCGTCTTTGGAACGAAGACCAAGCTCGAAAGACCTACAGGGACCAAGCCCTTAAAGTGTCACAGTGCAAATTCTGCGTAAAGCTAGAGGCCACTCTAGACCGCTCGACCTCAAGAGTTTTGCTCATGGCAACTTCCCTGACTACCGTCTCGTTCTATCCAACCCCTCTCGCTGTGCGAGGATGGTCAATGGTCCCGATGACCTAGGAGATGGAACGACACAGCAGAACGACTCCCAGTGCTTACCTTCCCAGGGAAAGCAAGTTCTACGTGAAAGCGACGACGAAGACGATGAAACCATTCTCTTCCAAGCCGGGCATGAAGTCAACAAAATCGGACTCCCAAGGGTCCTGGGAGGATGGGAACTGATCATTTCCGCACTCAAATTGAAAGGCCAACTCAGGGAGGAAGGTCTATTTAAAAACAAGAGGAAGATGGAAATTCGCCTCGAGCAACTACTCGTGGAAATTCCACAGACCGAGGCATTCGTTTACGTAAACGGTCAACTCGGGCAAAGAACCTACATGGGCGCATGTTCGGGAAGCCGTGTACTCACCTTCCGACATACCCGCCACTCGTATAAAGCAAAGGAGAAAACTCTCCCGATGGAGGTTTACCTAGACCGCCGCACGCAGCTCAAAGAAGCACCGGCTATTCTCACATGGGAAGAAACGCAGGCATTAACTCTCGACGCAGCTCCGCCGCAAGAAGGCCGATCTCGGGGCCCGCAGCGGAGGAAAACTAGCAAACCACGAGTATCGCTGCACCCAACTCCGTAATGCCCCGAGTATGCTCAAGAAGAAGGAAAGGAACGCGATATACCGTGAAGAGATCAAGGAGACCGTTCGCTTGAGCCGAGAACTCTCCAACCTCCCACGGGGGTCCGCAACGCACGCTTCAGCCTGTGCAACCACCTGTGCACCGACATTCGAACAACCGCGTCAAACCGTAGGCTACCTCCCGCAGAGGCATCCAAGCCATTATCCTCGGGACGAGAATCCGTCCAAGCCGCCGAAGCTCCCGGAATTCATCCACAATCAATGTGTTGAGGGAAGACATATGGCCCTATGCTACGAGGAATCCTCCTCTAACTATGGCTCAACTCAAGAGCCTATTCGTAAGGGACCAAACCCGATGTCGCGTCCTAACCCGATCGGGTCAAATCCATGCATTACCACCTAAGGCCACCAAAAAGCCGACGGAGCCGTAATTGCAATCCGGCCAGCCCGAAGACGCAAATTCCTTGAAAGAGGACCCAATCCTCACTACCAGCGTACTGTGCGAACATTTCCCTTTGGTCTCTCGCTCACCTCTTCATATCCTCACAAGCTCAAGCTAGAGGAAAGCCTCGGCCCGTACCATGGTCCCCGTGGACGCAACCCCAGATGAAGTCATTCAGATGATTGGCAACATCCACTATGGCAACATTATCACCTTCACAGATTTGGACCTTCCAAGATTTGGGGCTGATCACAATGAGTCGCTCTACATCACAGTCCAACTGGACGAGCGTCGCCTTCCCCGCGTGTAGGTAGAAGGAGGTTCTGGAATGAATGTCTTGCCCGCCAAGAGGATGGACCTGCTTGACATCAAGCCCACAGATCTTAAGCCTTCAGTCCACACTGTCAATGCCTATGACTCTACTTCCCATACAGTTCTCGGGGTTGCTACTCTTAACATCTGGTTCGGCAAGCGGATGATCCCCACCGAATTCCAAGTGTTGGACATTCCAATCACTTTCACAGCCATCCTGGGGCATCCCCGTCGCATCAAATCAATGGCGTGGCATCCACCCTTCATCGTGCCTTAAGTTCATGCAAGGCAACGAGCTAACCACGCCTACTGGCGACAATGCCACCACCGAGGGGACCAGCACCAACGACATTCCAGTGTTAGAAATCAAGCATAATGAAGACATGCCATTAACTGGATTCACTCTGGAGACCTCCAAGATCCAAATATGCAACGTGGACCTTCCACTGTCTCACGATCAGATTCCTCCTGCCACGAAGATGATGAAACTCATGAACTTCATCCCGTGATCGGGCTCGGCAAAAGGCCGCAAGGCCAACACCAAGTTATTGAAGTCAAGGACCACACCACGGTCCAGGGGGCTTGGCTACGTGCCAACACCGGCCGACATCAAGGAAGACAAAAGGCTCGCCCGCACCAAGGCAAGATCCCGTAAAAGGGGAACCTCCGACGGCACACCCACCTCCGACCTTCCAGCCTTTGACCTCGCTCATTACTTCACCAAGGGAACCAAAGCAGCGTAACCGAGGGGACCGACAAGGGAACCAACAGCAGTAACCGAGGGGACCGACGAGGGAATCGACAGCCAGACCGAGGGGACCGACAATGAACCGGCGCAGAACCGAGGGGACCGACAATGGAACCGATGAAGATGAGAAAGAAGCAGGATAGTCAAGACAGAGACCACAGGAAGAATTGAACAATAGCATGGAACCTCAAGCGTTTTAGAGGACTCAAAGCTAATCCGATAAGGGAGCGTTCGACATCACAGCCTCTACTCGGACCAACCGCCACCACACCAAAGATGAGTACACACTCAAGGGAATCTCGTGACCGGGAGGAGCAACTCAAGGTACTCTCCATGGGAAATGATTGTTCGGATCAGCCACCGAGGCCACATTCGAGACAAGAAGTCCAAAGCGTATGAACCGAGTTCATAGAGGATGCTCTCATGGACCAAATTTCTACAGAGTCCTGCTTTGAAGAAGTCATGGAGTTTCCAAACTTGATCGATCGGGCTCCGACAATAGCATGATTGCCATGATTGGGACAGCAGGCCAAGCCTCTCGATCCCCACACCCTCATCAAGCATCCAAAGCAATGCCACCGAAGAATTGGGTAACATTCACTGCACCAAGGGCAAGCCAGGCAGAATGGAAGACAAGCCGGGCCCGCACCCACATCTCCCTAAACCCGGTCTCAAACCCTTCGAGCCGCCTTTGTCAAAGACCAGCCCTTCCGAGTCATCCAACGGCCTTACGCCTGAGGACTATAATAATGTAGCCAATCATGTATGCCCGTTCTTGTTTAATGAAAAGTCCGACCTTTCTGAGTATCCTCTCATTGCCACTTTAACAACTGATAAGTTAACAAACAACTTAAAAGACGTTAATAATTCAATTGATAAAGAAGCAGACACATTAAACGAACAATATATTAAGGAAGTTCTCGAGCATGTAGTTGACCAAGAGGACAACCGGGCCCAAGCTGCCAAAGAGGTTATGACCAAAGTGAACCTGGGGTTAATGCAAGATCCTAAAGAGACACAAGTGGGCGCTTTCGCCGATGCGTAAAAGAAGCCCCGATAAGCCTCTTCCGGGAGTATGTTGACGTGTTTGCTCGGTCATATCAGACATGCCAGGACTCGATCCCTCGATCGTGGAGCACAGAATTCCCCTGGATCCCGAATCCAAGCCTATCAAACAGAAGCTGCGCAAGATCAAGCCAGAGTGGTCCTTGCAAGTTAAAGAAGAAATTGAGAAAATGCTCTGAGTTGGTTTCATCAGAGTGATTGAGTACCCGACATGGCTCTCCAACATCGTGACGGTCACCAAGGCCAATGGAAAGGTCAGATGCTATGTGGATTTCCGGGATCTCAACAAGGCCAGCCCTAAAGATGATTTCCCACTGCCTAACATCGACATGCTGGTCGACACCACGGCAAATTTCGAAGTAAAGTCCTTTGTGGACGGGTTCGCTGGATACAACCAGATCAAAATGTCCGAGGAGGATCAAGCCAAGACTGCCTTCACCACTCCGTGGGGGACATACTGTTACACGGTCATGCCGTTCGGTCTGAAGAACGCTGGGGCTACTTACTAATGGCCGCAATAGCCCTCTTCCATGACATGATTCACAAAGAAATCGATGTATATGTCGACGACATGATCATCCACTCCAAGGGATCGACATGCAAAGACATGGCAGATCCGAGAAAGTTCTTCAATGTACTGTAAAGCACTCCATGAGGTTGAACCCGGCAAAGTGCACCTTCGGCGTCAAGCGCGGTAAGGTACCGGGGTACATGGTTACAGATAGAGGTATCGAAGCCGATCCCAAGAAAATCAAGGCCATCATCGACATGAAGCCACCTCAAACCCTGACAGAAGTAAAGAGCTTCATGGGAAGACTTCAGTACATTAGTCGCTTCATCAACCAGTTGACATCTCTCTGCGAGCCCATGTTCAAACTGATGAAAAAGAATGTCGACATCAAATGGGACTCCGAGTGCCAAACAACTTTTGAGAAGATCAAGACCTACTTGGTTAATCCCCCAATTTTGTGCCCGCCACATGAAGATAAGCCACTACTCCTATATCTCGATGCAATGTACACGTCAATCGGAGCAATGCCGGCACAAGAACAGAAAAATTCCAAGGTTGAGCATGCAATCTACTTCGTAGTTTAAGCTTCAAGGAAGTGAACTCACTACTCAAAGACGTAGAAAACTTGTACCGCCTTGGTATGGGTAGTCGGGAAACCGAAACACTACATGCAGCCGCATTCATTGCTCCCGGGTCTCCAAAGTGGACCCCGTCCGATATCTCTTTGACAAGCCATCCTGTCAATGCGGCTAGCCAAGTGGTCATTCTTCCCGCCGAGTTCAACATCAAGTACATGGTCGAAAATCAACAAAGGGTAGAGTCATGGCGCATCACCGGCCGACTTCCCGAGCAAAGGAACCTAAGGGTCTTGATCCGCAATTTCCTGACGACGGAATCTTTTCACTTGACAGCCGCAAACCGCTGGAAACTCTTTTCGATAGGGCAGCCAACAAGAAGGGGAATGGCATTGGAATGCTCCTTGTCGATCCCAAGGACGAGCATACTCCCATAGCCATCAAGATGAATTTCAAGCAACCAACAATGCAAACAGAATACGAAGCCTCGTGCAAGTAGGACCGGAAGCCGCCTCGAGCGCAACATCTCGTAACCGGATGTATTTGGAGACTCCATTGATCATCAATCAAGTGTCCAACAAATGGAAGACGGTAGATTCTCGCCTCCGAAGTACCACGCGTACATGGAGGAGCTCATCGCTCGCCCAAGGACATCTCTTTTCACTACTTGCCAAGAGACAGAACCGCTCGTAGACGCCCCGGCAACCTCGCCTCTCTTGTCGAAATTTCCGATGGGAAAGCAAGAAACCCTCGTAATAGGCAGACGGGAAACACTCGCCTATTGCTGTGAGATCGAAAAAGAAAAAGAAACGATCGACGAACCCTGGTACAATCAAATTTACTAGTACCTCCAAAACGGAGAAGCTTCCTTCATAAATGAAGATGGAAAATACAAAGAAGGGATCAAAGCCAAAAACACGATGGCATTAAAACGCCTGGCATCCCACTTCGTCATTCTGGGGGGTATGTTGTACAAGAAGCGCCACCAAGGGCCACTCCTTCGGTGTGTAAACAAAGAAAAAGCCAGCGAGCTAATGAATGAAGTTCACAACAGAACCTGCGGTCCGCACATGAACGCCCGAGTATTGACACAGATCATTCTCCGTATGGGATACTATTGGATATCAATGGAAACAGACTGCATCCAGTTCGTCCGAAGCTGCGACAAATGTTAACGGTTCTCCAACCTCAATCACATCCCACCTCACGAACTCTATTGCATGACTACGCCATGGCCTTTCGCCACATGGGGAATCGACGTCATCGGCAAGATCACTCCTCCAGGGAGAAATGGTCACGAGTTCATTTTAGTCGCAGTCGACTACTTCACCAAATGGGTAGAAGCCAGATCGTACAAGGTCCTGAATTCTAAGAAGGTGGCCGAGTTCATCCGAGAGAACATCATGTGCCGATACGGAGTGCCCAACGAGATCATATCCGACAATGGGACTCACTTCGAAAGAGATTGTGACCAACTACTGACCGACCCGTAGTCACACGTCACAAGTCTTCTCCTTACGTACCACAAACCAATGGTACAAGAGAGGCAAACAACAAAACTCTCGCCATGATAATCGAAAGATGACCACCGAGGTCGAGACTCGGCCCGAAAAGCTACATTTAGCCCTCTCGGGGATACGTAACGCCGCCGTAACCGCCACAGGGGAGACTCCATTCGCGCTTACCTACGGAATGGAAGCGATGTTGCCCGTGGAATTGGAAATTCCATCCCTCCGAGTCCTCTTGGAAAACGGGATCAATGAAGTCGAATGGCTATAGAGCCGTCACGACGAACTTGCTCTACTCGACGAGCGCAGATTGAAAGCCATGGAACATACTCGAGCCTACCAAAGCAGAATGGACCGAGCATTCGATAAGAAAGTCAAGATCCGAGACATCAGAGAAAGCGACTTGGTGCTAAAGGAAAAGCCTCCTACGCAGACCAATCCCCTCGGAAAGTGGGAGCCTACCTGGATAGGACCATTCGTGGTACAAAGAATCTTCTCCGGAGGAGCCATGAAGCTAGCAGATTTGGATGGAAACCCTTTCGTTAACCCCGTGAACGGAAGCAAGCTCCGCAGATACTTCGTTTGAGGAAGAGCACGAGTCAACTCACCTTCCCCATACACCGTCCCCTCGCAAATTAAAGTGCTAAAAGAGTAATACCCAACCGGATACATTCCCGCTAATGATCCAGTAAAAGACAAAGGTCGCACTTCTTTTATTTTTTTTGCTTTTCCCAAATTCACCTAAAGTGTCGAACTACGGTGACCTGAGCCCCTTAGTCCAATTGTAAAAGGGGAACGTAGGCAGCCATCTTTGGTTCGGTCTAAAAAAAAATAAAAATATATACAATAAGCATCAATTGCTTGTGTTTCGAAAAACTCTTTTCATTTAACCTACAAATTCATAACGGTTAAAACAATCTTTGATGAGTTCAAGCACGGTCAACTCTTGACTCGCTACATTCTAGCAAAACTACAATAAAACATTAATCAATTAATGTGTCTGCAATGACAATGGGTGGATACTCTGGACAGCAAGGTCAACCTAGTTTCCCGTGCTTGGTCCTTCATCCTTCTTCCCCTTCCCTTTTCCCCGGCGAGTGTTCTTCACCTTCGCAGGAAAAATTTCGGTAGGCCTTCTACCTGGCTCAGGGACTCTTCCCGACGCCTCCGTCAAGCCAGTGGCTGTCAACGCAGCCCTTTCTCTAGCTCTGTCTCGAGCCGCCTCGCTTCGAGCTATCATCACAGTGCTTTGATTGGCCTCCCGATCAGCACTTGTCTCATAATCAGTGTAAGTACGCCAATCCAATTCGCAACCTTTTAGATGCATTTTAATATAATAAAACTGCATTAAAGGGCGTTTTGGTAAATTCCCGGCCTACCCCGAGACTTCCGGAAACGTTCCATGAGTTTCCCGCGAAGGAAGTACCTTTTGGTACATTATTCATGCCAAAGGACCTCTTGGGAATAAAACCTGTTGGACCTTTTGGGTATTTTCCCGAAATGTTCCAGAAACTGGTTTTTGGCGCCAAAAGCGGTTGAGCCACCTTGTGTCACGTGACAACTTGAGGCATGGAAAGAGGACGCGTAAGGTCGTGCGACACACTAAGGCAGCCAACTGCAGCCTATAAATAAGACCCTCCCCCTCTCATAAAAGGATCCCAACTTTAGCCTACTGTTACTCTGCAGGATTTGCAGCGTAACGAACCTCTCCAAACACAAACCTCTCTCTCTCCTACCTTCAACCTACCCAATTCCTCCCTTCCAAACCCAATTCTCAAGCCACACCAATTGAGCCCCTTGCCTTAATCCTTCTAGATCAGAGGTGACGAATTGAAGGGTTCTATATCTAACTAGATATAGAATTCGTGGAAGCAACAAGGGTAACGATTCCCTAAACTCAATCTCTCTCTCTCTCTCTTGCTTAATTTCTATTAATTCTAGCATTTAATTTTGTTTGGATTCAGTAATCAGATCCTAGCTATCTGGATTACTGAATCCCAATCGCAATCTCTCTGTTTAATCTGAATAATCAGTGCAATTGAGCTTATATTGTTGATCATTTGATTGGATTTTGTGTTTGAACCCCAAGGGGGTGTGGATCTACTCATATCCACACTCCCTGGGTTGATTTAGTTTCGTTTCTGTATTTCGTTCGTAATCTAGTTAATTGATTAGATCTGTATAGCTTTCTGTTGATTTTGTGTTCATCTTGTTAAGTTTCTGCAGATGGCTCATATGTGTCACGCGACATCTTCGTCTCCAAGTGATCCTGTGTCACGCGACACATGTGGTCACTGGTGCGATGTGTCATGCGACATACATGACCCATCTGCAGAGACCCTTTTTCCTTTGTAATCTGTTTTAGATTGTTTGTATCAGGGATGTGGCCTCCCTAAATAATGGGCTCACAATATGTAATTCTCGTTCCATAATTAATAAGATGCATTTTATCACACTTTGTTTATTATCAATATTTGCACACACTTTGGATTTACTTGGATGTTTCTGATTGAAAGACTCGTCTATGGACGAGGCGTGTTGGGTGAACTCTCGGTTCTTCCCAACACGTAACCTGACCTCCGAACTCATGTTTTCTCTCTAAACAAAAGGTTTTCAATGTTTCCTCTTAAAACGGCGTGGCGACTCCTTCTTTTCATTTAAACCGGAAATCACATTTTTTTCGGGCGAGCGCACATTCAGTGGCGACTCCGCTGGGGATGTCACTTGAAAACCTGTTTTTCAAGTGTTGAGTGGGTCAAGCTTTTGTTTAGTCAAAACGTCCAATACATCCATTTTGTGTGCATTATTTGATAATCATTTGTGATTCATACATCTTGTTGATTATGGAACTTGTGAGCCCTTTGTGCTTGTGGCCATTCTTTCTTGTGCATTAGTACTTGTGTGTTGCTCTGGCTATGGTAAAACAGGGGCTGATTTGATGATTGAAGAGCCGCTTGGTTCGCTGACCATCCAGGTCGTGCGACATCTTTGTCTCTGGTTGTCCTGTGTCACGCGACAAAGGGTGGCCACTGAACATAACTTCAGAAGAGTGGTTTGAGGGCAGTCCCTTGGATCAAGCGTGACTCAATTGATCGTTGTTCCCTGTTTATCCTGTGTGAGGGTGTGTGTTGTTTTTTTTTCCTTTCAAAAAAAAATAAATAAAAATAAAAAAATCTCTGTTTTGTAAATAAAGGAATATAGTCATCCGCACACTACATCACTTAGATTTAGAACCCTCGGGTGCGATTGACGGCATCGCGGACGGCCATGAAATTCACCTACGCTTGAGCGCCTGAAATCAAACCTAAACCCCTAGTGCGTTATAGGTGAAACCACACTAAACCTTACCCACGGTTGGTTTTCGATACAATGTTTTAATTACAACAAAATGAATTGTTTTTGAAAAATAGTATAGGTCCTTATACCTTCTCCCAAAACCTCACACCTTGTGGGCATGTTGCCAAATGCAACATGATTTCACGTGGGAGCATGTCACTCTCGTGGCGTGTTCTAAACGAGAGATCATGCCGCATTGCCAACATGTACCGACGAGAGGTCATGCCGGATTTTTCTCCGAAATTCTTCGAAAAGACCCGTTATGCTGCCCAAATTTCCTTAGAAATTTGGACAAACCATTTCGTTCCATAAAGATGTTAGGGTTTGGGCTAGGTACCATCACCTATTATATGTTTCAAAACAAAGCATTTGATGTAATTCGAACGTTGCGTCATTAGGTTTCCCCGAGGTATAGTTAGCATGAATAAAGGCTTATCCTTTCCCAACTGTATTTAGGATTTAAAATACTGATTTATACTGGAACATAAATGAATTTGTGTTTGTGCGAGTCTGTCCCGTTTCTTTCCCTCTCCCGTTACTCAAAAATTTCCCTTCCAGCACCTTATAAACCCCTCTCTACACCTGCAGCTACGGCGATTTGGGTCCGCTCATCCGTCTCGGGAGGTCGTTTGGTCCGTGTGCAAGCAGTGTCAGTTGGTTTGGAATCAGAAATGGCCGGCAATGGAGATGTTTTTTCTGCTCAGTCCGCTGGAGGCTCAGTGACAGTGGGTCAGACGGGTTTGAATGAGATGACTACGGAAGAATTGAGGGTGATGCTGGAAGCCGCTCTAGCTCGGGAGCGTGAGGCTTGTCTCTTAGTTCAAAATGTCAAGGCTCGTGAAGAAGAGGCTCACAACCGTTTCGTGGAAGCCATGAGAGCCAAAGGGATTGCGGTACTTCGTAGAGAGGATGGTTCCTACGAAGAGATTACGGAAGATAGCCATAATGAAATCGAATCCGCTTCACCTGCTCAACCAACCCAGCCTAGCTACAATACAATGCCTCCCCCAGTGAGCTATGTTCCGCGATCTGATCAAGTAGCTTCTGCAGGGGTGGTGGCAAGTGACCAAGGAAGACTCATTCCCCCATCTTCTCAAGGGTATAGCCAGGTTATCCAGCAAGGTGTCAGCAGAAATGACGGTCGGCCTGCGAATTTCTTTGATCTCACTGCTTCTCCAACTCCCAATGCTCCAATACCACAGTTTCAGCATGGACCTCAGTTTCGAACCAGCTTTTCCCAGCCTCAGTATAGTGTGTATCCAGATGGTTATCAGGGTGTTCAGTATGGTGTTCAGAAGAATGGTCAGTACCGGCTCTCAGGAAATCAGATAGTTCAGGACGGTGTCTCAAGGTACCAGCAGTTTCAGACCCAAGACAGCTTTTCTCAACCAGCAGAGTGCTCCACCCTTACTCGGCATATTTATGGTTCTACCCCATACTCAGCTCCGTGTGTCAGCTCAGGATTATCTTCTATTGGTCAGTACATAGGTCAGTCGGCACAATACAGCTCCCAGAACCCCGGTGGGCAATTCAACGGTTATGATATGTATGGAAACAAGATTCCTAGCCCGATTAGTTTGTTGGACAGCAATATTGGTGTGATGTACCCGATTTTTGAAATCAAACGGAGTCGCCACGCCATTTTTGTTTTAAGGGCCAAAACTTTGAAAAATGCCCGAGATTAGAAATTTGGGTTCGGAGGTCACGTTACACGCCGGGAAGGACGTTAGTGTGCACCCGGAGTGCCTCGTGAAACGAGTCTTCCAAGCTTAAAAACCATTTGTGTGTGTGTGTGTGTGTGTGTGTGTTACTTTGGCAAAAATAAGTTGAAACTGAGGAAAGTAAAAATTGGGAATTCTTTATTAGATTTTGGACAGATCCCATGATTTTTGGTGTGATTTTTGGGTTGAGATTTGACACTCAAAAGATTTTTGGAAGATGAAAACCATTTCTGCCAGAAGGAAAAAGGCAGTGGACACTTAATTTTGAAATGGACTTTAGGGCTTGAAAACTCCAAAATATGGGAAAAGTCCGAGAATGAAAAATGTTCAAAATACCTTAAATAAGGTTTATGTAAAAGAACTTTTCATTTTGGAGATGATTTGAGGATCCAAAACCTTCTGGAAATCTCAGATGTGAAATCTGGACTTCCAGAGACTGATGAACTGACCTTTAAAGGAAAATTTGAAAAAGGGAGTTTTACTCACGAAAAAAATAAAGTAAAAATATGTCTGGAAAGATATGGATGTTAGATATAAAAAGTGTTTTGTAGTCAACACCAAATTCCAAGTTTATATGTGTCCAAAAAATTAGACCATGGACTGGGGTCTTAGAAAATTGCTACTGGACAGAAACTTCTCAAGAAGGAAAATGTGATTTTAAAGGGGGTTTGGCATCCATGCTTGTCCCCATTTCCCTAGGTTTTGATTAGTAGTCACTAGGCATTTTAGTGGTGATCTACTTAATCAAACCATCCTTGGGGTACATTAGGACTTAAGCACTTCATTTGCTTGGGAAGGGGAATTTTGTAAAGATGAAATTAAAGAGAAAAATCAACTAGAGATTTAAAAATGTGGACCATTTGAGATGGTCATTCATGAAGATGAACTTCAAGATGACCATCTTGGGTCAAAACTTAAGTTAAACTTGACATAAAGTAGATCAAAGTAAGAAGAACAAGATGAACAAGAAGTTGAAGGGGAGTTTTAGGGTTTAAAGAAGGAGGGCTTTACCAATGGTGACACCCTATCTTCCTAGGCTTGGAATTTGACTTGAGGAGTATCAAGATTTGGTGTTTGACTTGAGGAGTATCAATATTTGGTGTTTGGATTTGTGTTTGAGTGGATTCAAGGCTTGAATGTGTTTAGGGTTTGATGATAGAGTTGATCAAAGAGAAAACAAGTAGATAACACTTAAGTCCTCTATGTTTTCTCCCTAATCTTCATCTTGAGTAGTGTTTTAAGCTTGAGCTTGGTGTGTTTAAGAGTGATTTGAAAATGTTTGAAGTGAATTTGGGAAAGGTTCAAGAGAAAATGGTGGCAATCTAAGGATTCCCACTGTTTTCTCTCTATTTTCGCCAGAATACGGCCTTCGTGAGTAAAATGTGTTGTGTAAACTGAGAGAGGAGGGTTCAATTTATAGCCCTCTGAAATTGACAAACATGTCCGCGCGGATTGGGTTGTAAACGTGCACTGTTCATTAAATGCAGCTCCGTGCTTTGGAGCAGAAGAATAAAATTCAAAAATTCCAGCAGTTTATGTTTTTCAACTTGCCCAATTCGGATTTTTCCAATTTCTTTTGCTTTTTGAGATTCTTTCCTTGGTTTATCTTTAAATGGCAAACCCTAATCTACCCTTGGTTGGTTTGAAATGTTAGAAATGTTAGGAATGTTAAAACTTCCGTTAATTTTCTAACGAAAATACTAACAAGCTCAGATTGGAGCACTTACAGTAGCCCCTCGGCGACGGCGATTTCGAAGGAAGCGGGGTCGTCGATAAGAGTAAGGCTCCATATTTGGTAGGATGATCAGGTGATCGAGTAGCTGAACCTATTTAATAGGCTACCTACGTATCCTTAAGAGGAATCAAGCCGGCCGTAGTTCGGGTCTTTGACCCTGGAGATGATGGCGTCTTAGGCGCCTCGAACCCGATGAGCGGAGTTCTGCGATCGGTTCTTTGGAAAGAAACTATACTGGGGATAAGAGATGACCATTTTAGGTCGGATGGCTATCCGCTCTGCTGGGGATAGGAATGACCATTTTGGTCTGGTGGCTATCCGCTCTGCTGGGGATAGGAATGACCATTTTCGGTCGGATGGCTGAACCTAATGATAGGCTACCTACGTATCCTTAAGAGGAATCAAGCCAGTCATAGTTCGGGTTTTTGACCCTGGAGTGACTGCATTAGGGAAGTTACCCTATGGTTTGACTATTTTTGGGAAGTCGCCCTATGGTTTGACTATTTTGGGGAAGTCACCCTATGGTTTGACTATTTTTAGGAAGTCGCCCTGAGATCTGACTATTTTTGGGAAGTCACCCTATGATTTGACTATTTTTGGAAAGTCACCCTATGATCTGACTATTTTTGGGAAGTCGCCCTATGGTTTGACTATTTTGGGGAAGTCACCCTATGGTTTGACTATTTTTAGGAAGTCGCCCTATGATCCGACTATTTTTGGGAAGTCGCCCTATGGTTTGACTATTTTGGGGAAGTCACCCTATGATCTGACTATTTTTGGGAAGTCACCCTATGGTTTGACTATTTTGGGGAAGTCACCCTATGGTTTGACTATTTTGGGGAAGTCACCCTATGGTTTGACTATTTTGGGAAGTCGCCCTATGGTTTGACTATTTTTGGGAAGTCGCCCTAAGATTTGACTATTTTTGGGAAGTCACCCTATGGTTTGACTATTTTGGGGAAGTCACCCTATGGTTTGACTATTTTGGGGAAGTCACCCTATGATTTGACTATTTTGGGGAAGTCGCCCTAAGATCTTACTATTTTTGGGAAGTCACCCTATGATTTGACTATTTTTGGGAAGTCACCCTATGATCTGACTATTTTTGGAAAGTCACCCTATGGTTTGACTATTTTGGGGAAGTCACCCTATGGTTTGACTATTTTGGGGAAGTCGCCCTATGGTTTGACTATTTTTGGGAAGTCGCCCTAAGATTTGACTATTTTGGGGAAGTCGCCCTAAGATTTGACTATTTTTGGGAAGTCGCCCTATGATTTGACTATTTTTGGGAAGTCGCCCTATGACTTGACTATTTTGGGGAAGTCGCCCTATGATCTGACTATTTTGGGGAAGTCGCCCTATGGTTTGACTATTTTTGGGAAGTCGCCCTAAGATTTGACTATTTTGGGGAAGTCGCCCTAAGATTTGACTATTTTTGGGAAGTCGCCCTATGATTTGACTATTTTTGGGAAGTCGCCCTATGACTTGACTATTTTGGGGAAGTCGCCCGATGATCTGACTATTTTGGGGAAGTCGCCCTATGATTTGACTATTTTTGGGAAGTCACCCTATGATCTGACTATTTTTGGGAAGTCACCCTATGGTTTGACTATTTTGGGGAAGTCACCCTATGGTTTGACTATTTTGGGGAAGTCACCCTATGGTTTGACTATTTTGGAGAAGTCGCCCTAAGATTTGACTATTTTTGGGAAGTCGCCCTATGATTTGACTATTTTTGGGAAGTCACCCTATGATTTGACTATTTTGGGAAAGCCGCCCTATGATCTGACTATTTTGGGGAAGTCGCCCTATGATTTGACTATTTTTGGGAAGTCGCCCTAAGATTTGACGATTTTGGGAAAGTCGCCCTAAGATTTGACTATTTTTGGAAAGTCACCCTATGATCTGACTATTTTTGGGAAGTCACCCTATGGTTTGACTATTTTGGGGAAGTCACCCTATTGTTTGACTATTTTGGGGAAGTCGCCCTATGGTATGACTATTTTTGGGAAGTCGCCCTAAGATTTGACTATTTTGGGGAAGTCGCCCTAAGATTTGACTATTTTTGGGAAGTCGCCCTATGATTTGACTATTTTTGGGAAGTCGCCCTATGACTTGACTATTTTGGGGAAGTCGCCCTATGATCTGACTATTTTGGGGAAGTCGCCCTATGGTTTGACTATTTTTGGGAGGTCGCCCTAAGATTTGACTATTTTTGGGAAGTCGCCCTATGATTTGACTATTTTTGGGAAGTCGCCCTATGACTTGACTATTTTGGGGAAGTCGCCTGATGATCTGACTATTTTGGGGAAGTCGCCCTATGATTTGACTATTTTTGGGAAGTCACCCTATGATCTGACTATTTTTGGGAAGTAACCCTATGGTTTGACTATTTTGGGGAAGTCACCCTATGGTTTGACTATTTTGGGGAAGTCACCCTATGGTTTGACTATTTTGGAGAAGTCGCCCTAAGATTTGACTATTTTTGGGAAGTCGCCCTATGATTTGACTATTTTTGGGAAGTCGCCCTATGACTTGACTATTTTGGGGAAGTCTCCCTATGATCTGACTATTTTGGGGAAGTCGCCCTATGATTTGACTATTTTTATGAAGTCGCCCTAAGATTTGACGATTTTGGGGAAGTCGCCCTAAGATTTGACTATTTTTGGGAAGTCGCCCTATGATTTGACTATTTTTGGGAAGTCGCCCTAAGATTTGATGATAATGTTCTTTTAGAAAAGTAGTTGACTAAGATATGATTTCATACCTGTGCTGTGCTTACCTGTAGCTGCCGGAAGGACTGAGGCTTCGGCTGATGTTGATGAAGAGTTGTTGGGTTGCGGTTTCGCGACGATTTCTTGTCTTTGGAGGCATTTTGACTGAAGGAGGAGTTTGGTTGAGTCTGCATCTTGCTGGTGATCGTCAACCTTGTAGAAGTTGTTGAGCTTGTCTTCACATTGGGACTTCTTGCTTTTGAGAACTTTGTGTCTCTGATCGATTTGCATTTGAGAACTTGGCGTCTCCGACCGATTTGTATTTTGAGAACTTGGCATCTCTGACCGAATTGTATTTGAAAACTTGGCGTCTCTGACCGAACTGTATTTGAGAATTTGGCATCCCTGACCCATTTGCATTTGAGAACTTGGCGTCTCTGACCGATTTGTATTTGAGAACTTGGCGTCTTTGACCGATTTGTATTTTGAGAACTTGGCGTCTCTGACCGAATTGTATTTGAGAACTTGGCGTCTCTGACCTAACGGTAGACACTGGAGGTGGTCTTCATTGGGGGATGTTTTCATCCATTTGTGGACATTGGAGGTCGTCTTTAGCAAGTTGCAGACGCCGGAGCTTGTCTTTGCCAAAGTTTGTAGATCTTTGGAGTGTCTTCATCCATTTGTGGACATTGGAGGTCGTCTTTGGTGAAGATCATCCTTGCCGAAAAGGGGGATTTGATTTCACGTTTGAATTCCTGCATTCGTTAGTGAAGAGGAAGATGCATATATGACATTCATGATGACAGATGCATGCATAGAGCTAAAAAAATGATTATGAGATGATGCATTTACTTGCTTTCGAAGATGCACTTAGCCTACGCTTTTTGGCAGGGAAATTACGATTTATGATTTTCAATCACTTAGGATTTTTCCTATTGATTCAAGTTTTGTGCATGCTACATGAGCCCAGGGGAGATTTTTGTGGGGATGCATGATGATGAGAGGGGATGCATTGGGATGTATGTGTCTAGAGACTGCTTGGAACAGCTTTTGAGCAAGTGGGGGAGGTGAGAGCCCTCGATCGCGATTTAAACAGTGGTTGTTGATGAGGCTTTGTTAACAGTATCGCATGGACCTCAATCTTGATGAGATTGGATTCGGATCTCGGGTCGTGATTGGAATTTTCCCTCTCAATCTTGGTCATTTGAAGCTGATGCTGACAGGCTCTAAGGCACGTTGATATGAGTGAAGCTTCTTTCCTTTGGGTGAGATGTGACTTCGGCCGAAACCTTGTTCGGAGAATGTTTTGATGAAATTGCTAATGCAGGGAGAAACCCAAATCTTAAATTCCGATGCTACGGGAAGCTGCTATGTACCAAGTTCTGAAGCTGAAAATCTCGTTGCTGATGTGACTAGACCTTTCTTGTGACTTGATAAAATTCAGGTCCAAAGGACCAGCTTGACAAAGCCCCCGGATCCTATTAAAGCGAGGAAAGATCCCTTCTTTGGCAAAGCCTCGGTCTGAAGAACTGAGTAGGCAAAGTCCAGATTTTGAAGAAGCGACTTGGCGAAGCCCCAATCTTATAACCTCGTCGTCATTAGCAGAGTCCCAATCTGATTGGTAATGCAAAGCAATCCTGAAAATAATCTGACAAAGATCGAATCTATCTCGTAGTGAAAAACCCAATGTGGACCCAAAGATGACTATAGAAGCCCCAGCTTGAAGAGCTGATACAGGAGAACCTGGGAGAACCGCTTAGCAAGCCCCAGCGTGAAGAAATTCAGAGTAGTCTTACAGAGGAGGCGCCCATCTTTTCGCAGACCTTAGTCGGCCGATTCTGGACCGAGACTCGAAATGTTTACGTGCAGGGGCATATCTTTTGAAAGGTGGGAATTTCTCCCGAATTTGTGTATGACACTCTCGCTTTTGGTTTGACTCTTTTGAGAGAGTATAAGCATCACAAGGTGTGGAAAAGTGTATGGAAGCCCCCGGCCGACGTAAAGACAAAGTGTTTGGCTCTATTTCCCTATGATGGAGAGAGAGAAGACTTGTCGAGACACTTGAAAACTTGTTTTATTCGTGATAATCACAAGGCTACTTAAAACCCTTTGTTAATGTTCGGGTTATTCAACCCCTAAATCTGATATGAACAAATATTTTGATTAATCACAAGGAGAAAATCAACTGATATCGAGAATCAAGCTCGGAAGGGCGGAAAGTGTATAGGGACAATCCTTGATGAGAACGGATTTTTTTTTGGAATTTGTTTGTGATTTCGACCGGACCATTTCTGGTTGCCTACGTTCCCTTCATTATGAAGAGCTCAGGTCGCCGTAGTTCGGGCTTATCCCGAATGAAGAGAGAATGAGTGTGAAAATTCAAGACTTTGACGTTCTTTTGGGAATTTGAGGATTGGAGATTCGAATAACATATCCCCTTAGAGTGTCCATGAAAGACACGGATGCGAAGTCCCAGTGGGACATCCACGGCAAGTGTTTGTGGAGTAGAAATGAATTATGCTCACATGAATCAAATTCGAATTTGCACAATCTTTGATTGGTAATTTTGAGCCAAAATGGATTAGATTCCAATTTAAGCAAGCAATGAACCATTAATTTGATTTAGATTTTACGATGAAATTGCTATCCGATAGGAATTGCAGCTGGGTTTCCGGGCTTCGATCGACCATCGGGTGATTTGGAAAATCATGACCTCTTAAGATGAGAGGTCATTTGGGCCTTTGCTGACTGAACCTCTAATGATGAGAGGTTGGCTTGCAGGGATGTGTTTGGGAAATCTATGGCGGGGAAGATTGATTTCCTCTAAGAATGAGAGGTCAAATTTTGACTTTGACCAAAGGCGAGGGTAATGGGAGTATCCTCTAAAATCGAGAGGATGGCTTGGGATTGATTTAAGGTAATGGTGAGAGGAAGTCCAAGCTATCGACAACTTTTGCGAACTTGCGAGGATTCGGGCTCTTTTTTTTTTTTGATCATTGGAGAGCTTCTTGAGAAGTCGGGGACTTTTGCTGAATTGTGAGGATCGACGGTCCTCTTTTTTTTTTAAGTTCTTGCTTGAATTTTTCTATTTTTTTTTTTTTGAAGAGCCTCCTGAGACGTTGAGGATTTTTGCTGAATTGCGAGGATTTTAAAATCCTTCCTTTGATAATTCGGAAGGCCCTCTTGAGGAGTTGAGGATTATCTTTCCTTCCTTCACAACTTGAACATTTTATGCATCGCTGACTCTCGAAGCTAACTTCTTTGGCGTTGCTTGGACTTCTCTCAGTAAGGAGCAAAAATAATGGCTAAACCGGGTTTCAAAACATGCCGATCTTGAAATGAAAGGATATTGTTTGGTGAGGGTAAGGTAATGTCTTTCCTATGGGTAAAAGGCTTCGACCGCAATCCTTACCAGATGACCTAAACGAAATTAAGTCTTCATTGCTTGCTTAAGCTTTAAATGAGAAAAGATCCATGCAAATTCATTGAGCAACGAGAGAATGATGATGAAAGGGATGTGAGCATATGAGATGCAAGATGGGGAGTTGGTAAGCCCCAATTTGAGAGGGATATCAATTGATTTTCTCACTCCAATTAATTTAAATATTAATCATTTATAAGAATTAGTGGTTGAGCAGCACAAGTGATCATCTAGGATAAAACCATTTCAATTAAGTGTAACGTGAGTGTGCAAGTGATGTCTCGAGTCTAGCAAGAAAAGAAGAAAGACTTATATATATATATATATATATATATAAATTTTAAATGATAGTTAAGCTATCTTTCCACAACATTCGAGGTGGACAAGACCGACAAGTGTCCAAGATGGACTTAGGTGAAAGAAAAATACTAGAACCTACAAAGGTTGACTAAAAGACTATTTTTAGAGATAGGTAGCCCCTAGTCTAGCCGCTCTTTGCTATTGGACCATGCATCTATTCTTCGACGCTGGAGATGGGGGCTACTGCAGATCTTTCCATCAGGATTTCTTTGACAATCTCTTGCTTAATCCAACCATTTTCATCATCTGCGTTGGTCGGTCCACCGACCTTACAAAGGGGTGAGTCAAATTCCATTATGCCCACAAGTCTTGAATCACCAAACTCGACCATGTTGACATTCGGGTTGTTGTTTCTAGGGAATGGGTTACTGATAGTATTGAGCCCTTCAGGCACCTCTAACCTCCCTTGTTCAATCAAACTTTTGATTGCCTTTTCGAGGGACGCAATCATCATACGTCAGTGCCCATGGTAGTGCGATGAAAGGCACAATGCTTGGAGGTATCCAAAGGAGCATTGGGGTTTCTAGGCTGATAATTTTACAAAGGCCGGAGCAAACCTTCTCTCACCAAACCTCTGAAGATATCACTCAAAGGCATCCCAAAGTTTCTCAAGTCTTGGAGCCGGGATACGAATGCATCGGGTTTCTTGGGAACAAAGGAAGTGGCATTGTTACTGGGCCTCTGTCCCGCATAGCTAATCACTTCTTTACCTTTTGGTTGGGCGGTGAGCCGTGTTGGAGGTGGAAGAAACCCGGTATTCTGTAAGCGAGGTGCAGCGGTCGGCTGCCGATTGTAATCCTTTTCGAACTTAGCCCCGGAATTAACCATTGCACGCAAGTCGAGTAGGGGAAGTGACCGAGGGAAGCTCTCTAATGCGGCTTCAAGCATGGCGAAAGATGTCTAAGCTGCTCCTCGTCGGAGGAGGAATGGCCATTTCACTAAGCTTCGTGTTCCACCTTTTATAGAAATCCCCAATATTCTCATCGTGGCGCCGCACCGTTGTCCTGCAGTCAACTCTGTTTGTTTCCCATTCCAAGTTGGCTTTATACTTATCCGTGAAAGTCTTGTGTCTGTTCCCAAGTAGCCCTAGCTTGTGCAATCGGAAAAACCATTTCAAAGCCCCCGACTTCAAAGAGAGGCGAAGTAGTCGGCCAACCTTGGTTTGTGCATCCCTTAGCTTTCATTGCCAAAGTGTAGGTGTCCAAGTAAGTTTTAGGGCACGCACTTCCATCAAAGAGTTCGAGATTGGGCATCACAAACTTGTGAGGCAGGGGTACAATTGAGTCGGGATCTGTAGGCGAAGAGCAGTGTTCCTTTTGACGGTCAATTCATCGATCTGCGCTTTCATTTCCTTGTGTTGCTCCATAAACCAAGCCAATTGGGGATCCAAAGGTGGAGCGGGAATGCCTGAGCCGATATTTAAGCCAGGAAGAGGACTAGCTGTTGGTGGTGCATTGGTGGAAGGAATACCATATCCCAGAGCATAGGTGAAAACCTGTCCTTGGCCCAACTTACCGTGGGGAGTGTAGGTAGGAGCTTGGGCAAAGGGATAGAACCCAGCGACTTGCTGTTGGCTTCCGATTGGCTGAGAAGATGGAGGCAGATCTGAGGTAGCCGGATAGCTCGGATTTCCGGAGTGAGGCCCATAAGTAGGCTTAAGTGCGGGCTGTTGTCCCTGGTTGTTGAATTGCATGGATGGTTGTGGCGAGGATGCATAACCGGGAGGATACTGTAGTCTCGGTGATTCCCGATGAAACTGGGATGGGGGCTTGGTAACCCATTGAACCACGAGTGGAAGCCGTGTGAGGAGCGGTGAGCTAGCATCATTACGAGGAGGGCTCATTTGTTGCCCCGAACCAAGCTGTGGTGGCATTCCAAACCGTTCTGCGAAAGTCCGGATTGATTGGTCCCAAGCGAGGCGGGATCCCAATTTGCTGTGGCATTCAGGGTATCCCCAACCATGGGAAGGCATTCCGTGCGACTTTGTCCCCACGAGGTACTGCGAACCGGCTCGTCCGTCAGTGCATGAATCCGGTGGTGCGGTTGGGGAGCCGGTGACCCGCAGGTCGAGGAGCATAGGCTCGGTGGTAGTACCGTGGGAAGCCGGTGGTGGCATCCTGGAGTAGACGGGTTGACCAAGAGCGGGATTGGGGTCTTCCTCTTCTTCCACGGTGAAGGTGCCATACAGGTTGAGGCGGCGGCCAATCCATGGCTTTTGATAGCCTCCATAAGGTTGTTCGGTTGTGCTTCTGTCGCACTCTCATACATTCGGCTAGCGGATTCCATTGCGGTCTGTTTGAGGAGTCCCGGGAGGCGGAGTGACGTTGTCCCCATCGTTACCGGTGATGCGAGACATTACGAAACCCGGAGTCGGAACAAACGGTGAAGCTGACGATGCGCTTGACTCTTTCCAACTGATCAAACGGTGACCCGGTGCCCGAAACCAAGCTTTGTGAGGAGCTGCGGGGGAAAGGCACGAGGGTTGAGAGATTTGGAAATGAAGGAGGGTAGGTGTTTGGGCCTTGGGCTCATGCAACATGCAGTTATTTGTTCTAGTTTACTTAAAACATATTTTATTAACCTAATCGGTTGGAAAAGATTGCTCTTCTTTTCGCAAACTACTCTGGATCTGGATCGGTGGGTCCCGTCACTGCGTCTATAAGCCCTCGTATTCCACTGTATTTCGACCTCCCGGGGTGGACAGCCCGGGCGAGGGTCCTATAGGGCAAGCGGGTCCCACCGACCGAAAGAAAAACGATCCTAAAAGTCTGGCGGGTAATCGAGTCTTAACGAGCATTCGATGTAAATTACGGACAAAGCTGACGTCAAAAGTCAAGATCATGTCCGAGGGCTCGACGAAAAGTCGGCATGATTTGGACTGATAAGCGACCACAATTGATCTTGACTTGTCGTCAGTTAAGCCGTAATTAGGCATGGAATAATCATTAATCCTTGATGACTCAGTGTAATGCTGGGAGTCAGTGTATAATTTGTTCCAGTCAGAGCCGAAGTCAAGGCGCCGGTCAATATCTTGGTCAAAGTCTGCGGCGGAAAACCGGCAGAGCTTCGACTGATTAGGGTCCCCGAAAGATATTGAGTCGGTATGCCGACAAAGGCGTGAAAGGAAAGATCTATACACATACAGGGCATGACACAGACCAAACTAAAAACCAACCGGGTCTCGGACAAAGTGTGTCACGGATAGGTGCATGGTCGACACGAGGCTCCATGGGATGTTTGGGTAGTCATGTGCTTGCACCGAGAGGCGTAATAAGACCAAACGGGCCGCGACAAGGATTTCCCCGGGTTAGGGACGTAGTGTGCAGTGTACGGTCACGCGCGTAGTGTGCAAGCAGTCTATCTTCTTTTTCAGAGTAAAATAGAAAATTTTTTTATGTGTCTTAAAAAGAATGATGCATGATTTTTTTTTTTGAAAATTTACTTTTTTTTTGAAATTTTTTTTTTGAAAGTTTTTTTTTTTGAATTTTTTTTTTTTTTTGAAATTTAATGAACACATAAGCACATAAGCACAAGAATTCCGACAGTTAGGGACATGATTCCGACAGTCAACATTTTGACTTTTTTCGAGGCGGCCAAAAACAACACGAAAATATGCAAAAATCAACACACACAACAAATGATTTTTAATGCCGGGACGGAAGCTTGACCCTCAAAAGCTTTTTTTTTTTAAACAATGATACCGGTACGTGGGATTGTTAAACCACAATTTATCCCCGACTCGTGTTAGGAGGCGATAACGGGAAGTTTAATGGTTTCCACCAATATACCAAATATCATTTTTTTTAGAAAAAGCTTATTATTCCCCAGCGGAGTCGCCACTGTGATGTACCCGATTTTTGAAATCAAACGGAGTCGCCACGCCATTTTTGTTTTAAGGGCCAAAACTTTGAAAAATGCCCGAGATTAGAAATTTGGGTTCGGAGGTCACGTTACACGCCGGGAAGGACGTTAGTGTGCACCCGGAATGCCTCGTGAAACGAGTCTTCCAAGCTTAAAAACCATTTGTGTGTGTGTGTGTGTGTGTGATACTTTGGCCAAAATAAGTTGAAACTGAGGAAAGTAAAAATTGGGAATTCTTTAATAGACTTTGGATAGATCCCATGATTTTTGGTGTGATTTTTGGGTTGAGATTTGACACTCAAAAGATTTTTGGAAGTTGAAAACCATTTCTGTCAGAAGGAAAAAGGCAGTGGACACTTAATTTTGAAATGGACTTTAGGGCTTGAAAACTCCAAAATCTGGGAAACGTCCGAGAATGAAAAATGTTCAAAACACCTTAAATAAGGTTTCTGTAAAAGAACATTTCATTTTGGAGATGATTTGAGGACTCAAAACCTTCTGGAAATCTCAGATGTGAAATCTGGACTTCCAGAGACTGATGAACAGACCTTTAAAGGAAAATTTGAAAAAGGGAGTTTTACTCATGCAAAAAATAAAGTAAAAATATTTCTGGAAATATCTGGATGTTGGATACAAAAAGTGTTTTGTAGTCAACAACAAATTCCAAGTTTATCTGTGTCCAAAAAATTAGACCATGGACTGGGGTCTTAGAAAATTGCTACTGGACAGCAACTTCTCAAGAAGGAAAATGTGATTTTAAAGGGGGTTTGGCATCCATGCTTGTCCCCATTTCCCTAGGTTTTGATTAGTAGTCACTAGGCATTTTAGTGGTGATCTACTTAATCAAACCATCCTTGGGGTACATTAGGACTTAAGCACTTCATTTGCTTGGGAAGGAGAATTTTGTAAAGATGAAATTAAAGAGAAAAATCAACTAGAGATTTAAAAATGTGGACCATTTGAGATGGTCATTCATGAAGATGAACTTCAAGATGACCATCTTGGGTCAAAACTAAAGTTAAACTTGACATAAAGTAGATCAAAGTAAGAAGAACAAGATGAACAAGAAGTTGAAGAGGAGTTTTAGGGTTTAAAGAAGGAGGGCTTTACCAATGGTGACACCCTATCTTCCTAGGCTTGGAATTTGACTTGAGGAGTATCAAGATTTGGTGTTTTACTTGAGGAGTATCAATATTTGGTGTTTGGATTTGTGTTTGAGTGGATTCAAGGCTTGAATGTGTTTAGGGTTTGATGATAGAGTTGATCAAAGAGAAAACAAGTAGATAACACTTAAGTCCTCTATGTTTTCTCCCTAATCTTCCTCTTGAGTAGTGTTTTAAGCTTGAGCTTGGTGTGTTTAAGAGTGATTTGAGAATGTTTGAAGTGAATTTGGGAAAGGTTCAAGAGAAAATGGTGGCAATCTAAGGATTTCCACTGTTTTCTCTCTATTTTCGCCAGAATACAGCTTCTGTGAGTAAAATGTGTTGTGTAAACTGAGAGAGGAGGGTTCAATTTATAGCCCTCTGAAATTGACAAACATGTCCGCGCGAATTGGGTTGTAAACGTGCACTGTTCATTAAATGCAGCTCCAGGCTTTGGACAGGAAGAATAAAATTCAAAAATTCCAGCAGTTTATGTTTTTCAACCTTCCCAATTCGGATTTTTCCAATTTCTTTTGCTTTTTGAGATTCTTTCCTTGGTTTATCTTTAAATGGAAAACCCTAATCTACCCTTGGTTGGTTAGAAATATTAGAAATGTTAGAAATGTTAAAACTTCCGTTAATTTTCTAACGAAAATACTAACAAGCTCAGATTGGAGCACTTACAATTGGAATTCCTAGTACTTTTGGTCTCCCACAAACCGCTTTGCCCGTGGGACCTAATTCTGATTTCCCAATACCGTCGTCAACGGTGGCTCCTGCAATTCCTCAGACTTCAAGTTTGGCACCGGAAGTGACCTTTCTTTGAAACAGATGCAAACAGCAGATTGACGATTAACCGTGGGTTCTAGTGGTCTTAAAGTCGTGGATCACGCCCAAGTGACACCTTTGCCACACAAGTTTAAGATGCCCAAGCTAGACTTTGATGGTACCGCCTGTCCAAAGACGCATATAGACACTTATGTGATGACAATGGGGGCAATGGGCTGCACTCCCGAATTCATGGCTTCCCACTTCCACCTAACCTTGAAAGGATTGGCACTTACATGGTTTTTAGCTCTGAAGCAAGAATTTCGTACTACTTGGAGCCAGATAACAGAAGCCTTCCTGGAAAAGTACAAGGGTAATTTGGAATGGCGCACTACCCGGGATGATTTGGTGGGAACTATCCAGAAGTCAGATGAATCGATCACAGAATTTTACAAACGTTGGAATGCTAAGCTCAACGAGTTATCGGAGCCAATCCCCCTCCAAGACCAAAAGGACATCTTTCTATCATGTGTTAAGCCAGCGCTTAGGGAAGCCATTGGGAAAGGATGGTACCCAGATCTGCGAGAGATGGTGGGAATGGGAGCAAGGAGTGAGAATAGACTGTTCAACCAAACTCCAAGTGCAAACACCAGTAACAACAGCAGTGGTGGAGGTTACCGATATCGTGCATCCAATCCTGTCTCAGCGATGGCGCCAAGAGGAAGAGAGCCGGCCAAAGACAATAGTATCAATAATCTTCAAAAGGGAGGTAACAATGTGCAGAATGTGATGAGGCTTCCACCTAGGCCACAACCGCGATTTGATGATTTGGGTATGTCAACAGAGGAAGTTTTCAACGGTTTGTTACGAACTGGCATGATCAAGCCATTGGAGAACTACAGTCCTGCTCGCCCTAATCCTCACATGGATGCTAGCAAGTATTGCCGTTTTCACCAATTTCCGAGGCACACTACGAACTCCTGCGTAACTCTCAAGAAGATAATCCAGGGCTTAGTGGATGATAAGAAAATAGAAAAATCTCCTCGCCCGAATATTGTCAACAATCCTCTGCCAAACAACAATGTGAATCTTATTGACTTTGAGAATGATTATTTTGTTAATGTATTAGAGTTTGGGGAACCCGTAGTTGGGAATGATAGCAATGGTTGTAATGAGGTTGAAACTGATGTAATCTCCTGTTCTGATGAAATGAAAGATAACTTCTGCTATGTTTTGTATCTCGATGATTTGCATGATGTGAATAATATTGTTGAACTTGATGATTACGAAGAACGCTTGATCGTTAATGCTATATCTTCAATGACTCCTAGAGAATCCCCAATTTCCTTGGAGGAACTCAGAATAGCCGCTAGTTGGGAACCACCCTTGACCATCAATGAGATACGACAAGCAGCTTGGCCATACCGCAATCACCCTGTCCCGCTCACGTTAGCAGAACTCAAGGAAGCTAGCAAAGTGTTCGTGGTTGATGAACAGCAAGAAGTTAATCTGTTGACTTGCTCAGGAAGAATGTTGGGAGTAAATAATCCAGATCCGTCCGGGAAAGGGAAAGCAGTTGCAGGCTCTAACCCTCAGTCCCCTCAGAATCCTCACAGGCTAGACGAAGAAGTTCAGGAAGACCCGATACTGACACAGTTGAAAAGAACGCAAACCGATATTTCTTTGTGGTCCCTACTTACATCCTCCTACCCTCACAAATTAAAGTTGGAAGAAGCTTTGTCCAAGACGAAGGTATCCGTCAACGCTACCCCAGACGAAGCATGTCAGTTGATTGGAACGGCTCAGTATGGGAATATCATTACTTTCACAGATCTTGACTTGCCTGCTTACGGTGCGAAACATAACGAATCCTTACACATTACGGTGCCTCTGGAGGGACGGCGGATTCCCCATGTGTTGATAGATAATGGGTTAGCTATGAATGTGCTCCCCGCCAAAATGATGAGTATGTTGGACATCAACGCGAACCTTAAACCATCTAACCCGGACCATAAAGGCTTATGATTCGACATCCCGGGCAGTGTTGGGGATAGTCTCCCTTAATCTGATGTTTGGAGGTAAAAAGATGATGGTAGAGTTTCAGGTTATAGACATTCCTGTTACATTCTCAGCATTATTTGGTAGACCCTGGATCCACGAGATTGGAGCCGTAGCTTCCACGCTTCACCAATGTTTAAAGTTTGTGCAGGGAGGGGTGCTGACAACCATCTATGGTGATAGTGTTACGAGCGGAGAAACCGGCGCAAATACCTTACCAGGTAATGGAGATCAAACTCGACCAAGAAAATCCAATGCTCGAGCGGATTCACAATTGAGAAGCCTAAGGGGCAAGTACGTACCATAGATCGACGACATCTTGAGACAAGATTCCTCCTGTGTTGAAAATGCTAAGAGGTATGAGCTATATCCACAGTGCAGGGGTGGGAAAACGCTAACGAGGGACCGTGTAGGCTTGTCTTGCCCGGCTAAGAGAAATAGGCAAGGTCCGGGGTATCTTTGTGACTAAGGAAGATAAGGTGTATGAAAAAACCGAGGTTTTCAAAGAAAAGATGACCTCGGCGGCCGGTAGAAAGTACAAGAAGCACGAAATGCGCCGTACGGTTGGTCTACGAATAAGCACTTTGTCGGAGAGGATGGGGATATGTTTGTTTGTCTGAGCCAAGGCTGATTCCGGCGGAAGAAAGAATGAAGACGATCCGAGAGGTTCGCCAATAGCAAGAATCCGATGAAAGAAATGTTTGATAGTTTGCCCAAAAGGCAAGGTGTGACCGCCACCTACGAGAGCGGCTACCACTTCGGGGACACGAATATGAGAATCGAGTTTGAAAAGCTTGTCTGGATGAGCCCACAATATGTAAAATTCGCGGTGCGACCTACTGAGATATTGATGGGGAGTTGGCGGATTTGTTTGAAGAGCGAGGCTGTCGAGCCTGGAAGCGGTACGTCTTTGGCGAAATGAGAGATGGTGCTAAGGAGCCGAATGATCCGATTGACTTTTCCTATGACGGTGAGGTGGCGGCTATACTAGAATTCGAGAAAGAATCTGTGTGGAACTAGTCAAGCCGGAGGCGCCGCGAAGGACCGTTGCGAGTGGACTTCGTTCCGAGGACCAGTCGCCGACAAGAAGACTATGATTGAAAAGCTAGGGCTCAAACCTCGTCCTTCTCCCTCCAAGACTAAATTCATCCCATGTGTCTTGAGTCAGTCTCCCGAGTCTCTTGTTATAGAATTTGAGTCTTCTGACCGGTCTAATGTCCTCACGACAGAAGACCGTCTTCGAGTTGTAAACATTGTATTCCCCTTTGCTTTGAATAAAGTGGTTGATCTTTCTGAGTACCCCGTGATTGCCAATCTAACAATTGAATGCTTAACAAAAATAATCATCCAGATTTAAAAATAATTAAGCCTAATTCAATTGAAGATAATGCAGACGTAATCGATGAACAATTTTTAGAAAAAGATTCAAAACAGGCTTGCGAACAAAGGAAAGTCGGGCCCAAGTGCCGATGAGGTATTAACAATAGTGAACACAGGAGCAGTGAAGAACCCAAAGAAACGCAGATTGGTAGCTTCTTCTCCGGAGATGAGCGGGTCGCTTTGATTGAGTTGCTCAAAGAATTCATGGATGTGTTCGCTTGGTCCTACAAAGATATCCCGGGGCTGGATACTTCTATTGTGGAGCACCGAATACCTGTGGATCCAGAAATTAAGCCAGTCAAGCAGAAATTGAGGCGGATAAAACCTGAATGGTCCTTACAAGTGAAAGAAGAAATTGAAAAGCTCCTACGGGTAGGCTTCATCAAAGTAATTGAATATCCAACTTGGTTGGCAAACATTGTAGCAGTCACCAAAGCAAATGGAAAGGTTCGAGTTTGCGTGGATTTCCGAGACCTCAATAAGGCTAGTCCTAAAGATGACTTCCCCTTGCCCAACATTGATATGCTAGTGGATGCAACCGCGAACTTTGAGGTCAAGTCTTTCGTTGATGGTTTTGCGGGTTACAACCAGATTAAGATGGCTGAAGAGGATCAAGACAAGACGGCATTTACAACTCCGTGGGGTACTTATTGTTACACAGTAATGCCATTTGGTTTGAAGAACGCCGGGGCTACTTATCAAAGAGCAGTCACTACCCTTTTCCATGACATGATCCCCAGAGAGATTGAAGTGTATGTAGATGACATGATTATTCATTCGAAAGGGTCAGACGGACAGCACTTCATTGATTTGAGGAAATTCTTCAACAGACTCCGAGAACACTCCATGAGACTGAACCCAGCCAAGTGTACATTTGGGGTTATTCGAGGTAAAGTTAAGGATACATGGTCACCGAGCGCGGCATTGAAATAGATCCCAGGAAGGTTAAGGCAATCATTGAAATGAAGCCACCCAGAACCGTCTCTGAAGTAAAAGGATTCATGGGTCGCCTGCAATACATCAGCAGGTTCGTCAACCAATTGACCACCATATGTGAGCCGATCTTCAAGCTGCTAAAGAAGAACCAGGAAGTGGTTTGGAACGAGGAATGCCAGCTAGCTTTTGAGAGAATCAAAGCCTATCTCGTCAATCCTCCTATTCTCTGCCCACCTCACGGAGACAAGCCTTTACTTCTATATCTGACAGTCACAGACACAGCCACTGGGGCTATGCTAGCACAAGAAAAGAAGGATTCAAAGATTGAGAATGCCATTTATTTCGTCAGCCGTAAATTCCAAGGGAGTGAAGTGAATTACTCTGCCCTCGAGAAAACTTGCGCAGCTTTGGTATGGGTGGTCGGAAAGCTAAAACACTATATGCTATTCCAAACCGTAAACTTAGTCTCCAAGATGGACCCGATCAGATATCTATTCCAGGGTGACAGAGGAAACATCTCCACCAGGTTGGCAAAATAGACTTTCTTCTTGGTAGAATTAGACATCAAATATGTGATCCGTAAGTCAATTAAAGGACAGGCCTTGGCAGACCAGTTGGCTGAATTCCCCAGTATAGAAGATCAAGGGCCGGATCTCCAGTTTCCAGATGAAGGGATCCTCGCTATAGAAAGCGGAAACAAGTGGCAGTTATTCTTTGATGGAGCAGCTAACAAGAAAGGAAATGGCATTGGGATGGTTTTAATAGACCCAAACGACATGCATACTCCCAAAGCAATCAAGTTGAATTTCTCAGTTACTAACAATGCAGCCGAGTACGAAGCTTGCATAGCCGGTCTAGAAGCTGCCCTTGAGCGACATGTGGAAGAATTGGAAGTGTTCGGTGATTCCCAATTGATAATCAACCAGGCCGCCAACAAATGGAAAATTATAGACCCATGCCTCCAGAAGTACCATGCTTACATCGCAGAACTCGTCGGCCAATTCAAGGAAGTATCATTTCAGTTCTTACCGCGAGACAAGAAAAGATTCGCAGATGCTCTGGCTACCTTAGCCTCTTTGGTGGAAATCCCAGAAGGTAAATCAATCAAGCCATTCAGGGTCGGTAGAAGAGAAAATCTTGCATATTGTTGTGAGATTGAGATCGAGACTGTCAGTGAACCGTGGTACAATTAGATCTTTCAATACCTCAAGTATGGGGAATCATCCTTTCCTGTGGACCAAGAAGGAGATTCAAAAAGAGTACATGCCAAGAGCTTGCGAGGCCCTAAAGGCTGTCGGCACAATATGTCATACTCGGCAATGAATTATGGAAGAAAAGGGAAGGTTGTCCGCTCCTACTCTGTATCAGTAAAGAAAAGTCTCAAAGAGTAATGGAAGACGTTCACAACGGTGCCTGCGGACCTCATATGAACGCTCGATCTCTCATGCATAGCATCATCAGCCGGGTTACTTACGGATCACTATGGAGACAGATTGCATCCATTTTGTGCGGACTTGTGATAAATGCCAGCGACTCTCCAATCTGAACCACATCCCTCCTCACGACTTATACTGTATGACAACTCCGTGGCCTTTCGCAACATGGGGTATTGATGTCATTGGGAAGATTTCTCCGCCTGGGAGCAATGGGCATGCATTTGTATTAGTGGTCGTGGATTACTTCACAAAATGGGTAGAAGCTGCGTCTTATAAAGTGCTCACCGCCAAGAAAGTTGCCCGATTCATAAAGGAGCAGATTTTCTGTCGCTATGGAGTCCCAAACGAGATTATTTCTGATAATGGAACTCATTTTGAGGGAGAAACGGATCGGTTGCTCACTGAATACCGAGTCAAACGCCACAAATCTTCACCATACAGGCCACAGACAAACGGCGCTGTTGAAGATGCCAATAAGAATTTGGAGAGAATCATAAAGAAGATGGCCGAGCGAGGACGAGATTGGCCAGAAAAGCTGCATTTAGCATTATGGGGCTATCGCACTTCAATCTGAACTGCCACCGGTGCAACCCCATACGCTCTGACCTACGGAATGGAGGCCGTAATGCCCATTGAGTTAGAGATTCCTTCCCTCAGGGTTTTGCTCGAGAATGAGGTGAACGAGATCGAATGGCTCCAAAGTCAATATAATGAGCTGGCTCTGCTAGATGAACGAAGACTAAAAGCCATGGAGCATAACAGGGCATATCAGAGGAGAATGACCCGTGCTTTTGATAAGAAAGTAAGGCCCAGGGATATCAAAGCTGGTGATCTGGTCCTTAAGATGAAGCTCTCAAATCAGAGCAGTGCGTTGGGCAAGTGGGCACCCATTTGGGTTGGACCGTTTTTAGTAAAGAAAGTATTCTCAGGAGGAGCTATGCGGCTGTCGGACTTGGATGGCAACCCATTTCGCACCCCGTCAACGGCGACAAGTTGCGGAGGTATTTTTGTATGATCGAGTCTTTCCCCCTCTAAAAAAAATAAATAAAAAATAAAAAATAAATAATATAAAAAAAATAAAAAATGATGATAAATAAAGGCGCAACAAAATTGTCCCGAGATGAGGTGAAAACCTCTCAAAAGGCGAGTCCATGCAAAAATAAGGGACGCGCCCGATGCTAAAGAATATACCCAACTAGACTGAAAACCCAAAAGAGGGCGGTCTAGGTAAAAAACAGGGTTGCACCCTTTCCCCCTTCTTTCCTCCCCTTTCTTAAACACTAAAGTCAATTGAGTCGAACTACGGAGTCCTGAGCCCCTTAGTTCTCTTACAAAAGGGGAACGTAGGCAACCACCGTGGTTCGGTCTAAAACCGCAAAAATCTCTCTTTCTACCAAAATGCGTTTTGATTACAGTCCCAAGGCTTTTCAAAGGATCATTTCGAGTTAATATTCTTGTTGATGAGTTCAAGCACGGCCTACCTTTTGACTCAAAAAGATTGTTACGAATAAAAGAAAACATTGATAACATCTATTCTGTCTGCATTAAGTAATCAAAGGGTACTCAGTTTCCATACAGATAATTCCTACTCTCAAAACATAAAGCAAAAGAGTCTCGAGTCTTTCAAAATAAAAGGAAAATGTGTGTCTAGAGGCTCGTTCCCGCTCCCGAATTCGCTCCTCTATCCTTCCTCTTTCTCGGTCCCCGGGAGGTCTTTGGCTTAGGAATGTCGAACAAGTCAGTTTGAGCCCGTCCCAATTCAGGAATAACTCGCACCGGCGGTTCAATCAGACCAGTCTCCCTCAAGGCAGCCCTAGCAATCCTCTCTTGCCGCAACGCCTCTCTGCGAGTTCTCATTTCTGGATCATTTCTCAAAGCAGCCCTCCGGATCTCTTGTCTCTCATAATCGTCAGCAGCATTGCCGGTGACATTGTCTGGGGTTCCTCGTGCCTCTATGTCTCTGAGAGTTCGACTAGACAGAGAGTCTGCTCCCGAGTATTCCCGGCGGCGAGTCTCTATAGCTAGGCTGCACAGAACCACGATGCTCCTCATACCAATCCAGATACTACGTGGTCGAAATGTAAATCCTCTAGGCTGCCGAAGGAGCACACGAGTGGGAAGAAAGCCCTCCAAAAAGATCTATGAAAAGCTGTATAGCACGGGGCTCGGTCATGGACATCGGAACAGTGTCGGTCACCGATCTCTCCCTCAAAGCTCGGATGATCTGCGAGGGTACCTATACTGTCTGCTCACCGGTGATGGGACACAGAAAGAGGATACATGCAAACCGAGCAACCGGACTACTGCGATCCATCCTGAATATCTCTCATGGTCTGTATATTCCAGGCAGGAATCCAAAAGCTCAGATCAGTGGTTTCGTACCGTGACAACCTCATCTGCCAACTATCAGCAACCTCGTCCCTCACCAGCCTACGTGGCCGAGTCACCCAGGGCATTGCCGTCCGACCTTCGGTAATGGTCCGATCAAGCGTAACCTCTCAAAGAACCACGAGAGATAATAAGGCTGACTTTGCTCCCATGAAGTCCGATCCCCCTGCTAGCTGTCAATACCGTGATAAGTCTCAGCCAGCAACAGTGATACAACATCCATCTCCCCTTGGCCAGAACGAATTTGACGAGAATCTATACCCCGGTCACCCCTCATTTGCCTAACAATCTCCAACAAAGTGCTTGAGCAGACCCCGCTATATCCGCAAAAATAGTAAGCCGACAGTGTGAACAGCATAAACATATCCAGAGAGGTAGAAAGGTGAAACAGCTCAGGACGGGACAGACGCAACCTAGCCATCCGAGTCAAATCTATGGACCCATCACCCAGAATCATAGGCAATACCTGATCCGCAGGCAGAGATAAAAAGTCAGATAGCTGCTCCTCAACCAACCGACTGTCTCGTGGGAACGCTACAGTTGCCGCCTTACCCAAACCTGTCAATGCCCTAAAGTCTTCCATAGTTGGGGTCAGATAATTGTATGACAAAGAGAATACATGGCGCTCGGAATCCCAGAAGCAGGATGCAGCCTGAAGCAAATCCCAGTCAACCCTCCAATCTTTCAAGGACCAAATACAAGGCATACTGTACCGCTTATCGATAATATTTCTATGATGCCTCAGATGAAATCCCCAAATTTCGATGAAGTCCCGATGAAATTGACACTCCCGGGAAGCAACCTCCTTGCTATGATGTTCCATTGCAGCCAAAAGTATCAGTCTTGACCAAAGGAATCGCTTATCTGCCAAATAAGGGCTGCTGGGTTTCTCTACTAAGAAGACGGTGTGTACGAGAATGAAGCCTGGACCGACTTTGAAAGAGCTGTTGCGAGCCTCCCTCAGTCGTGCGACAGAAGAAGCCAAACAGACACAACATGTCGGGTGACATACTTTGGCTAAGAGCAGACAGTGTGGAAAAGCCTGCAGTGGTTACCCAGAGCATTTTCCGACTCGCCGTTGCCATAACACACCCCTTACCCTCATACACATACCCCTAAAAATACACAGGAGAGGACCCCTGCTATACACACCTACTTGAAACAATCCCTAAACCCCATATATAAACCCGACAAAGCCGACCTTTAACCCAATAATGGCGTTCGCTTTCCCGGAGCAGACAGACTCGCGCAAACCATGCTAACATAAATTAATCTTTGCTAACAAGATAGGCTTGTTTAGGCGTAGCGCTGGTGTAAGTGCTCCAATTTGAGCTTGTTAGAATTTTCGTTATAAAATTAACGAAAGTTATAACAATTACTAACATTCCTAACTATCCTAACTTTCCTAACAAAGTGAGGGTAAAATGGGCATTGTTATTTAAGGTTAAACCTTAAAAAGAATCTCAAAAAAGAAAAACAAATGAAG
Organism: Adenophora triphylla var. japonica; assembly: GCA_022495995.1. Lineage (NCBI taxonomy): Eukaryota > Viridiplantae > Streptophyta > Magnoliopsida > Asterales > Campanulaceae > Adenophora > Adenophora triphylla. The sequence goes on along the minus strand of JAFEMH010001897.1, from coordinate 189,069 downwards.
AAAACCAAATATAGCAATCTTTGGAAACAAAAGCCCGGTCAATTTGAATTTTGAAAAAGATTATTCTTCTTGTCCAAAGCTGAAGCTGCATTTAATGAACAGTGCACGCTGCCTGATCCTATCCGCGCGGACAAGTATGTAATTTTCAGAGGGCTATAAATTGAGCCCTCCAGTCACAAAAATGAGGAGGAAGAACACATTTTGACACAGCAACGAAGTTCTGGCGAAATATAGAGAGAAAACAGTGGGAATCCTTTGATTGCCACCATTTTCTCTTGAATATTTCCCAATCCACTCCAAACATTCTCAAATCACTCTTAAACACACCAAGCTCAAGCTTGAAACACTACTCAAGAGGAAGATTAGGGAGAAAACATGGAGGACTTAAGTGTTATCCACTTGTTTTCTCTTTGATCAACTCTATCATCAAACCCTAAACACATTCAAGCCTTGAATCCACCCAAACACAAATCCAAACACCAAATCTTGATACTCCTCAAGTCAAAACACCAAATCTTGATACTCCTCAAGTCAAATTCCAAGCCTAGGAAGATAGGGTGTCACCATTGGTAAAGCCCTCCTTCTCAAAACCCTAAAATTCTCTTTTAACTTCTTGTTCATCTTGTTCTTCTTACTTGGGTCTTTTTGATGTCTATTTTAACTTAAGTTTTGACCCAAGATGGTCATCTTGAAGTTCATCTTCATGAATGACCATCTCAAATGGTCCACATTTTAGATCTCTAGTTGATTTTTCTCTTAAATTTCATTTCTACAAAACATCCCCTTTCCCTTTGCAAAGGACATGTTTCAACCCCATAAATTCCCCAAGGATGACTTTAATATGATAACCACTTAACAAAAAGTAGTGGTATCAAGTCTAGGGATGAAAATGGGGTGAACATAGATGCAAATCCCCCAAAAATCACATTTTCCCTCAAGAACATCTTGCTGTCCAGTAGCATTGTTCTGAGACCTCAGTCCATTTTCCTATTTTTTGGACCCAGTAAAACTTGGAATTGGACGTTGACTACAAAACACTTTTTGTAGCCAACATCTGGATCTTTCCAAACATATTTTTATTTTATTTTTTGGGTTAGTGAAACTCCTCTTTTCAATTTTTCTTTTAGAGGCCAGTTCATCAGCTTCTGGAAATCCAGATTTCACATCTGAGATTTCCAGAAGGTTTTGACCCCTCAAATTATTTCCAAAATGGAAAGTTTCTTTGCAAAAACCCTATTTATGGTGTTTTAAACAACTTTCATTCTCGGACTTTCCCCAGATTCTGAGGTTTTGAAGCCTTTAAGTCCATTTCAAAGTCAAGGGTCAACTGCCTCCTTTCATTCTGGCAGAATTGCTTTTCAAATCCAAAAATCTTTTGAGTGCCAAGACTCAACCCAAAAATCACCCAAAAAATCATGGGATCAGTTTAAAGCCTTGAAAAGAGCTCCCAATTTTTACTTACCCCAGTTTCAACTTATTTTGGCCAAAACACACACACACACACACACACAAATGATTTTCAGCTTGGAAGACTCGTTTTTACAAGGCGCGTCGGGTGCACACTAACGTCCTTCCCGACGCGTAACATGACCTCCGAACCTAAATCTCTTATCTCGGGCTTTTTTCAAAGTTTTGGCCCTTAAAACAAAAATGGCGTGGCGACTCCGTTTGATTTCAAAAATCGGGTACATCACAGTGGCGACTCCGCTGGGGACTAAGCTTTTTTAATAAAAAAATGGTATTCGGTATATTGGTGGAAACCACTAAATTTCCCGTTATCGCCTCCTAACACGAGTCGGGGATAAATTGTGGTCTAACAATCCCACGTACCGGTATCACCATTTTCAAAAAAAAAAGCTTTTGAGAGTCAAGCTTCCGTCCCGGCTTTGAAAATCATTTTTTGTGTGTGTGTTGATTTTTGCACAGTTTTCATGTTGTTTTGGCCGCCTCGGAGAAAGTCAAAATTTTGACTGTCGGAATAATGTCCCTAACTGTCGGAATTTTCGTGCTTATGTGCTCATCAAAAAAAAATTCAAAAAAAAAAAAAAAAAAAAAAAGGAAAATTTCAAAAAAAAATCATGCATCATATTTTTAAGACACATAAAAAAATTTCTATTTTACTCGAGAAAAAGAATATAGGCTGCTTGCACACTACGCGCACGTGACCGTACACCGCACACTACGTCCTTAACCGGGAAATCCTTGTCGCGGTCCGTTTGGGCTTATTACGCCTCTCGGATGAGCACGGGACTACCCAAACATCCCATGGAGCCTCGTGTCGACCATGCACTTGTCCGTGACACACTTTGTCCGAGACCCGGTTGGTTTTAGTGCGAGTGCACGTGTCATGCCCTGTTCGTGTATAGACCTTTCCTTTCAAGCCTTTGTCGGCATACCGACTCAATATCTTTCGGGTCCCTAATCGGTCGAAGTTCGCCGGTTTTCCGCCGCAGACTTTGACCAAGATATTGACCGGCGCCTTGACTTCGGCTCGGCGGCACAAATTATACATCGACTCCCGGCATTGACCGAGTCATCAAGGATTAATGACTATTCCATGCCTAATTACGGCTTAGCGACGACAAGTCAAGATCAATCGTGGACGCTTATCGGTCCAAATCATGCCGACTTTTCGTCGAGCCCTCGGACATGATCTTGACTTTTGACGTCGGCTTTGTCCGTAATTTACATCGAATGCTCGTTAAGACTCGATTACCCGCGGACTTTTAGAATCGTTTTCTTTCGGTCGGTGGGACCCGCTTGCCCTATAGGACCCTCGCCGGGGCATCCGCCTGGGAGGTCGAAATACGGGTGGAATACGAGGGGCTTATAGACGTAGTGACGGGGCCTCGATCCAGGAATCGAGTAGTTTGCAAAAAAAAAAAGAGCAATCTTTTCCAACCGATTAGGTTAATAAAACGTGTTTTAAGTAAACATGAACAAATAATTGCATGTTGCACGAGCCTTGAGCCCAAACACCTACCCACCTTCAATTTCCGCCATCGAACCCTCGTGTCTCTCCCCGCGGCTCCGCACAAAGCTTGGTTTCGGGCACCGGGTCACCGTTTGATCGGTTGGGAAGAGTCAAGCGCATCGTCGGCTTCGTCGTTTGTTTCAACTCCGGGTTCAGAATGTCTGCATCGGCTGGTAACGATGGGGACAACGTCACTCCGCCTCCGGGACTCCTCGGACGAGCAGCAATGGAATCGGTTAGCGAGAACGGATGAGAGTGCGACAGGAAGCACTGGTTGAATAGCCTTATCGAGGCTATTAAGAGCCATGGTTTGGCCGCAGTCTCAACCCAGATGGCACCTTCTTGTGGAAGAAGAGGAAGACCTCAACCCCACTCTTGGTCGGCCCAGACTACTCCAGGATGCCACCACGGCCTCCCACGGTACTACCACCGAGAATCCATGCTTCTCGACCTCTGGGTCGGCCGGCTCCCAAATGCGGACCAGGATCCCTGCGGCCAGACGAGACGAGCCAATTCCCGGTCCCTCGGTGGGGACAAAATCGGTACGGAATATCTTCTCATGCTTGGGGCTACCTCGGAATGCCACGGCAAATGGGGATCCCACCTCGGTTCGGGACCAATCAATCCGGACCTTCACGCAGCCGATTTGGGATACCACCCCGGTTTGGTTCGGGGCAACAATCAAGTCCCACCTCAGAATGGTACTAGCTCGGTTGCTCCTCACATAGCTCTCACAAATCCATTTCTCACTCGAGACTTCTATGGGTTATCAAGCCTCCATCCCGGTGTCATCCGAATCACCGGGACCGCAGTATCCCCACAGTTACACACCTTCGCCACAGGCGGCCATGCAATTCAACAATCCGGGACGGCGGCCCACTCAAGCCTACTTATGGGCCTCGCTCAGAAATCCGAGCTATCCAGGCTACCTCAGTCTGCCTCTGCCTTCCCTGCCAATGGAAAGCCAACGGCAAGCCATTGGGTTTTATCCTTTTGCCCAAGCTCCTACCTACACTCCCCGGGGTAATTTGGGCCAAGGACGGAGTTTTCACCTATGCCGGAATATGGTATCCCTTCCGCGGTGTGCCGCCGGTGGTAACTCCTCTCTTGACTCGATCGGCATTTGGTTTTGAGCATTTATGGCTCCACCTTTGGATCCCCAATTGGCTTGGTTTATGGAGCAACACAAGGAAATGAAAGCACGGATTGCCGAATTGACCGAAAAGAACACTTGCTCTTCGGCCTACGAGATCCAGGCTCGATTGTTCCCCTGCCTCACAAGTTTGTGATGCCCACTCTGGAATTGTTTGACGGGAGTGCATGCCCTAAAACTCACTTGGACACCTATACTTTGGCAATGAAGGCTAAGGGATGCACAAACCGGCGGTTGGCCGATTACTTTAGTCTCTCTTTGAAGTCGGGGGCTTTGAAATGGTTTTTCCGATTGCGGCTGAAGCTAGGGCTACTTGGGAACAGATTACCGGTACTTTCACGAGATAAGTACAAAGCCAACTTGGAATGGGAGACAAACGAGTTGACACGCAAACAACGATGCGGCGCCACAATGAGAATATTGGGGATTTCTATAAGAGATGGAACTTAAAGCTCGGTGAAATGGCCATTCCTCCCTCGACGAGGAGCGATTAGACATCTTTCGGTCATGCTTGAAGCCGCATTTGAGAGCTTCCCTCGGCCACTTCCCTACGGCGACTTGCGTGCAATGGTTAATTCGGGGCTAAGTTTGAAAAGGCTTACAATCAGCGGCCGATTGCTGCACTGCCTACGGATATCGGGCTCCTCCCTCCAAAACTACTCTCACTTTCGCTAAAGGCAAAGAGGCGATCGGCTACGCGGGACGGGGCTGTAACAATGCCACTTCCTTTGTTCCCGAAGCTGATGCATCCAGATCCCGGCTCCAAGACTTGAGAAACTTTGGGATGCCTTTGAGTGATATCTTGAGGTTTGGTGAGAGAAGGTTTGCTCCGGCCTTTGGAAAATTATCGGCCTAGAAACCCCAACGCTCCTTTGGATACCTCCAAGCATTGTGCCTTTCATCGGTACCATGGGCACTGACGGATGATTGCGTCCCCTGAAAAAGGCCATCGAGGGTTGATTGAGCAAGGGAGGTTAGAGATGCACGAAGGACCTAATACTATCAATAACCCGCTCCCTAACAACATGAGTGTCAACATGATCGAGTTTGGTGGATCAAGCCTTGTGGGCACAATGGAGTTTGACTCGTCCCTTTGCAAGGTCAATGAACCGGTCATCGCGAGGCAATGAAGATGGTTGGATTGAGCAAAAAGTTGCCAAGGAAATCCTGATGGAAAGGTCTGCAATAGCTCTGTCTCCGGCGTCGAAGAATAGATGCATGGTTCAACGGCAAAGAGCGGCTAGGCGGGGGCTACCTATCTTTAAAATAGTCTTTTGAGTCAACCTTCGTAGGTTCTAGTACTTTTCTTTCACCTAAGTCCTTCTGGACATTTGTCGTTGTAGTCCATTTTGGACATAGTGGTTAAGTGTCTAATTTTTAATATAAGTCTTTTTCTTTTCTTGCTAGACTCGAGACATCACTTGCGCACCCACGTTACACTTAATTGAAATGGTTTTATCCAAAATGATCACTTGTCTTTGCTCGACCACTAATTCTTCGAAAATGATTAATATTTAAACTAATCGGAGTGAGAAAATCAATTGATATCCTTCCCAATTGGGGCTTACCAACTCCCGTCTTGCATCTCATATGCTCACATCCCTTTCATCATCATCATCTCGTTGCTCGATGAATTTGCATGGATCTTTTCTCATATAAAGCTTAAGCAAGCAATGAAGACTTAATCTCGTTTAGGTCATCCGGTAGGGATTGCGGTTGAAACCTTTCACCCATAGGAAAGCCATTACCTCGCCCTTACTAAACACTACCCTCTCATTTCAAGATCGGCGTGTTTTGAAACCCGGTTTAGCCATCATTTTTGCTCCATGCGAGAGAAAGTCCAAGCGAGCCGAGAAGTTAGCTTCGAGAATCGGCGATGCGCAAATTATCTCAAGCCATGAAGGAAGGACAAAGATAATCCTCGACTCCTCGGGAAGCTTTCCAAGTCAAAAAAAAAAAAAAAAAACAAAAAAAACAAAAAAAAAAAAAAACAAAAAAAAAACAAAAAAAAAACAAAAAAAAAAACAAAAAAAAGAAGGATTTTAAAATCCTCACAATCTCGGATATAATTCCAAGCTCCTCGGGAAGCCTTCCAAAAAAAAAGAAGAAGAACTCAAAAGTCCCCGACATCTCAAGAAGCTCTCGATGATCGAAAAGGAGCTGAATTCTCGCAAGATCGCAAAAAGTTGTCGGTCGCTCGGACTTCCTCTTATCATTACCTTAAACCAATCCCAAGCCATCCTCTCAATTTTAGAGGATACTCCCATCACCATTACCCTTGCCCTTGGCCAAAGTCAAAATCGACCTCTCATTCTTGGAGGCAATCAATCTTCCTCGCCGTAGATTTCCCAAACACGTCCCCGCGAGCCAACCTCTCATCTTTAGAGGTTCGGTCGGTAAAAGGCCTAGCCGACCTCTCATCTCAAGAGGTCATAATCTCCCAAATCACCCGATGGCCGATCGAAGCAGGAAACCCAACTACGAGTCCCTGGGATAGCGGTTTCATTCTAATATCCTCGATGTCGGGATCAAATTAATGCTTCATTGCTTGCTTAAATTGGAATCTAATCCATTTTGGTTCAAAATTACCAATCAAAGATTGTGCAAATTCAACCCTTCCCTTCATGTGAGCATATTTCATTTCTCCTCACAAACACTTGTAGTGGATGTCCCATTTGGGGCTTCGCATCCGTGTCTTTCATGGACACTCTAAGGGGATATGTTATTCAATCCTCCAAATCCTCAAAATCCCCAAGGTCCTCGGACCCTCGAATTTCAACATTCATTCTCTTTTCATTCGGGATAGGCCCGAACTACGGCGACCTGAGCTCTTCATAATGGAGGGAACGTAGGCAACCGAAATGGTCGGTCGAAATCATAAACAAATCTCAAAAAAAAAAAAAGAAAAAGAAAAAAACCCGGTCTCGTGAGGATCGTCCTATACACTTTCCGCCTTAGAGCTTGATTCTCGATATCGGTTGGTTTCTCCTTGTGATTAATCAAAATATTTGTTCATATCGGATTTAGGGATTGAATAACTAGAACATTAACAAAGGGTTTTAAGCGGCTTTGTGATCATCATGAATAAGACAAGTTTTCAAGTGTCTCGACAAGTCTTCTCTCTCTATATCATAGGAAAATAGAGCCAAACTTTGTCTTTACGTCGGCGGGGGCTTCCATACACTTTTCCACACCTTGTGATGCTTATACTCTCTCAAAAGAGTCAAACCTAAAGCGAGTGTGTATACACAAAATCGGGATTCATTCCCACTTTTCGAAAGATGTGCCCTTGCACGTAAACGTTTTGAGTCTTGTCCGGTGGCGGTTGACTAAGATTTGAAAAGATGGGTACCCCCTCGGCCACATAATGACTGTCTGCGCAACAAGACTGCTCTGAATTTCTTCTGTTGGGGCTTGCTAAGCGGTTCTCCCGGGTTCTCTGTATCGGCTCTTATTTGGGGCTTCCATAGTCATCCTTGGGTCCACATTGCGTTCTTCGCTACGAGATAGATTCGCGAGTCACTTCTTCAAAATCCGGGCTTTGCCTACTCGGGATCAGGGGCTTTGTCAAGACGGTCTTTTGGACCCGAATTTTATCAAGAAAGAATTTCGGCTTGAACTTGGTACACGGCGGCCTCAGTAGCATCGGAATTCAAGATCGGGGTTTCTCCGGCATTAGCAATTCCATCAAATCATTCTCCGGATAAGGTTTCGGCCAGTCGCGGCTCGCCCAAATGAAAGAAGCTTCACTCATATCAACGTGCCCTAGAGCACTGTCGGCATCGGCTTCAAATGACCAAGATTGAGAGAGAAAATTCCAATCAAGACCAGGGATCCGAATCCAATCTCATCAAAATTGAGGTCCATGTGATCACTGTGACAAAACCTCACCAACAACCATTGTTTAAATCGCGATCGAGGGTTCTCATCCCCCACGTGCTCAAAAATCTGTTCCAAGCGGTCTCCCGGACACATACGTAACCATGCATCCCCACAAAAATCTCCCGAGGGCTCATGTAGCATGCCTGAAAACTTGAATCAATAGGAAAAATTCTAAGTGAATTGAAGATCATAAATCATAATTTCCCTGTCAAAAGCTTAGGCTAGGTGCATCTTCGAAAAAGCAAGTAAATCATCATCTCGCAAACATATGCGGTGATACTCTCACAATCATTTTTGGCTCTATCATGCATCTGTCATCATGAATGTCATATATGCATCTTCCTCTTCACTAACGAATGCGGGAATTCAAACGTGAAATCAAATCCCCCTTTTCGGCAAGGATGATCTTCAAAGTAGACCTCAATGTCCACAAATGGATGAAGACACCTCCAGCATCTACGAGTTTGGCAAAGATAGTACTCCGTGCAACTTGGCAAAGACGACCCAATGTCCACAAATGGATGAAAACTTGACCCCGATGAAGACCACCTCCGGTGTCTAACAATTCGGTCGAGAGACGCGAAGTTCTCGAATACAAGTCGGTCGGGGACGCGAGTTCTCAAATACTGAATCGGTCGGGGACGCCAAGTTCTCAAATACAAATCGGTCGAGACGCCAAGTTCTCACATACAAATCGGTCGAGACGCCAAGTTCTCAAATACAAATCGGTCGGGGACGCCAAGTTCTCAAATACGAATCGGTCGGGGACGCGAAGTTCTCGAATATAATGCGGTCGAGACACGAAGTTCTCAAAAGCAAGAAGTCCCAATGTGAAGACAAGTTCAACAACCTTCTACAAGGTTAACGATCACCGGCAAGATGCGAGACTCAACCAAATTCCTCCTTCGAGGTCAAAATGCCTCCAAACACGGCAAATCATCGGCGAAACCGTCCCACGAACGGCAACCCAACAACTCTTCATCAACATCAGTAGTAGCCTCGGTCCTTCGGCGGCTACAGTAAGCACAGGCACGGTATGAAAGCATATCTTAGTCAACTACTTTTCTAAAAGAACATTATCATCAAATCTTAGGGTGACTTCCCAAAGCAGTCAAAACCTTAGGGTGACTTCCCAAAATAGTCAAACCATGGGTGACTTCCCAAAAATAGTCAAACCATAGGGTGACTTCCCAAAAATAGTCAAACCATAGGGCGACTTCCCAAAAATAGTCAAACCATAGGGTGACTTCCCAAAAACAGTCAAACCGTAGGGCGACTTCCCCAAAATAGTCAAACCATAGGGCGACTTCCCAAAAATAGTCAAACAATAGGGCGACTTCCCAAAAATAGTCAAACCACAGGGTGACTTCCCAAAAATAGTCAAATCATAGGGCGACTTCCCAAAAATAGTCAGATCATAGGGCGACTTCCCCAAAATAGTCAAACCATAGGGCGACTTCCCAAAAATAGTCAAACCGTAGGGAGACTTCCCAAAAATAGTCGAGATCATAGGGTGACTTCCCAAAAATAGTCAAACCATGGGCGACTTCCCAAAAATAGTCAACCTAGGGCGACTTCCCAAAAATAGTCAAACCTTAGGGCGACTTCCCAAAAATAGTCAATCCCTCGGGTGACTCCCAAATAGATCAATCTCTAGGCGACTTCCCTAAAATAGTCAATCCCTGGGTGACTCCCAAATACAGTCAATCTCTGACGACTTCCCTAAAATAGTCAATCCTCGGGTGACCCCCAGACAAGTCAATCCTTGGTCCATCCACTTGGCCAAGGCATTGATCACTTTTCTTCCCGATGGTTCTCGTAAGCCCGAGGAGTCTTCCCAAAGAATACCTTCAAATAAGTTCCAAAAAAACCTCAACTTAGATTCATACTCTGAACTAAGTTCCCATTTAGGTTCATACTCTGAACAAAACCTCAATTTAGGTTCATACTCCTGAACTAAGTTCCCATTTAGGTTCATACTCTGAACCAAATCCCGACTTAGGATCATACTCTGAACTAAGTCTCCATTTAGGTTCATACTCTGAACAAGACCTCAACTTAGATTCATACTCCTGAACTAAGTTCCCATTTAGGTTCATACTCCTGAACCAAATCCCGACTTAGGATCATACTCCTGAACTAAGTCTCCATTTAGGTTCATACTCCTGAACAAGACCTCAGCTTAGGTTCATACTCCTGAACTAAGTACCCATTTAGGTTCATACTCCTGAACCAAATCTCAACTTAGGTTCATACCCTCTCAAAAGAAATTCCCGGCAGTTAAACGTAAGACCGAGTGCCCCGAGAAAGATAACGAGATCCCGTATCTTTCATCAAAATCATTTCCGGCAGTTAAACGTAAGACCGAGTGCCCCGAGAAAGATAACGGATCCCGTATCTTTCATCAAAATCATTCACGACAGTAAAACGTAAGACCGATTTCCCCAGACGAATACGTCGTTTTTCCCAAGAAGGCTAACGAAATCCCCGAAGCTAACGGAATCCCAAAAGCCAACGAAATCTCGAGTAGATCTCGAACTACGAAAGGGCTTCGATTCCCACTAGGGATACGTGGTAGCCTATCATTGGTCTGACCCCTCGACCAAAACGGTCACCCTCTCCTTCGGCGGCGGCGACAAAGTCCACCGAAAGACCATCAAGGTTCGAGGCACCTAAAACGCCGTCTCCAAGGTCCGAGGCGCCTAAAAAGCCATCTCCAAGGTTCGAGGCACCCAAAACGCCATCAAGGTCCGAGGCACCTAAAACGCCATCTTCAAGGTTTGAGGCACCTAAGACGCTATCACTAGGGAAGCGATAAATCGCAGTCATCCCCAGCAGAGACCGAAAATGGTCATTCCTATCCTCAGAGCGGATAGCCATCGACCGAAAATGGTCATCTCTTATCCTCAGGCAGAGTTTCTTTCCAAGAACCGATCGTAGAACTCGCTCATCGGGTTCGAAGCACCTAAAACGCCATCATCTCCAGGGTCAAAGACCCGAACTACGATCGGCTTGATTCCCATTCGGGATACGTAGGTAGCCTATCGCTAGGTTCGGCCACTCGATCACTTGATCATCTGTCAAATATGGAGCCTTACTCTTATCGACGACCCCGCTTCCTTCGAGCGCCGTCGCGAGGGCTACTGTAAGTGCTCCAATTTGAGTTGGTAGTTTTTTCGTTAGAAAGTTAACGAAAGTTTTAACATTTCTAACATTTCTAACATTTCTAACAATCTCTAACCTTCCTAACCAAGCAAGAGTAGGTTAGGGTTTGCCATTTAAAGTTAAACCAAAAAAAGAATCCAAAAAAGCAAAAGAATTAAGAAAATCCCGAAACAGCAAGTTGAAAAACAATTTACTGCCGATATTTTGAAAAATATTCTTCCTGTTCAAAGCACGGAGCAACATTTAATGCACTGGGCACGTTTCTGACAACCCTCCGCGCGGATGTCTTTGTCACTCGCGGTGTCCTATAAATTGAACCCTCCTCTCTCGGTTTACACAACACATTTTGACACAAAGAAGTTACGGCGAAATATAGAGAGAAAACAGTGGGAATCCTTTGATTGCCACCATTTTCTCTTGAATATTTCCCAATCCACTCCAAACATTCTCAAATCACTCTTAAACACACCAAGCTCAAGCTTGAAACACTACTCAAGAGGAAGATTAGGGAGAAAACATGGAGGACTTAAGTGTTATCCACTTGTTTTCTCTTTGATCAACTCTATCATCAAACCCTAAACACATTCAAGCCTTGAATCCACCCAAACACAAATCCAAACACCAAATCTTGATACTCCTCAAGTCAAAACACCAAATCTTGATACTCCTCAAGTCAAATTCCAAGCCTAGGAAGATAGGGTGTCACCATTGGTAAAGCCCTCCTTCTCAAAACCCTAAAATTCTCTTTTAACTTCTTGTTCATCTTGTTCTTCTTACTTGGGTCTTTTTGATGTCTATTTTAACTTAAGTTTTGACCCAAGATGGTCATCTTGAAGTTCATCTTCATGAATGACCATCTCAAATGGTCCACATTTTAGATCTCTAGTTGATTTTTCTCTTAAATTTCATTTCTACAAAACATCCCCTTTCCCTTTGCAAAGGACATGTTTCAACCCCATAAATTCCCCAAGGATGACTTGAATATGATAACCACTTAACAAAAAGTAGTGGTATCAAGTCTAGGGATGAAAATGGGGTGAACATAGATGCAAATCCCCCAAAATCACATTTTCCCTCAAGAACATCTTGCTGTCCAGTAGCATTGTTCTGAGACCTCAGTCCATTTTCCTATTTTTTGGACCCAGTAAAACATGGAATTGGACGTTGACTACAAAACACTTTTTGTAGCCAACATCTAGATCTTTCCAAACATATTTTTATTTTATTTTTTGGGTTAGTGAAACTCCTCTTTTCAATTTTTCTTTTAGAGGCCAGTTCATCAGCTTCTGGAAATCCAGATTTCACATCTGAGATTTCCAGAAGGTTTTGACCCCTCAAATTACTTCCAAAATGGAAAGTTTCTTTGCAGAAACCCTATTTAGGGTGTTTTAAACAACTTTCATTCTCGGACTTTCCCCAGATTCTGAGGTTTTGAAGCCTTTAAGTCCATTTCAAAGTCAAGGGTCAACTGCCTTCTTTCATTCTGGCAGAATTGCTTTTCAAATCCAAAAATCTTTTGAGTGCCAAGACTCAACCCAAAAATCACCCAAAAAATCATGGGATCAGTTTAAAGCCTTGAAAAGAGCTCCCAATTTTTACTTACCCCAGTTTCAACTTATTTTGGCCAAAACACACACACACACATACACACACAAATGATTTTCAGCTTGGAAGACTCGTTTTTACGAGGCGCGTCGGGTGCACACTAACGTCCTTCCCGACGCGTAACATGACCTCCGAACCTAAATCTCTGATCTCGGGCTTTTTTCAAAGTTTTGGCCCTTAAAACAAAAATGGCGTGGCGACTCCGTTTGATTTCAAAAAATCGGGTACATCACACCTTCGAAAAATTCTTGTCTCAAGGATTAAAATTAGGGAAATTAGCTGCGATGGTTGTCCAATCCTCCCATGTTGCATCTTCTGAAAAAGCATTCGACCATTGAATTAAAACTTGAGCTGCTGGGCTATTTCCTTTCTTAACCAAGCGTCTATCCAAAACTGCAATGGGTTCCACCAGAAATTGACCATCCTCCCCCACGTATGGTAGAGAAGGATTTGGGACTATAGCATCCCCAATTCTTGCTTTAAGTAGTGAGACATGAAAAATAGGGTGTATCTTGGATGTAGGGGGTAACTTGAGTTTGTAAGCGACAACTCCCACTCTTGCTTCGACCTGGAATGGTCCAAAGTATTTTGGTGACAACTTGAAGTTCTTCTGTAATGCAAGTGAAGTCTGACGATATGGTTGCAGCTTCAGGTAAACCCAATCCACCTCTTGAAAACTTCTTTCTTTTCTGCCCTTGTCAGCATACTGCTTCATCTTATTTTGAGCTTCCAGCAATACTTCCCTCATGATTTTGATCTGCTTGTCCCTTTCCTTCATAAAGTCAGTGACTGCATCAAGTTTGCAATATTGTTCATGACTGAATATGGCTTGTAGGGGTGGGTATCCATATAAAGCTTCGAAAGGAGTCATTTTGAGTGCCGTGTGAAAATTCGAGTTATACCACCATTCAGCCAATGTGAGCCAGTTTGACCACAGTTTAGGTTTGGTGCTAGTGGTAGCCCTCAAGAATTGTTCCACACATTTGTTCAATCTCTCAGTTTGGCCATCTGTTTGAGGGTGGTAGGCTGTGCTCAAGTTTAGGGTAGTACCAAGGAGGGAGAAGAGTGATTGCCAAAACTGGCTTAGGAAACTTTTGTCCCTATCTGAGGTAATGGTGACAGGCAAGCCATGTAATTTATAGACATTTTCAAAGAATTGCTTTGCCACTATATAAGCTGTGTATGGGTGTTTGAGAGGTATGAAGTGGGCATATTTGGTGAGTCTATCCACTACACCCAAAATTGAATTCCAGTTGTTAGAGAGGGGTAGCCCTTCAATAAAGTCCATAGCTATGTCAGTCCAAGGTTTTGTGGGAATGGCCAATGGTTGTAACAGTCCAGCTGGGTGAGTGGTCTCAGTTTTCACCTGTTGGCAGATCTCACAGGGGCTAATTAATTCTTGAACATATCTTTTCATACCTGGCCAGAAAAATAGTTGAGCTACCCTCTTTAATGTCCCTTGAATTCTTGAGTGTCCTCCCAAAGGGGTGTGGTGTAACTCCTTCACGATTCTTTCCCTTAGCTCACCCTTGCTACCAATGACCAGCTTGCCTTGAAACCTCAACACCCCATTGCTTAATGTGTACTCAGCATATTTCTCATTGTTTGTCATTACTCCCTCCAATATCTCTTGTACCTCAGAATCTCCTTCCCAGCTCCCCATCACCTCCTGTACCCACTGTGGTTGCACAATAGAAATAGCCTGACAATCCACCATGTCTGTTCCTTCATACACTCTGGATAGAGCATCAACCACTTTATTATCAACACCCTTCTTGTAAGTGATGGTGTAATCGTATTCTAACAGTTTTGATATCCACTTCTGTTGTAATCTTCCGGTCACTCTCTGTTCCATGAGGTACTTCAAACTTTGATGGTCTGTTTTAATTTGAAACTTTTGCCCACACAAGAAATATCTCCACTTTTCCACAGCCAACAGAATTGCTAGGAATTCCTTCTCGTATGTTGATAGCCCCAAATGTTTTGGTCCTAAAGCTTTACTGACAAAAGCTATAGGTCTTCCCTCTTGCATTAAGACATCTCCTAACCCATTATAGCTAGCATCTGTTTCTAAAACAAAAGTCTTTGAAAAGTCAGGCATGGCTAGGACTGGTGCAGTGGTCATGGCTCCTTTTAATGCTTGAAAAGCTCTCTCAGCATCTGAATTCCAACAAAAGGCATTCTTTTGCAACAACAATGTCAAGGGCTTACTAATGATGCCATAGTTTCTGATGAATCTCCTATAGTACCCAGTTAAACCAAGGAATCCCCTCAACCCTTTGATGTTAGTAGGAGTAGGCCAGCTCACCATGCTCTCAATCTTGGATGGGTCAGTTGCTACCCCATTCCCAGTAACTATATGCCCAAGATACTCAACCTTCTTACTCCCAAAAGAACACTTGCTTTTCTTCACAAATAACTGATGCTCCCTGATTTTATCCAATGTCAATCTGAGGTGTTCTACATGTGTCTCCTTGGAAGGGCTATAGATCAATATATCATCAAAGAAACCCAATAAAAATTTCCTCAAAAACTCCTCAAACACTGAGTTCATAAGTGCTTGGAATGTGACTGGAGCATTAGTGAGTCCAAAGGGCATCACCTTGAATTCATAATGTCCATGGTGGGTTTTGAAAGCAGTCATGCTAATATCCTCCCTCATTCTGATTTGATGATACCCTGACCTTAAATCCAACTTAGTAAAGACTTTGAAACCATGCAAATCATTCAATATCTCATCTATGATAGGAATAGGGAATTTATCCTTGATAGTCACTTGGTTTAGACCTCTATAGTCAATACACATCCTCCATGTACCATCTTTCTTCTTATCTAGAATCACAGGGGAGGCTAAAGGGCTTGAGCTATGTCTTATAACCCCACTGTCCAGTAATTCTTTGATGATCTTCTCAATTTCATTTTTCTGGAAATAAGGACATCTGTAAGGTCTGTTATTCACTGGCTGGCTTCCAGGTTTCAGTGGGATAGCATGGTCAAATTTCCTCACCGGTGGCATCTCCTTTGGCTCTGAAAATACATCTTCATAGTCCCTCAACAATATCGAAATGTTTGGGTCTATCTCTCCTTCACTGGTTACTGATGATAGTGAATATAGTTGTACCGCTGCCCCACAAGGTAAGTCATTCAACATTTTAGTAGCTGTTGGTGCTGTCATGAACTTCAACATTACTACTTCTTGTGCCCCTTGCAATTTACACTGCTTCCCTCCCCAATTGAAACCCATATTCATCTCACTGAAATCATAGGTAATGGGCCCTAAAGTTTCGAGCCATTGTATTCCTAACACTGCATCACATCCTCCTAACTTGATAATTTTCATATCTCCTTTAAATTCCACATCCTGCATATTCCACACAAAATCCTTACATTCTCCCTGGCTAAGTATCTTACTTCCATCTACCACAGCTACTGGTACATTATGAGTTGGTATCACCATACATCCCAACCTCTAAGCAGTTTTAGAATCCAAGAAGTTGTGTGTACTTCCACTATCAATAATAAGGACTGAGAATTCTTATTCCCCACCTTACCAGTAAGTTTGAGAGTTTGCAAGGAGTTACTCCCCGATAAAGCATGGGCTGATATACCCGAATCCCCCTTTGCTATCTCTTCTTTTTCCAATTCTGCAACAGGAGTGTCCAAAGTATCATGCCACTCCTCTTCTTCTCCAACTTCAACTCCCAACATGAAAATTTGTTTGTTCTTGCATTTATGACCATATTTGTACACTTCATCACAGTTGTAACATAGACCTTTCTCTCTTCTAGCTTGCATTTCAGCCTGGGTTAATTGCTTGATGGGAATGTTACTCTTGGTAGGAACAAAAGTGTCATTTCTTGGGTTAATGGAAGGAGATGAATAGGTGGAATATTTGTTGCTATTGGTGCTCATCTTTGCAGAGTATTGGGACATTGGAGGGGTTGATCTTTGGCTGGGATTGTACGAAGGATAGGTTGAATTGGTTTTGTATGTTGCTGCTTTGATTTTTTTGACTCTACCTCCCGGTGTTACTCTTCAATTATGGCCAAGTTTATTGCATGAACTAATGTGGGGGAAAATTGTGACTGCACCCTGTACCTGATCTCCTCTTTGAGTCCTTTAATGATCTTTTTAACATAAAACCTTTCACTCAACCCAGAGTTCTCCACTTTCATGATTGCCCTCAACTCCTCAAACTTATCTTGGTACTCACTTACTGAATTCACTTGTTGTAAACTAGCAAATTCCACCTCAATGTTCTGATAAGCTTGAGTCCCAAATCTGATAGCTACCTTTTCGACAAAATCATCCCATGCACTTCCATCGATTTCCTCACACAAATTTTGATACCAAAATTCTGCACTCCCTTCAAAATGCATAGTAGGTATCACCCAAAGGAACATCCCTATATTTGAAAAACTTGTGACACTTACGGATCCACCCTCTATGATCAATTCCAGAAAATTTTGGAAAATCCAATTTAAGGTGTTTCTTATAGTTTTCATTTACTCCCTTTTCAGATCTAGCTACATGACCATAATCAGAGCCCTTAATAGCAGTATTAGAATCATCAACGAGAATAGTGTCATTCCATGTTTTGCCTTGTTTCTCCTTGTCAGTAGCTGGAACTTCCTTACTAGCGACTGGTGAAGCACCTAGAATTGACCCAGAACTGCTAACTCCCTTCGGGCCTCGTCCCACTTCATCCACCTTATCTTTGCCATTGTTGGATCTCATCTCCAGCAAAATACGTGTCATCTCTTCAACACCTTTACTTAGCGCCGATATGTCCCCTTTCAGCTCCGTGGTTTTTGTTTCCAAAGCACCTTCGAGTCCATTCAATCTCTCTTCTATAGATCTGATGTTAGATTCTACTGCATCCATACGAACATTCACCATGTTTTCCGCGGATTCGAGTGCTCTGATACCAATTTGTTATGTCCAGTGACAGGCTAAAGTCGCACGCCTACAAATTAGTACCAAGACTCGGCTACAAAACTGTAGCAAGGACAAGTCTAGGGTCGATCCACTGAAGAACGGTATTTGTCGTGTAATGGTCACATACCAGTTTGGGGGTTTGTTTGAATTGTTTGTTGTAATAACTACAACAAGTAAATAAATGTGATTGTAAACAATTATAAAAGAAAAGCACTTCAGATTTGTTTCTGTCCCCGTTTACCAATCCAATATCATCGGTATAATTTCTTTCCCTTCCTCCTATTCACTTGATCCAAGATGTATTTCAATCTCTATCTCTTTCTTATTAATGGTTATAAGCAGTGGCACACTCACCTATAACCCTAATCAATAATCAAACCTAACTGGCACAGTCTAGGTTTAGATAATCAATTGATAAAGCTTTAAGAGATTAAGATCAAGAATTTCACTATTCTTTTGCAAATAGAACAAAATCTAGTTTTACCCACTTCTCAATTTACCATGGCACATGCATAAATCTCAAAGATGCAAATTGTGAAAAATCCTAATCTGGCACAGACTTAGGATTAAACTAGCAATAAATCAATTACAAGAGAAAAGAGGATGACCAAATCTCAAAACCCTAGAAAAAGATCTAGCAATTAAAACAAGTACAACTATGAATAGGGATTAAGGAATAAAGAAATAAATACCTCAATTGAATTCAATAAACGGTTCAAGATTCAAATCTAAAGCAATGGAGTTTAGTTTTCCATGGAAATTCAACAAAGCTCTCTAGAAAAAGAAACAAAGTTCGAACCCTAAAACAATTGACAAAAGAGGTATATATACTCCTCCGTTCTAAAAACCTAAACTAAATAATAAAGGAAAAAGAAATTAAATAACATATTAAAGTAAATTAAAGTAAAGATCTTTACACGCCGGTCAACTCAATCACCACGGTCAACGCGCCTCTTCCTTGGTCTTCACGTGCGTGCACAGTAATTACTTAGTTTCCTAATTCCTTGTTTTACACTTTGGTCACTGAATTGTTCAGATCTGCAGTTTGGTCCCTGAAACTTCACATATTTGCACCTTTATCCTCAGCATTGGCAAACTTTCGCAGGAAAATCATAAAATCACTAAAATAGTTTCAAAATACAATGATTTTTCTACAAACTTTCCAATCCAACCTTTACTCAAATTTACATCAAAACTAATCTAGATTACATCAAAATAATGATAAAATGTCTAGAAAATTAGGGAATTACATATACTGAAATCCGCCACATCAAATTTCCCTACACTTAGACCATTACTCGTCCCTGAGTAATATCCTAACCCCACTCTAAATTGCCGGTCTGAACAGATAGCATGGGAGGAAAATGATCCCTAATCTCCTCTAATCCACCGATCCAAATCAACGAAAGAAAGCAGCCATCGGAGCAATTAGAGACTCCGTCTCCTTATAACACCAAAATATCAACAATGAAAATAGTGACATTAGTTTGATACCAACTCCCATAATAAACGGTATCCAAACTAAGGTCCACACACATAAAAGCCAAGGGGAACTAAATATGTCCTATGTTTCCCCCACACTTGGCTCACACTACATACACCCTCATAAAAAGAAATCATTGTTAAGGTTGCGATCCTTAAACAAAGATTTACCTCGTGAAAAGCACCAACACCCCTTATAACTCCAACAGTGAACGAGGGTTTCTAAATCCTAGGCACCACTATCCAAACGTCTTACTCCAAAGTGGTCCTACCCGACACTCCAAAACCTCCCTTATGTCTCCACTCCGGTGATATAACAGATAGAAAATACTCAATTCTCACCTTTTGCCTAGGTGCCGTTTTCGATTTTCACCTAGCCTCTCAAAATTTATTATTTTTTTTTCTTTTTTTTCTTTTTTTCTTTTTTTCATTTTTTCATTTTTGAACAAGAATAAAGAAAAACAACTATACAAACCCCACCCCTCTCACTAAACAATGCATAGTCCCATATGCATCACTACAAGTACAAAACAAATAAGAAAGGGATAGGAATACCTTTCGGGACTACGGAGGTGGTGGAAACAAATCTGGCCCCCAAAAAGATTCTTGGCTAAAGCTACTCCCAAATGGTTGTTGATTATGGGTGAATCATGGCCCAATTTCAAGGGTTTGAAAGTATAGGGGCTAAAATGAAAATAGAAAGAAAATGGGGGAGATAAGCTTGGATTGAAAGTTTAGGGGCCGAAGTGGAAAACTGAAAAAATAAGGGACTAAATTGGTTTTAGAAAGTTTAGGGGCTAAATTGAAAATTTGTGAAAATTAGGGACTTAAGTGAAAAATATTGGAGTGTATGGGCTAAACTGCAGATAAATTGAAGAAGATGGGCTGCAGAAGAAAAATTACTCCTGGCCGCATGAATGGAAGGCTTGGCCGGCCAGGAGCAATTCAGTGGCCGAGGCTTTGGGGCCGGGAGTCTGGTATATTCGTTCGTCTCAAAATTACTTTTTTTTTTTTTTTTTTACAGGCCCAATTTTTTTTTTCTTTCTCGAAAATGAGGCGTACCTGAGGTTCAAGAGGCGGACGCCTCTAGAGCAGTTTTCACGACCCTGGTATTGGCAAATATGGGGCGGCCGCATGGTTTACGATGGGGCGGACGCCTGGTATTTGTGAAGATGGCCCCCAAGCGTCTGTGGCTGAAGCTGGCGCCTCATGACTTGTGGGGCGGCCGCCTGACTTCAATTTTTTTTTTATTATTTATTTATTTATTTATTATTTTTTTTTTTTAAGAAATTGGCCCCAGGACGTTTTTTGTCCCCTCTCCATGCTTTTTCCTACACAACACCACAAAACAAAAATACCTCAGTAGCACCGATTCTACATAAATAAATACAAAAATTAAAAACATAATGTAAAATAACCAGATAAAAAAAGCAATTAAATCCGGGTTGCCTCCCGGTAAGCCGCCCTTCTTTACCGTCTTTAGCTAGACCAAATACCGGGTAAGCCCCCGACGAGCATCAAATTTTAAGTCTTTGATAAGACTCAGACCCAAAGCTAACAATGATACAATCATCCTTCCCCCTACGCTTAAACAAGACATTATCCTTAATGACACTAAATCATAAATACGGAACAATAAAACACGGGGAAAAGGACACCAAGGAATAATCAAGTAAGGGGACGGTAGGCCCCACAAACATGGGCCTCATCAATGTAAGGGGGATGAAAATAATCTTCATTTACCTCTAGAAGATGTTTGGTTTCCATGACATGCCTCCCCGTTGGAGACCATTTAGGCTTCCCCTTTTTCTTTTGCTTTCCTTCTTTCTTCCTCGGTGGTCCACCTTTCTTTGCCTCCTCCGGCTTCATTTTAGAACACTTCACCTCATCTATCTTGGCCTCCTCCTTGATAATCGGCTCCCTCAAGTCCATGGCACAAATTTACGCACATTCTTGGGAAGATTCATGGCATCGAAAATATTAAATTTCACCACCTTCCCATCAAACTCCATGGTTAGAGAGCCCTTCTTTACATCAAGTTTTGTCTCTGAAGTAGACATAAACGGTCTCCCCAATAGAATTGGAGCCTTTGAATCAGTCTCCATCTCTAAAATGAAGAAATCTGCCGGGAACAATAGATCACCAACCTTCACTTCTACATCTCTCACCATCCCCTTCGGGTATGCGTTGGACTTATCCGCCAACTGAATCACAACTCTAGTATCCTCCAATTCACCCAACTTAAGTTCTTCAAACAATGTATATGGCATTACATTGATTGAAGCTCCCAAATCGAGCATAGCCTTCTGCACCGAGCTACCCCTCAATGATATCGGAACCACGAACATGCCCGGATCACTACACTTTTTGGGCATCTTTTTCTGATAAACTGCGCTCACATGCTCAACCACCTTCACTTTCTTCATGGCCTTCAGCTTATTATTCCTCTTGGTAGTACACAGTTCCTTCAAGAATTTGGCATATCTAGGAACTGTTTTGAGAAGATCCAAGAAAGGAATATTTACTTCAATATTCTTGAAGGTATCAAACATGCTCTTCTCCGACTCTTGTGATGTATCTCTGCTCAATGCCATTGGAAAAGGAACTTCCGGCTCATAGACACGCAACGGTGGTGGAACATATTTCTCTTCGGGGGTCTTCTCTACCTTCTCTTCCACCACTAACTCCGGTTTCACTCGCTTCTTAACATTTAATTCAGACTCTATAGGAACCATTTGCCCCTCAACTTTCTTCTTTCTCCTCACATAAACAACACTAACATTATGCTTCGGAAGTTGCTCGCCCGAGGTGGTGATTTTGCTGCATCTCTAGCCTCTATTCTCACTACTGCCTCTGCAATTTGGCCCATTTGCCTCTCCAGATTACTAATGCTAGCATCAGTCCTCTGCTGATACTGCTGAAAACCGTTTGAAAAGGTAGTCATACTCTGGGCCAGTATATGGAACATGTTATCTGTAGACTGCTGCTGCTGCTGCTGTGGTGGTTGTCCCCATCTATCATTGGGTTGATTACCCCCATAGTTATACTGTCTCTGCTGCTGCTGTGGGAACCCAACTCAATTCACATTCTCCTGACCTTCTGTCCGACTCAACAGTAACTGCCTCATCATACATTTCAACTCCTTGACCTCAGACTCAAGCTTCTCATTCTCCCCACTGCTTGTGCCCATAGCACTAACTTGTCTGACACTGGATCTCCTCCCATGTGTTCGGGTACTCCTTGCTAGCTCCTCTAGTAATTTCTGAGCCTCCTCAGCCGTCTTATTTACAATACTGCCCCCACAACAAGAATTTATCATCCTCTTATCCTGCATAAGTAATCCCCCGTAGAAGTAGACTATCAGCTGGTCATCAGTATACCCATAATAAGGGCAGCTCCTGCAGAGATTATGGAAGCGAGTATAGTACTCATATAAGGTCTCATCTGCCTTCTGCTCCATGTTGCTGATATCCCTCTTCATAATATTTATCTGGTCAGGTGGAAAAAATTCTTCAAGAAACACCTCCTTCATCTTCTGCCAAGAAGTGATACCGTTGGCCGGCAAGTGGTAATACCATGTATTAGCATTGTCTTTCAGGGTGAAAGAAAAAGCTCTCAATAAAAGTTGTTCAAGAGGTAAGGATGCCGGTTTCATGCTCTGACATATCTGCACAAACTGAAAGATGTGCTGATTCGGGTTCTGCCCCGACAAACCGTTGAAGTGGGGCAATTGATTAAGTAGCCCAGGCTTCAACTCAAATGTAACCCCAGTAGGTAAATTTGAAAATAAGATCGCTTGTGGTTGCTCTCCCCAATTGGGAGCTACTCGCCTTAATGTCTGTGCGGAACTACATCCCCACCACCCATCGCCACCACCCGCATTATCTTCTTCAGCCTAACAATATCCCTCGACTTATGCTTTGTTGTCGTCATTTCCTGAAAGATCTTTCAATTTCTGGATCAAACGAAACAATCAAATCGTTAGTAGAACGGGTGTGGACAATACAATGATCCACACCACGACGAAGGGACAGGGGGTGAAACTAATAAAGAGAAAAAAAACAAACTAATAAAATAAAATGACAGAAATTAAATAAGAATACAAACAAATAACACCGTTCCCCGGCAACGGCGCCAAAATTTGACAGGCTAAAGTCGCACGCCTACAAATTAGTACCAAGACTCGGCTACAAAACTGTAGCAAGGACAAGTCCAGGGTCGATCCACTGAAGAACGGTATTTGTTGTGTAATGGTCACAGACCAGTTTAGGGGTTTGTTTGAATTGTTTGTTGTAATAACTACAGCAAGTAAATAAATGTGATTGTAAACAATTATAAAAGAAAAGCACTTCAGATTTGTTTCTGTCCCCGTTTACCAATCCAATATCATCGGTATAATTTCTTTCCCTTCCTCCTATTCACTTGATCCGAGATGTATTTCATTCTCTATCTCTTTCTTATTAATGGTTATAAGCAGTGGCACACTCACCTATAACCCTAATCAATAATCAAATCTAACTGGCACAGTCTAGGTTTAGATAATCAATTGATAAAGCTTTAAGAGATTAAGATCAAGAATTTCACTATTCTTTTGCAAATAGAACAAAATCTAGTTTTACCCACTTCTCAATTTATCGTGGCACATGCATAAATCTCAAAGATGCTACTTGTGAAAAATCCTAATCTGGCACAGACTTAGGATTAAACTAGCAATAAATCAATTACAAGGAAAAAGAGGATGATCAAATCTCAAAACCCTAGAAAAAGATATAGCAATTAAAACAAGTACAACTATGAATAGGGATTAAGGAATAAAGAAATAAATACCTCAATTGAATTCAATAAACGGTTCATGATTCAAATCTAAAGCAATGGAGTTTAGTTCTCCATGGAAATTCAACAAAGCTCTCTAGAAAAAGAAACAAAGTTCGAACCCTAAAACAATTGACAAAAGAGGTATATATACTCCTCCGTTCTAAAAACCTAAACAAAATAATAAAGGAAAAAGAAATTAAATAACATATTAAAGTAAATTAAAGTAAAGATCTTTACACGCCGGTCAACTTAATCACCACGGTCAACGCGCCTCTTCCTTGGTCTTCACGTGCGTGCACAGTAATTACTTAGTTTCCTAATTCCTTGTTTTACACTTTGGTCACTGAATTGTTCAGATCTGCAGTTTGGTCCCTGAAACTTCACATATTTGCACCTTTATCTTCAGCATTGGCAAACTTTCGCAGGAAAATCATAAAATCACTAAAATAGTCTCAAAATACAATGATTTTCCTACAAACTTTCCAATCCAACCTTTACTCAAATTTACCTCAAAACTAATCTAGATTACATCAAAATAATGATAAAATGTCTAGAAAATTAGGGAATTACATATACTGAAATCCGCCACATCATCCAGGTTCCTAAAATTGCAGCAGATGAACTATGAATTAGGATTTTACTCCTAATGGATCAAGGAATTATGTTTAGACTGGGTGAGAAGAGAATTCAGATAGAGATTTAGGATATGAGGTGAGAGAGAAGATAGAATTTAGAGAGAGAGAAGGGATTAGAATTTCTGTATAATTATCATAAACTGAAAAATGGTGATTTACAGCTTACATAAGGAGAGAGAAAACACGTGGGTATCAACGGCCCCTTTCTCTCTCTGCAATACGACATCACTTTAAGTAACAGAAATAAATTCTAGATAGCTAACAAAACGACAACGTTCCATTTAAGAAGAAACGCATAAGACCATGTCCGCTAAGGGACTTATTGATACGTAAGCTCCTAAACGATGCCGTATCCACCTCAGTCCAAACATAACGGTCACCCCCAAAATCAATTCGAACCCTAAATCATTACCTATTGTTTATCATCTACTTCTTGTATAAAGGTGTAAGTTGTAATTACATCCTAATGTGTAAATCGTTACAACGTGTTACCGTGTAATCATATTATAGATAGTATCTTCTCATATTGTGGTGTAAAGTGAAATTGTCACGGCCTGAAACACAAGTGATATCCAAGGTGATAACAGCATCAACGATAGCACTTGAGATAACACACACACTTCGAAATGAAAAACAATTTTGTAAAGAGATTGCAGCGGAAAATAACACCAAAATTGTTTTTCTCTAGTTATATAAAATATATAACTTGAGTATGCTGCTTAGGCAAGACTTTATATTCACTATAATAAATGAGTAACGAAGCCGAAATGTTCCCTATAACTATTACAATGTAATTTCTATGGAACAAGAGATAAAGAACGAATTCCAATCCCAGCCAACACACACTTGAAACCAAGATATTCAAGTGTGAAATATTATATGGGAGGAAGGAACAAATCAAACCAAGAAGAACTTTATCTCTAATGCAAGAAGGTGTGAAGTGTATAATTGGCATATCTTCAAATGTCTTCACCCTTGCATATTTATAGTCTTCAATGTCTTGAAGGCTAATGAGGAGAGAGTGGGCTAAGTGGATAAGCTTGCTCCTTACTTCATGGGTTTGTTAACACCAAATCCCCCTTTTGTAGCAACCGTCTACTAGCTCTCCAAGTCCACGCTATACGGCCTTGTACACCCAAGCTTCTCAGTCCTTGTACTTCCTTTGGTCAGTAGCAACAACCTTGAACAAGTCTTCACACGTTTTTGAGTTGTTGATATAAACAAGGACTTTGTTGAAAGTTACTCATAAAATTCCATTTCACTCGTAACTTTCTTCTCCTTCAAAACTCCACGTTTTTAGCTTATGCCACCATCATATTATATCCTGAAATATGGACTTACAACATATACTAAACAGATTATATTAGCACATTAGTACATAAACAATTAAATAAGAAATGTGCAACTATTTGATTCCAGTAAAGTACTTATGAAATCATCTGGGAAATCATTTGAGAAAGTACAGGTAACACTTAGGATATCACCATCGTGTTGCACTAACAATCTCCCCCTTAGTTGTGCATTTCTTCTCAAACCTAATGTGCTGCAAACCTGCAATCTTGTTAGCCAATAACAATATAAACAGAGCATAGAGCATATATATTAAACAAGCATCTCCATGAAGATTAACTACCCCTTAATCAAGGAGTCAATCTAAACAATGATTTATCAAAAGAAACTAATTTATTTCAAACTAAAAAGTTTTCGAAATAAACTAAGTTAAACATCAAACAGATAAACCAATGTAGCAAAACAATTATCCAAGCAAGCAAACCACCTAAGGGTTAATGTTTAAAACAAACCACCTACATTGTGTGCGACCCATAACATCACCACCATAGACAAATAAAAAGTAAATTGTTTAGAACCACATAACCAACATAAAAAGAAAAGAAATTGTTTTAGGAAACCAAATGTCAAGCAGTGGCAACATCAACCTTCAGGTTCAATAACCTTCAGGTTTTCAAGCTTCTTCTTCTTCATTTTCTTCTTCTTCTTCCTCCTGATCTCCTTCCCTATCACCTCCACCATCACTTGCGCCAGCACTGGTGGTAACACCTGAAGTAGTACCAGCTACTACAGCCCCAACAGCAGCACATCCTCCCCCTGTTTAGGAAGAAATTTCATCAATGAATCTGTCGGTGTCCTGCTTAAGCTTGGCATAAGTCTCAACAAGTTCTCCAAGAGTATTCGACTGCTTGTGCAGAAAGTTGAGAACTGTTGATTTTGGCATTGAGGATGAATTGTTGCCCAGAAGATTGAACACATTGGATAATATACTAGCAGCATCAGTCCCTGCAATAGTACTAAAGGCAACACCTGAGGGAGCATTTGGGATATTACCTGAGATAGCACCAGAAACAGGAATAGTAGAAGATGAACCAACATTGTCATTCAGTTTTTTCCAGGGAAGGTCTTTAGTATACCTGTTTCCTTTCTTTAGTTGGGAGTCTATGGTATAGTATTCAGGCTCAGAGGTGAAGGAATCAGAGGCTTCAATAGGCAAGGATTGGAAAACCAAAACTTTGAAAATCAAGGAAGGATAAGGAAAAAAGGTAATATCTTTCTGCCTACCCCAAGAGGCCAAATATTTGAACACAAGCCTTCCAAAATTGATCCTATGTTTTTTCCCCAATTTGGACAACACATTTGCATGCTCCAAAGTAACAATCGGTTCATTGGTAGTGGGGAGCCAGTTGAATATGCAAAACTTGTGCAAAACAACAATGTAAGCCTTGAAGCATGAAGTTTTTCTTTTGAAGGCCAAGTTTGGATTTTGTTGTAAGGAATTTAGCCATATCATCTCGGTTAACACAGATGCTCTCATCATCTAAATTGGGCAGTCCTAGGGTTTTGTTGATGATGGCAGGAGTAAATGAGTAAACCCTACCCTTTACAAACACTTTCCCATATATATCAGACCCCTCATTATCTAGATGAGCATGCAAGTTGGCAAAGAAATTCCTAACAACACTTTCTACAAAAACTGAGGCATGGTTATTGGCTCTCAAAAATTTTCTATCCTCTAAAAACTGAACAACCCCTTCCTTTTTCAGTTCTTCCTCATCAATATGCTTTTCTTTTAACACCTTCTTACTCAAGTTGTTCAACCATGATTCCATGTTTTCTTTCTTATAAACTCCAAAGTAAGAAAGGGTTTAGGAAAAACATTATCTTCCCCAGAATGAACAAACTCATCACTAGATGGATCAGAAGCAACAGGTTCACAAGAAATATCCTTATCAGACTTAGCAGGAGTATGAGAAGGGGCAGGTGTTACCTCAGATGATATCTTGTCCTTGGTAGCACTCTCGGTAGCACTTGCTATCCCTTTGCCCTTTGCCTTTTTTCTTTGAAATTCAGCAAGTGTCTCATCTTCCTCAGCATCAACCCAAGCATCAAAAGAGTCTTCAGACTGGTCCTTCTCTTTGTTGGCGTCAAAATTCTCATCACTAGCATGAGCGGACAACAAACTTAAGGAGTTTTCTGAGAGTTCCACTGGGTCGGAAGAAGTGTTGGATTGAGCCTTGTTTTTGATTGACCTGATTCGGTTGGAGGATCTCTTCTTTGCGACTTGAGCTGTTAATTGGGCGGAAGTAGCTTTCCTCTTTTTCTTTGTTTCAGTAGGAATGAGGGTAACTATTGGAACATCTTGAGCCATAGAAGAAACATGGCAGCCGCGGAAACAACGGCCAGAGAAGGTGACGAAGAAGGGGTTATCAATTGAGAGGTTTCCATGGTGACACGTGAGGTGACACTTGGTGCAATACTTGGAGAAATATCCATGTTATCAGTAGTTGAGGGTTCGGTGGTTGTTTTGGACGGAGATGCCATGGAGAAATTTTGGCAATTTTTTAGAAGGGTTTTGACCTAGGTTTTGGGAGTAAGAGAGAATGGCGTTGAAAGAGGGGGTAAATAGAGAAAGAGAGACGGTAAAAGAGGGAGAGATAAGGAGAGAAGGAGAGAAAATAGGAGGTGGTTAAGATAGGGAACACAAATTTAAATGTGATATGACATGAAGAGTCCTATCCTAACTTAAACCCTATAAACCCTCTACAACAACCCCTATAAATCCTCTTCTAATTTAACTTAACAACTCACCCTAAATATTTACAACAACCAAAAACAGTAACCCGACCATAATTATATATATATATATATATATTTATTTTTTTGATTTTTTTTTTAAATAAAACGTAACTAAATTTTTTTTTAAAAAAAATATAAGTAAACAAAGAGAAGTGAACAAATCCAAAAATAATGAGAAGCAAAATCAAAATTGTATGGATTTGTGATGTCAAGTAAACGCAGCGGAACAAAACGAACAGAAAAGAGTTGAATAATTCCTTGTCAAAGGATCTTAAACAACCAAAATAACGAACAATTCAAAGGGAACGTTCGACCTCTTCGAATCCACGAATAGGGTTTAACAAGCCAAATTGACTTCAAGGAATAACCTCAATTTTGCAAAGCAAAAGTAATTCAATAATAAGAGTTCTACCCTAAACATAATTAAAACAAGTATTTATATGACCTAGGAAAGCAGGAAAACCTAAATAAAACGGACTTAAAGAAATACCCAAAATAACCCTACTTAAAGTTTTTTAAACTGGAAAGAAAATAAATTCCCGTTCGAAAATCCGTCATAAGCGCGGCCGCCCTCATCCTCGCGCGGTCGCGCACGGTGCCGAGCTTTCCTTCGTCAATCCTCCTTCGTGCGCGGTCGCCCCTCGTCCCCGTGCGCGGTCGCGCAACAGCCGCGCACCTTCCCTTTCGTCAAACCTCCTTCGTGCGCGGTCGCCCTTCGTCACGTGCGCGGCCGCGCACATCCCTGCAATTTCTTCGCCCTCTCGCTTGATCCGTAACTTGTGCTACATCATTTTCCCCCACTTTGAAAGGATTCGTCCCCGAATCCGCATCACTATATAAAGGATCATCCGGTAAAAATCAACCAAATCCGACACATTGAATGTAGGCGAAATATTCCAACCAACCGGCAAATCCACCACATACGCATTGTCATTTATCTTCTTCAACACTTTGCACGGACCAATCTTCTTCGGATGAAGCTTGCTATATGTTCCTTGAGGGAAACGTTCCTTTCGTAAGTGAACCATAACTATATCCCCCACGTAAAACACCTTTTGACGCCGTTTCGATCCGCAGCCTTCCTCAGACTTTGCGTTAGACTCTTCAATGTTCCTCTTCACCTCCGCTACGTAATCAACCATCTCACCAAATTTTTCGCAAAGAACACTATACCCCTAAGCTAGGCAACGGAACCAAATCCAAAGTATGAGTAGGAGCCCTGCGATAGACTATTTCGAATGGAGACATCTTTGTAGTTCGATTGGTCATGTTGAAGGCAAATTCAGCAAGAGCCAACACTAAATCCCACTTCTTGGGATGATCACTACACAAACAACGGACCATGCTACCCAAAGTTCGATTCACCACCTCTCGTTCGCCATCATCCGCGGATGAAAAGAACTGCTAAATTGCAAACTCCGTACTCAAAATCTTCCAAAGAGTACGCCAAAAGTGATCGAGGAACTTCGTGTCACGATCGAGGTAATAGTCTTTGGAACCCCACGCAAACGAACAATTTCCTTGAAAAACAACCCCGCAATATGTGCAAAGACGCTAGCCTTTCCTACAAGGAATAAAATGAGCCATCTTCGAAAAACGATCAACTACCACAAACACTGAATCATTGGACCTCGAGTACGAGGTAACCCAAGCACAAAGTCCATAGAAATATCCACCTACGGCTTATCGTGAACCGGCAAAGGAGTATACAACCCCGTATTTTGTGATCGCCCTTTATTCGTCTGGCACACCATACACTTCTGCACAATCTTGTAGGTATCCCTCCGGATTTGTGGCCAAAAGTACTTCTTCGTAACTAACTCAACTGTCTTGTCACGCCCATGATGACCATCTCTATGAATCTCATAAATAAGACTCTCTCGGACGTAACCCCGGAATACATAACTTGTCCACGAAGAACAAAAACCATCTTGCAAAGAAAATAAGCTAGCTTGAACGCCATCACGACACTCGCCCAAACATTTGCAAAATCAACATCAGTTTCATACAAGTCCTTCATACACTCGAACCCGATAACCACATTCTTCATAGTAACTAACAAATGTGCCCGACGACTCAAAGCATCCGCAACCTTATTAGTCTTCCCACTCTTGTGTTTGATAACAAAAGTAAACCGCCGCAAATAAGCCACCCAACGAGCACGCATACGTGAAAGAGATTTCTCGACCATTCATATACTTCAAAGCCTCATGATCGGTGTGAAGAACAAATTCACGATGCAATAAATATTGCTCCCAATGCTTAATAGCCTGAACCACTGCATAAAACTCAAGCTCATAAGGTGTCCACTTTCGTTTAGACTCCTCCAACTTTTGACTCATGAAAGCAACCGGTCTCTTCTCTTGAATCAAAACAAATTTCCTATCCCAATCACGAAGCATCCGTCTCAAGCTCGAAAGGCTTAGAAAAATCCGGTAAAGCTAATAAAGGAGCACTAGTCAATTTCTCCGTAATTAGAGCGAAACTAGCATCCGCCTCATCACCCCAATGGAAACCACCTTTCTTCATACATTCAAGCAATCTGAGCCACAATGGAACTAAAGTTGCGAATAAAACGACGATAAAAAGTAGCGAAGCCAGTGAAAGCTACGTACCTCGCTAACAAGAGTGGGAGTAGGCCACTCTCGAATAGCCTTTATCTTGTCTTCATCAACGTGGATACCCTCACTTGAAGAAACAATGTATCCCAAGAATAATAATTTATCAAGCATAAAACAACACTTCTTGAGATTTATAAACAATTCATTCTCCCTCAATGCCTGCAACACTGACTGTAAATGCCCAACATGTTCCTCTTCCGTCTTGCTAAAAATCAAGATATCATCAAAATAAACAACCAAAAACTTACCATCAAGGGCTTCAATACTTGATTCATCAAACGCATGAAAGTACTAGGTGCATTTGATAAACCAAACGGCATCACCAACCATTCATACAATCCCTCTTTGGTCTCAAGGCGGTTTTCCACTCATCACCCGGCGAACACGTACTTGGTGATATCCACTCTTTAGATCAATTTTAGAAAATATCTTAGCACCACGAAGCATGTCTAGCATATCATCAAGACGAGGAATGGGAAAACGATACTTAACCGTAATTTTATTAATAGCCCGACTGTCTACACACATACGCCAAGTCCCATCTTTCTTAGGAACCAATAGAGCCGGATCGCACAAGGGCTCAAACTCTCCCGAATATACCCCTTCTTCATGAAGTCCTCCACTGCTCCTTTAAAATAGCATGTTCAAATGGACTCATTCTATAGTGAGCTAGATTAGGAAGAGATGCACCCGAACCAAGTCAATGTTATGCTGAATATTACGCAAGGGAGGCAACCTCGCAGCAAATTTCATCGTGCATAACATCACGATACTCATGTAACAAAGCCTCCAAAGACTGGGAACCAAACAAACCGAACCGGACACACCCTTTCTGGACCACCGCAAAACACATGTAGCTTCATCAATTTCACTCGTAAATTCATTAGCAGCAAGAAAGAGAAACAATAGGCTTCTTCATCTTCTTAACATTAGGATCTCTATCTCGTAAAGGACACAAGTTAAAACGTGCACCATCTTTCTTAAATCAAGAATATTATCTCTCCCCTTGTACTCACATCAAGATCAAATTGCCAAGGCCTCCCCAACAATAAATTGCAAGCAAATATATCAATAATGTCACGTAGAATAGCATCCTTATAACGACCGATAGAGAAAGGAACAAGACATTGTTCGTGTACCTTAATTTTGCCGACGGAGTTGATCCACCCAACTAATAGGGCGTAGGATGGGGCAGGACCTCCAATTTTAACTTGTCCACCAAATCACGAGCCACCAAATTCTCACCGCTTCCACTGTCAACAATGATCGAATATCGAAGTCCTTCACCTTCCTTTGGTGCGAAAAATGCGTGCCTAGCCGGATCCTCCTCCTCCTTCGGCGTAGTCAACATAAGTCTATTAACTACGAAAGACCCACGCTCTTCCACACCCTCGTCATCACCATCGGGATCCTCCCAATATTCCGGACCATCTTCCTCCTCTCCGTCATCACCGCATCATCACGATCCACCATATTAGTACTCTTACTGAGGTGACAACCACTAGAAATATGCCGGTTTGCCCACACTTAAAACACTTGTTACCAAAAGTTTTGGCGTAAGGGTTAGTGTTTTGTCGACCGGTAGGATTATTGGGCTTTCTAGTTTGTGTCGACTAGGCAGGAACATCATTCTTCTCCTCCGACGCCTTAGCACCAATAGCACGTGTCTTATCTTGAGCCAAACCCTTGCTTCCGAATAAGAACCTCCAAAGTTCCTAACAATAGGCGAGGTCTAGAAAGTTGCTTCTCTACCGTTGTAGCCCCGTCAATCGCGTCCTCCAAAATTCATGACCATGCAACTCCACCACATCTCCGATGTTGGCACGAAGGCCGCAACGAATCTCGAAGCTTGCTTTGAACATCCGACTCTCCCAAATCACAACGAGCCGATAGAGTATGGAATTCATGCGAATATTCCGCCACACTTTTCGCCCTTGTCTACACTCCAAGAATTTTTGATAGATAACATGACCATAATTCTTGGGTAGAAAACGCCGACGCAAAGCTAGCCTCATCTGTGGCCGTATGCCGAATTGGCTCCTGAAACTCCCTACGCAATTGATTACTCGTTTGCTTCCACCACGCGTAAGCACCCCCACGCAGCCTTATAGGCTACATATGGCACCTTCTGTCCTCCAGGAATACTCATCAACGTGAAAAATTTCTCAACCTCTTCTAACCAGTCCGAAAATTCGATCATATTCAAATCACCCGAAAAAGATGGTAAATCAGCCTTAATTTTCGGTACTTGTTCATGAAAATTATTACCTTCTCTTCTCCCATGGTTCCTATCACCATCCGGCGGTGGAGCTCGACGGCGGCCCTCCCCTCGATCTTCCGGTTCAAACTCAACGTCATCTCTGTGCCCGCGATTGCCTTCAACCCTCAAACCGCGCAAAGCCTCCAAAAGTTCAGCATGTTGGCGATCTTGGATTGCTGCACGTTCCGTAGCTTGTCGCTCCATACGATCAAGGATCGCTATAACCGCAGCTTGGTTATCAGCGTTGTTGCCACCGTTGTTTCCCGCCATCTCTTCCAAGGATCAACCAGGCTCTGATACCAATTGATGTCAAGTAAACGCAGCGGAACAAAACGAACAGAAAAGAGTTGAATAATTCCTTGTCAAAGGATCTTAAACAACCAAAATAACGAACAATTCAAAGGGAACGTTCGACCTCTTCGAATCCACGAATAGGGTTTAACAAGCCAAATTGACTTCAAGGAATAACCTCAATTTTGCAAAGCAAAAGTAATTCAATAATAAGAGTTCTACCCTAAACATAATTAAAACAAGTATTTATATGACCTAGGAAAGCAGGAAAACCTAAATAAAACGGACTTAAAGAAATACCCAAAATAACCCTACTTAAAGTTTTTTAAACTGGAAAGAAAATAAATTCTGTTCTGAAAATCCGTCATAAGCGCGGCCGCCCTCATCCTCTGCGCGGTCGCGCACCGGTGCCGAGCTTTCCCTTCGTCAATCCTCCTTCGTGCGCGGTCGCCCTCGTCCTGTGCGCGGTCGCGCAACAGTGCCGCACCTTCCCTTTCGTCAAACCTCCTTCGTGCGCGGTCGCCCTCGTCACGTGCGCGGTCGCGCACATCCCCAGAATTTCTTCGCCCTCTGCTTGATCCGTAACTTGTGCTACATCAATTTGTTACTAGGCAAAGTTTACCAAAAAAATAATGGAAACTTGTTGAAGACGTTTTCAAAATCGAAAACTCTAAAAAATAAGACTTTCAGATTTTAAGAAATTAATCAACAATTTTAAAAAAAAATAAAGAATAAAAAAACTAATATAGCACACACAAATGTGTTAAGGCAATGATGGTAACACATAGGATAACATATAAGATAAACATCCCTTGACAAATATTTTCATTTTTAGACACTTGAGGCATAACAAGCTTAGCCATTTTCAAGCATTTCAGGCATAACAAGCCTATTCTTTTTAAGTACTTTGAGGCACAACAAGCCTAACTTAAGTACAGGAGGCATATCTAGTTATAAAATTTTACATTACACTTCTTTAAACAAGGAAGCATCGTAGTAACGAGCTCCGTGCCCCGTGTTTTATTTCAAGTGTAAAGATTAATGATTTATGCCTTTCAAGTAGGGTACACTGTAGTAACGAGCTCCATGTCTCAAATACTAAGCATAAATCACCACATACTTTCTCATTGGCAAGAGTACATCGTCGCCACGAATGCCGTGCCCCGAGCTCGAGAGAATAGTATGGAAAAAATTGCCTCTTTGCCTTTTATTTAACACATAACATCATTAGTGACTTCGTCACTTTAAGCATACAAGGGGAATGATATCAAACATGTTATCCTAAGTGATAACCTACCATAACAGAAAGGTCAGCATGTGCCACGGTAAGAACTAAGTTTACCAGATTAAAATAATATAAAATCATTTTTTTTTAAATAAACAGAAAAAAAAACACTAATATACAAGTGTTACCATAAGTGCTAACATCACCTGAAGTAACACTGATAAACAGACTCAGAGATTATAAAGACCAAGAGATCTTTTCAAACTCGAAAATCTCTCATGGTCTAAGGGTTTAGTAAAAATGTCAGCCAATTGATACTTAGTATCAATATGATCAATTTGAATAAGACCTTTATCTACCATATCTCTAAGAAAGTGATAACGGATATCTATGTGCTTAGTATGGAAATATTGAATAGGGTTTTTTGAAATGTTGATAGCACTCAAGTTATCACAATACATAATCAAATAATTACTCTGAAGACTATAATCATCTAGCATGTGTTTTAGCCAAATGAGTTGTGAGCAACAACTACCAGCTGCAACATACTCAGATTCAGCCGTGGAAAGAGAGACACAATTTTGTTTACGACTATACCATGATACTAAATTGTTACCCAAGTAAACCCCCCCCCCACTAGTACTCTTCCTATCATCCATATCCCCCGCCCAATCCGAGTCGCTAAAGCCTACCAAATTGGTATTAGTATCCTTACTAAACCAAATCCCTAATTCACTTGTTCCAGAAACATATTTAATTATTTTTTTGACAAAATTATGGTGGGAGACCTTAGGATTGGCTTGATAACGTGCACATACACACACGCTAAACATGATATTATGACGACTAAAAGTGAGATAGAGAAGGCTACCTATCATGGAGCGATACAAAGTAGGATTAACATCCTCACCTATTTGGTCCCTTCCAAGTTTAAGTGACGAACACATAGGAATTTTAGAGCTTTTTGCCCCCTCCAACCCAAACCTTTTCACCAAGTTTTTTGCATACTTACTTTGTGAAATGAATATTCCTTCACTTGATTGTTTCACCTGCAAGCCTAAGAAGAATGTTAACTCACCAATCATGCTCATTTCAAATGTTGACGTCAGCCTCTACAAAATCTTTTAGACATGTTTGTGACGTAGAGCCATAGACTATGTCATCAACATATATTTGAACAATGACTAGTTCTTTTCCATGCCTTAGAATGAATAAAGTCCTATCCGCTTCACCTCTTGTGAAACCATATTCAAGTAAGAACGAGGTTAAGCAACCATACCACGCACGTGGAGCTTGTTTCAAGCCATATAGGGCTTTATCAAGCCTATATACGTGGTTTGGTTGATGAGGATCTTCAAAACCTTTTGGTTGTTCAACATAAATTTCTTCATTTAAATAACCATTTAAAAAGGCAGCTTTAACATCCATTTGAAACAAGGTGATTTTTAGATAACAAGCTATTGTCAAGAGGAGTCTTATGGACTCAATTCGAACTACTGGAGCAAAGGTCTCATCAAAGTCAACACCTTCAATTTGTGTATAACTTTGAGCCACGAGACGTGCTTTGTTCCGAACAATATTGCCTTGCTCATCCGATTTATTTTTAAAAATCCATTTTGTACCAATTACATTAGTGTTAATGGGACGTGGCACTAAAAACTAAACTTCGTTACGAGCAAATTGTTCAAGTTCCTCTTGCATGGCTTGTATCCAAAAATTATCTTTTAAAGCTTCTATAACATTCTTGGGTTCTAAAGAGGAAACAAAACAAGAGTGTTTTACCTTATGGTATGTGGTGGACATGCACACATACCTCACCATTTCACGGTAACTAATAGGCTCTTTGTTCCTTGCTCGTACCCCTTCAGCCACTTCTCCAATAATCTGAGAAGAAGGATGATTTCTTCTAATCCTAGCTGGTGGATCTCTTCTCAAATCTCCATGCACATCAGCATCATCATCATTCTGTTCATCATTTTCGGTTGCTGGACTGGAGTCAAATGTTGCCTGAGGTGCTATCCCATCAGTGGCAACACTCTGGTCAGCATCCGAGGTATCACTTTCTTTACTTTGATCCTCCAGCTCTTTCAGCAATAGTAATGGAGATTCCTGCACTCCATCACCTGTAACACTTGCTAAGTCATCAAAAACAGCATTCACAGATTCTTGAATGGTCTTTAACCTAAGGTTATAAACTCTATATGCTCGACTATTCTGAGCATACCCAAGAAATATTGCCTTATCACTTTTAGAGTCAAACTTGGCTAAGTAATCTCAATCATTTAGAACAAAACACACACACCCAAATTTATGAAAATAATGAACTTTGAGTATTCTACCATTCAAGATTTCATATGGTGTCATAGTAGTACCGGGTCTTAGAAAAACTCTATTGGCCGTGTGACAAGCCGTGCTTAAGGCCTCAACCCAAAACCTTTTTGAAATCCTTTTTGAAAACATCACACGGGCCATTTCAAGCAAGGTCCGATTTTTCCTCTCTTCCACCCCATTTTGTTGAGGTGTTTTAGGAGCCGAAAATTCATGTTTAATTCCCTTTAATTCACAAAAAGTTGAAAACGAAGAATTATCAAACTCCTTTCCATGATCAGACCTTATTCGAATGATAAGAGCACAAAACATGTTTTTAATTTTAGCATGTAAGATTTTAAACTTTTCAAAAATTTCTGATTTTTCTTTCAAAAAATACACCCAAGTGAATCTAGAAAAATCATCTACTATGACAAAAGAATATCTCTTACCTTCTAAATTTTCTACCACAACTGGACCCATTAAATTCATATGTATAAGTTGGAAACAGTGGGTGGTTCCAGAGTACTCATTATGTTGGGTAGCACTATGGGCAACACGTGTCTGTTTACCTTTGAGACAATCCTCACATATGATTTTCTTACTTATGTCAAGGTTAGGAATACCACTAATTGCTTCTACCTTAAGTAGTTTCACAATGTTACGAAAATGGACATGACCCAACTTTTGATGCCACAAAGTAGAATCATCAACTCTCACAGAATGACACACTTGTTTATCTTCAACAAGATAACAGTTATTACTTGACCTAGTACCTGTCATAACACAATTATTCGTACAATAAAAAACTTCACAAGTGTTCTTATTGAATTTCACTTCAAGGTTGTCATCACAAAGTTGGCTAATACTAATTAAATTAGTTACAAGTTCATCAACATGCAAAACATTTTTCAAAGCAGGAAATTCAGGTATATTAAGAATGCCTTTTCCTACTATATTACTCTTGCCACCACCACCATACGTTACACTACCACCTTGAATAGGTTTATATTTCTTTAAAAACATTTTTGTTCCCGTCATGTGACGTGAACAACCACTATCAAAATATCATGAACCTTCAACATTAGTTTTGAAGGCAGTGTAAACAACATCACATCTCAGATTAGACTTAGGTTTCCATGCTGTCCTACTTAGATTAATTCCCTTCTGACTGCCAGCGATATCTGAAGTGCTAGGCAACACTTCAGATAGCACTGATGAACTGGACTATTTCTTTAAAAGAGTTTTACATTTGTTTTTAAAATGTCCAGTAGAGTAACATTGCATACTCTTACTTTGTCAGAAGTCCTATCTGAAGACAAAAGTTCAACAGTATCTCTTTCTTTAACAAAAACTATTTTATCTTCCTTATTAGCCAAAGTAGAAGTAATAGCATTTAAATACTCTTGAAAACCCATACCTGCCTTGAGTGGTTTACTCAACCCAAGGATCTCATCCAACTTGGAAGAACGCGTGTTGAGTTTTTTAAACGTGGCCTCGACTAGAGTTAGTTTGGCCTTGACTTTGTCCAACTCCACATCCTTTTTAGTGAGTTGGACTTCCAACTTAGTCATGCAATCAGTCAGATCTTGAACCTCTTTGGACAAGAACACCACCTTCTTGTTCTCTTTCTTCCACTCGTCAAGCGATTCCTTGTAGAGGTTCTTAAGACCGCAAATGAGCTCATCTTTGCTGAGCTCATCACTTTGTTCACTCTCTTGTGAACTACCTGCATCCATGTTAATAGAACCCATAAAGTAAACAGCATTTGTTAAACTAAAATTGGTATACCTGCTGGATGATATCTCAGGTCCTAACCCAGCTTGGGCAACACTCGAGATAACACTGTCAGTGTCCGAGTCACAATTTGTGACCACCATTGTTGTCTGATCTGAATCTTCAGATTGATTGGTTCCCCCCTCTTCGTTGTCACTGAGAGATACCCATAGGTTCTTACCCATCTTCCTTAGAGTGTTTGCACACTCGTTTGAGTTGTGACCCCACCTAGAGCATGCATGACATTGTATCGACTCAAGATACTTCGGATTAGATCTCGATTGATCCGATGATGCTCTTCTTATGGGACCACCTTTCTGAGTAGATGGAAATGTCCTCTTTGGCATTGAATTGTACACCTTGGTTTGTTGCTCTTTTGCTTTAACCTGCACATTTTCTTTGTTAAACTTTCTTAACATAGAATTATACTTCCTAGCAAGTAAGGCAACACTAGCATCCTCATCTAATTCCTCAAAATTTTCTTCATCCTCATCGCTTGAAAGACTTGAGGACTGAACTTTTAAAGCAACACTCTTGCCTTTTGAAGCTTCACTTTGCTCAGCAAGATTTGACTCAAAAATTTTCAAAATACTCATTAAGGAATTGATGTCCATGGTTGAAAGATTGTGGGCCTCTTCAATAGATGAAACCTTCGTATTAAAATGCTCAGGGCCCTGATTGCCTTTGAAACAAGTTGTTTATTTGTAAAAGGTTCACCCAAAATTGACACTCATTTGCAATATCAAATAATTTTTCAAAGTAAGAAGAAATAGTGTCACTTTCACCCATTCTCAATCTTTCAAACTTGCTAGTTAGACCCCTAAGTTTGTTTTCACGCACACTAGAATCACCCTCACAAAACCTTTGTAAAATATCTCAAGCTTTCTTAGCTGTGGAACTATTTTGAACAAGTTTTAAAATGTGCATATCAACCCACTCAAAGATAGCATTAAGAGCTTTCTCATTGTAGTTTGCTAAGACAATCTCTTCATTGGTCCACTCGGCTTCAGGTTTGACCTGAATGTCACCATCCTCATTCGGTGGTAACAATGGAAGAGAGTATCCATTAACTACAGATCGCCACGCTCGAAGATCAATTGATTTGATATGCGAGCGAAGACGGATCTTCCAATATGCATAATTCGAACCATCTAAAACAGGAAGACGTTTTTTGGTTTGGATTTGCAGGATCAAAAGCCATGACACCGGATCTAGCACTTAGTATGTCAAGTGATAGGCTCTGATACCAATTGAAATTGTCACGGCCTGAAACACAAGTGATATCCAAGGTGATAGCAGCACGAACGATAGCACTTGAGATAACACACACACACTTCGAAATGAAAAACAATTTTGTAAAGAGATTGCAGCGGAAAATAACACCAAAATTGTTTTTCTCAATTTATATAAAATATATAACTTAAGTATGCCGCTTAGGCAAGACTTTATATTCACTATAATAAATGAGTAACAAAGCCGAAATGTTCCCTATAACTATTACAATTTTATTTCTATGGAACAAGAGATAAAGAACGAATTCTAATCCTAGCCAACACACACTTGAAACCAAGGTATTCAAGTGTGAAATATTATATGGGAGGAAGGAACAAATCGAATCAAGAAGAACTTTATCTCTAATGCAAGAAGGTGTGAAGTGTATAATTGGCATATCTTCAAATGTCTTCACCCTTGCATATTTATAGTCTTCAATGTCCTGAAGGCTAATGAGGAGAGAGTGGGGTAAGTGGATAAGCTTGCTCCTCACTTCATGGGTTTGTTAACTCCAAATCCCCCTTTTGTAGCAATCGTCTACTTGCTCTCTAAGTCCACGCTATACGGCCTTGTACACCCAAGCTTCTCAGTCCTTGTACTTCCTTTGATCAGTAGCAACAACCTTGAACAAGTCTTCACACGTTTTTGAGTTGTTGATATAAACAAGGAATTTGTTGAAAATTACTCATAAAATTCCATTTCACTCGTAAGTAACTTTCTTCTCCTTCAAAACTCCACGTTTTTAGCTTATGCCACCATCATATTATATCCTGAAATATGGACTTACAACATATACTAAACAGATTATATTAGTACATTAGTACATAAACAATTAAATAAGAAATGTGCAACTATTTGATTCCAGTACAGGAAAGTACTTAGGAAATCATCTGGGAAATCATATGAGAAAGTACAGGTAACACTTAGGATATCACCACCGTGTTGCACTAACATAAAGCATAACTATACTTTGAGAAGATACTATGTATGGTGTTAATCATAATAAAAATGAATACTCCCTTTGTCCCGAAATGACCTTCATACTTTTTTGTCGTTAACGCGAATATACTTTAATCAATATTTTTAGGTTGATTTAGGAGAGAGACAAAAGTCCTGATTGTTTATAACCTGCATATACAGTATCTTCTCTGTAAATTTTGTTATTCATATTTTCATTCGGTCATATTTCCTTTATTTAATCGCTTACTTTTTGATTGCTTGAATATAAATCAGTGAAGGAGATCTATAGAAGGCAAGGTTACGGGGAGGCACTGCTGAAGGCCGCAATAGAAAGATGCAGATGTCGAAAAGTACACCGCATATCACTTCATGTAGATCCTTCAAGAACTTCAGCCATGTATCTATACAAGAAACTCGGTTTCCAAGTTGATGCTCTTATCCAAGGTTACTATTCTTCAGATCGTAATGCATACAGGATGTACTTGGAGTTTGATGGGGATTCACCTTAACATTAAAGTGCTTTTTCCATATTATTGTGTTAATTAAACTCTTCTTAAAAGAGAATTCACAGAGCTGCGTTCTTTAGACACCTTATCCTAGGGGTGTCAGCGGTTCTGTTTAAACCGCGGTGAGGTTTGATTAGGTTTTTAAGCATGAGTGATTTGGCTTGGTCCGGAAAATTGATATACCATGCGATTCGATTTGGGTATGGAAAATTGCTAAATCTAACCAATATTTCATCTGTTTGGTTTTATACAAATGCATTTAAGCACTTATTTCAATTGTGAGTTGTGACCATGATCTGCATTAATGGTCATCTCCTTTAAGTTTAGATAGATATAATATGTAGAGAAAGGGTTTTTCCACTTGACATTAAAATGTCAATCTCTCCTTGATGATTTGTTCCAGCAAGGGAGGCTTTTCTATACTGATATTCCTCCATAACACATTTTATCATAACTACATTAATATAAAGGCCAATTGACCAATTTATACGTAGTGTCCGATTTTTTGGTGAACTTAATATTGGGGATATTGGGGGGTATTCAGTAATTTTTTTTTTGTGAACTTAATATTGCGGGGTATTCATTAATTGTGCGGGGGCGAATAACAATTCTCTTTAATTAATTATTTGTATTCAAGTTTGAAGCTTTTAATTTTAAATAGATGAAATTTGTTTTAAGGGTACAAGCAAATAGAGTAAGAAATTATTACCTATTTTAGTGCAACTACCTTTAGGACCTTTAGGAAGGCGCATATAAATAAAACCATAAATAATGAATAATTTTTAGGGTGATTAATTTAAGGAAGGTACAAGACTACAAGTAAATATAACAAAAACAAAAGTGGGAATGAAAACTAATTGGTAATCTTAGTGCAATTTATTATAAGAATGTACAAGTAAATGTTGCAGTAAGGTACAAGTAAATAAAGCAAAAAAGCACCAATTAATAATTTTAAAAAAGTACAAGTAAACATGAAGGAAGGAACAAGTGAAATGAAAAATTTATTGCTACTGCCCAGGATCGAACTGGGGACCTTTTGCGTGTAAAGCAAACGTGATAACCGCTACACCACAGCAGCAACTTGTTCCTTCTGTTCCTATATGTTTTAATTATTTTATAAATTCTTATTTTGATATCGAAGCCTGCTTCTCAACATGAATTCAAGGCGAGAAAACCAGTGCTCATTTCAAAGACCGTGTTGGAAGTGATTTCCTCATAACCCTAACCCTAATTCTGCTCTTGTTTGAATTTGGGTTAGGGATTTTTGGATCATTCGCGGGAAGACGTTGATAGATTCAATTTCAATCGAAAAATATGTCGAGAATGGCGAGGAGTTGTCTACAATCATTGCTTAAGCTGATCAATTCATTTCTTGGAATGGCCGGGATTGCAATGATATTCTACGCTCTTTGGATGTTCATGGTCTGGCAAAAGCACTTCCAAGATTCCGATCATCCAATTCCATGGTATCACCGATCCCTCACTGTTTTTTTTGTGTTTAGCCTGTTTCTATCTATTGAAATGGATTTATTTTAGTTTTTTGGTTCATAAGCGGTCGTAATTTCTGGGTTTTGAGATGAACTATTTGTTATTTCCTTTATGCGATTTTTTACAAATTTTATAGATTACATAATTGAGGTGAGAAATGTGTTTATGCTGGAAAAAATGAAAACAATGTTTTTGGGTGGTCCTATTTGTTAGTTTTATAAATTATTACGATTTTTATGTACTCCATGTGTCCCACCCGACTTAGGATTCTATCCCGGCACAGATATTAAGAAATACTATTATAACATGAGGAGAGAGAATGAGTGAAGGAGGTATTGTGAGTATAAAAAGTAAAATAGGAGATACAATGAGGGGGAGAAATAGTAAGTGGATTGTTGCTGTGAGTATGACAAGTGGATTTCATTAAATATAAAAGTAATATAAACTTGCCATTTTGGGATTTGAGATGTCCCAAGTCGAATGGGACGCCCAAAATGGCAAATTGTCCTAAGTTGGGTGGTACGGAGTGAGTATATCTCTCCATAAGATCTTTTTTTATGTGTTACCTTTTTTCTTTTATTTAAAGACTAGCTTTTCATAAAGTAAGTGTGTGTGTTCTGCTTTTCTTTTTTGGCTCTTCAAGGAGAAGTGTGGTTGGTTTAAGTTTCGTTTTCCAATGGAGGAATTTTTAATAAGATGGCAAAAGGAAAGCAATGGAATTCTGGAAACGTTTCGTTTTTGATGGTTTGGTTCATGCATTTGATGAAAAATTGAAATCTTTAGATTTTAGATTTCGGTTATTCATAGTGTCTTCTTTTGGAAAAGTTGTGGATAAGAAGTTGAAAAAATATTGAAGTTAAAAAGTGAAAGAAAGTGGAGCGAATCCTGATGAAGGGTTAGCGTCTTTTGTATATGATGTGTTTCAATCATTGCTAAGATACAAGTCATTGAACTTTTTCCTTTTTAGTGTTTGTTTAGGCTTGTAACAAAAGAAACATATCATTCCTTTTCATATCTTATTATTTGTGTTTTATGCCTGAAAGTTATTAAATGCAGGTTCATTTATACTTTTCTTGGACTTGGTGCTTCTTTGTGCCTTATTACATGTTCTGGTCATGTTG
Source organism: Adenophora triphylla var. japonica (assembly GCA_022495995.1). Lineage (NCBI taxonomy): Eukaryota > Viridiplantae > Streptophyta > Magnoliopsida > Asterales > Campanulaceae > Adenophora > Adenophora triphylla. Next base: position 144,504 of record JAFEMH010001897.1, on the reverse strand, counting down.
CTGCGGAGACAATTAATGGTTGCTGCCTTTATTTTGTATCCTCTCACTGGAACTTTTAACTCTTTTTTTGTTGCATTTAACACCTGGAAATTGCTTGCTATTTGATTACTCCCTCCATCCCAAAATCAATGTCACATTCGACTTGTCAACGTTTTTAAGGAAGGTGTTTTACTAGTTTGTAATTGCTTGTAAAATGATAAAACTGCACTAAGTCTCTTTCCTTATTTGAAAACGTGACATTTATTTTGGGATGAATCAAAGAAGAAAGTGTGACATTTATTACCTGACAGAGGGAGTATTCAATAATTTGATTTGAGTATTTTATCGATTAAGTTGTACAACCTGTTTCAAGAGTCTGTGAAAGGCTGCTCTTTATTCTTTCTCTTGAGGTTTGTTAAATATGAAGTTTCTAACCTCTAGATATGTGTTATGTAAGATTGTATATGGAAACTATTTTTGTAGTTACCAGCGGATTATAGCATCAATTAAGACTTGCAAGGCTGCAAGTTCTGCCTTGCAGCCGGCAAGAATTTGGGCTGGACAGATGCCACTGACTGTCCAAGCTTCACTTTTGTTTGCTGTTCTGTTTGCGTGTGATAATATAAGATGCACACAATAAAAATAAATATCAAAAAAATGAGAAATATGTAATACGGATGTATTTATGCAATTATATTGGTATTGGATGTTACTGCTAGACTTCTTAGGATACAAGCATATTAAGTTTCCAAGCAGACAAGAATGATCTTTTTGACTTCCATACATCTTTCTAATATATATATTGATCTTTAACAAGTGAGACTATCGTTCGCTGGCGACTTATACAATTATCACGTTCTGATATGGTCCATATTCAGTTTATCACTTTCAAATTTTTTGAGTTCCCTGTTATTCTTCTGCTGTTTTTATTTATGATATGTTAACTGGTCAGAAAATGAAGCTCGCTGCATTGTCACTAATCAGGGGTGGTACTTAATAGCACAAATTTGGTATGTTGGCTATATATTTTCACCTTAGTACTATCCTGTATATCCTAATTGATTAGTTTACTGATTTTGATAGATGGGAATATACTGTCATTTAGGCCCATGTTGATGTGAATCCGGATTCGGATTCGAACCAAGATCGATTCGAAGATTAACGGGACCCTTTTATAGACGGACAACGAACGCGGAATTAGAACAACGAACAATGAAAGTAACGAGAATAACGATAAAAAAACGAAAAAACGAAATTAATGAAATAAGAGAAAGGATAGAGTCTCCCTTGACCCACTAGTCGCAATTGACTAGGAACCTTGGGAAGCGAACGAGAACCGTCGACGCGATTGTCTACGATCCACGAACACGGAACGCCACAATCCCCCGACTCACGAAGATTGATAAGTTCAAGGTTTGGTTTCTAGTCCAAGAAACCGGATAGACTCACAAACTCAATTGTGAAACAAGTGTAGAACACCCAAACAAAGCTTTATGCTTTAATTTATTAACAAAAAAAAAGTGCTTTACAATGAGTTTAGAGCTGCCTTTAATAGGCTTGAAATGCAGCAATTACTAAGAGAAGAAAACAAGAAGACTGTCGAACTTTCAGGACTCGACTGTCCAACTTTCAGACTTCAAAACCCAACCTTCAAGTTTCCAAGATTGTCGATTTGATCCTCTAACTTGCATATGAACTTCTCTTGATATACTGGATCATTGGTGACTTTAATTTGATTCCAAATCTCTCCCACAGGTTGAAGTAAAGCTGCTCGCGCCCTCCTCACATAAACACGATATTGGTCCTCTTTTTATGATAAACGGGTCTTGATTATCTTGACCCGAGCTATCTTGATTCCCATCACATATTGAGTTATTTTCTTCTCTTACTGACTAATGGCTAATGGTTGCATGTTAATTGGCTTGGTGTTTCCAGTCATATCATATCAATTGATCTGAATTGCCTAATATTGATGTTTTCTGAATAGCCTTCTTTCAATAGGATTTAAAACATTTTGTGAGATTCAGTTTCCCCCTCGCTTGAAGCATAGTTGTTCATTGTTCTCAATGATAGTGGTACATTTCACTTTAGCTTACATGTTGAGCAATATGATGTTCTGCCCCTGTAGTATTTCGATGTTCTTTCATCTAGAAAGTAGTCGCATATTTTAATCATTGAAAGAATAGTATCGTTACCATATATGACGGTGCATTTCTGAAATGAATGATTGGGTTGTTTCCTCTTATGGGATGGGGTTGATTAACTTAACATTGGAAGGCTTCCACATCTCCATTTTTGACACCGACGATTAACAATCAATTTTTACCTTAACAACCAAAACCAATATATGGAAATGACCGAAATATCCAAATAATTCCCAAGCGACCCAAAATTGCAGTTAGACGGACATTTATTCATTAGCTAATGAGTCATTTTCTATTGATTTATTGCCACCAATTTACATTTACTTATCAAATGATGCATGTTGGCTGCCACAGTGGTAATCAGGCCTAGGCTGTGTACCACATTAATGTGTATTTTCTTTTCGTTAATGAGCTGATCTGCTTGAAAGCTTGAAGTATTTTTATACTTCTTTCCATAAACTGAGTTCAAATAACATTTTCCAAAAGAAGATGATGCGTGGTTGCAGTTTTAATATCATTTCACAGCATCAGCTCGGAACGTAGGTCAACTGGGAGGTAAAACAAGAAAAAAATTCTTAAGATGGTCTGGACATGGACACTGTGTGCCAGTTAGTGGGAGTTATAGTACCAATATCAACTAATGCCAGAGGTAGCAGAATACTGACAGGCATAGGGTTGCCTGAGCTTACTAGTTAATCCTGATGTTCATGGGATCAGCGCCTGTCATATGTATTTTCTTCCATACACTGTATTAGTATCCGTGTGTCTTTAATTTTTTATAGTGGTTAAGCATCAAATAGACTGAGATTAAGAAATTCCAAAGATGATTAGGAATGGCATATACTCCCTCCGTCCGTATGCCATTACACTTTGTGTTTGGGCACGGATATTAAGAAAAAGTGTAAGTAGTGCAAGTGTTGTGAATATAAAAAGTGAGATAGGAGAGAGAAGGTGGGGTAGGGAATAGTAAATGGATAGTTATTGTGAGTATGCAAGTAGGCATAGGCGGAGTTCCATAGGGGCAAGCAGTGGCAATTGTCCCCCCCCCCCTTAACTTTTTTTTTCTTTTTAAACAATGGCGTTTCACTATTATAAATACAATCATACTCCCTCCGTCCCACTAAAAATTCAGTTTTGTTTTGGACACGGGGATTAAGTGTGTGGATCTCATTGTATAAAGAAGTATTAAAACATTTACCAAGAAAGTGTAATTTTTAATGAGACAACCAAAGAGGTAAAGAGTGTAACTTTTAGTGGGACGGAATAGTATATGTGAAATAAAATGTTTTAAATTTATGATTTTCTCTTGGTAGGTAAGATTTATAGACGTTGAACAACTATATATGTTGAACCTTTTGGTACGTGTAGTTATGTTATATATGTGTTGAATCGTATGAGAGACCAATAGATGTATTATTGTCACCATTAAAGTAGGTACTTAACTATGTCTGTCTAATGTTGTATTGTATATGAAAAAAATTGCCAAAAAAAAAAAAAAAAAATCGGGGACGCTGCCTTCAAACCCTCGTTCATCTTTTCTTTGCTCCAAAATTTCTTGCCACCTCTTCCTTAAATTTCTGGCTCCGTCACTGCAAGTGGGTCCATTGAAAAAAAAAGTATCAAAAGACGTCCATTTTAGAAAGTGTAATGGTATGTGTGACGCCCAAAATGGATAAAGTGTAATGGTATACGGAACGGAGGGAGTATATATTAGCGTTTAATGGAAAAATAGGGGTTTGGACAAACTTGATTATTTGATATTCATTTTTGTTTGTAATACCAAATATTTGAGAAAATTGTTGAGTTGATCAGTTGTCATCAGTCCCTTTATAGAGATTGTCAGATTGTGTCACTTAAAAACTGCAAGTATAATGTCTTATTGTATTTATTTGTTGAGCTGTCTGAGTATTGAAAATTATGTGTAACCTTCTAAAAGACACAGTCAAGTAAATATTATGATTCTACTTCTTGCTGTAGATGTATAATATATGTGAAGGATGTTTTTTTTTATTACTCGACATGGACTTCATTTCTCATTGGCATTTTTCTGTTTTACTTTGAACTTTCTGAGGTTTATACTACATGTTCGTTAAGTGTATTGCTTTGAATTAACTCTACGATGCCATTGTTGACCTTAAATCAGCCTAGTACATGGTGTTCGTCTTTTTGCTTGTCATGTTGGAAGCTGCAATCACCGTGGATGTATTTCTAAATCGAAACTGGCAGGAGGTATGTTGGAAATTTAATCCTTGACTATGTTGTTTAACTCTTTCGCTATGCAGCAGAATATACCTTGTTTCGTATTCTTCTTCTTATTTTTATACTACATGATATTAGGACTTCCCTGAAGACTCAACTGGGAACTTCAAGGAGTTGGAGCATTTTATCAGGGAGAACTTTGATTATTGCAAATGGATTGGATTGTCCGTTGTGGCTGTTCAGGTCCGCTTTCTTGCTCAAAGACATAACACATACAATTAGGGGCATTAGTATTTGCCATACTTGTCCATTACATATAAAAAGAGTTTTTTTTTTTCAAGGTAAGCAAGAAAGGAAGGACTTCTCATCCTAGTTTAAACTATGCATGAGCGAGAATTGAATGGAAAAATGTGAAAATTCATCAATTAATGATTTTGTTAATTTTTTGTGGAACTATTTCTTGCTACCCATATTGGATTTTTCCAATGTGAGAATCTTCCCTTAGTTCACCTTGTTGAGAGACCCTTATTGGAACAGTTAATGAGGATTCAACTTGCCTTGTAAGTTCAATCGTATGGTTAATCCACCTAACCTCTTTTTCCCTGACAATCTAAACTGTTACCATGACTAGATTTCAGTTTATGGATTTGAGCTTTTGAAGTTAGTGAACCAATTCTTCTTTACACTTTCCTGTAAGTTTATTGTTTTTTTTTCAAAAACTCAATTAGGTCTTGTAAAATGTTGGAAAGGAAGCAGAGTTTCAAGATATTTTGTGCTTTATTTCTTATATCACTCAGATAAAGTGGGCAGATAACTTGAATACTGCATTTCTTCCACGAGGCATACTCCCTCCGTCCCATTTGGAATTGCAAAGTACATAATATTAAGGTGTTTGTGAGTGTGGATAATGGGATATGAGAGAGAAAGTAGGGTAGGGAATAGTAATTGGATAGTTGATGTGAATATGACAAGTGGGCTCCATTATTTAAAAAGCAGTAATTTTGGGATTTTGCAATTTTAAGTGGGACAGCCAAAATGGCAAATTTTCAATTACAAATGGAACGGAGGAAGCAGTTCGTTTGCATTTTGAGATTCACAAGAAGTTATTTTGTGAGTTGCATTATGAAAGTCTACTTTAAAATAACTGAACATTTGGACACAAGTTCCAAGGGTACACATCCAAGATGACTAGCTTCGCAGTTTTTACTTTTTACGAGATGCCATGCATAATATGTTTTGAGAAAATTGAACGCTGTAGTTTCAATTTTATTTTTTTTTGTTTGAATTTTCACCAAAATCCTTGCACCTCTATATTTTTAAACTGAAGTCCTAACATGGCATTAGTCGGACTTAGGGGGCGTTTGTTTTTTGATTTTCAGCCTTGTTTGCCTCTTAACACTTATTCATTAAGAGGATTAGAGAAATAAGTGTGTTTGTTTTTTTTTTTTGAAATAAGGCTTGTTAGGCTCTTAAAGTCCTCTTAATTTTAAGTGGTTAAAATGTTGCTGAATTGCCTCTGAAAGCCTCTGAAAGCTACTGTTTCATATTTGGTTTTGGTTAATTTTTTTTTAAACTGTTTACTGTTTCATATTTGGTTTTGATGAATTTTTTTTTTAATTTTTTTTAACTGTTTCAGAAAATGAATTCAGATAGAAAATCAAACAACTTATCCAATTCAGAATTCAATTTTCAGTTGCTGCCTCTTAATCATTCAGCCATTTTCAGAACTGAAATCAAATTTCAGCACTTATCACTTAAAAAAAAACAAAAACCCCCTTAGTAGTAACCCAATATAATTTTTATGGACCTGGATATAACGAGATCACTATTTACATGACAAACATTGAAAAATTTGAGTTAAAAGATGCCACATCATCATTTTTGCAAGTGCTGATAACAGCAACCGTATTTTGGATTAAGCGGTTACACATGATCCAACCATGGTAAACGGTGTCATTAAGTAGTGTGAAGATGTTGGACAATGAAACTGTCCTTAAAGAAAATACTCCCTCTCTCGAAATGATCTTCCCACTTTTTTGTTGTTACTACGAAGGTAATTCGAGCAAAAAAATTAGGTTAATATAATTATTCTAATGAAACATTAAAACATGTTATTGACACTCCATTATAAATATTATCGAGAACAAATTTTAGATGTTCATTAGGATAATTAAATTAACTTAAATTATTGCTCAAATTACCTTCGTGATAACAAAAAAAAGTAGGAAGATCATTTCGGGACGGAGGGAGTACTATGTTCGAAAGTATAGTTTTCAAAGACATGTATGATTAAGGATGAGGTTGTCCATATTCTGAGTAAACTAGAACATGATTTGCAACTAATGATAAAGTAGAAATGTGAGCTGTGCTTTGCCAACAATATTTTTACCATTTTTTCTTTTTAGTGCCAAGGTTGCTTGAGAAGTATATTATTAGTTTCCATGTGTGTGTCTTCTCTCTTAAATCTTGTGAAGTGATGCTAGCAGGGTAGATTAATTTTGGCATTATGTTGCAAGGCTGTATCAGTAAACTATTGGATTCCTTTTCCCCTTGCTACTCTAGGGCTTTTTGATGTCAATATTCTTTGTTTATTTAATGGTACTTGTTAATAAGTTCCCCTGGATTGAAGAGTAGATATATTTTGCATTGGAAACATGCACCTAATGATCGGTGGATGTTTGCAACGGAAAATATATCTTCTTTTTGATTCCTAAGATGGGGCCTGTGAGCTCTAGTTATTTGATGCATGCTTTTATTGCAAAATATATTTTAGTTTTTGATCTCTAACTAGGGGCTGGTGGGAACTAGTTATTAGGATCAGTTTTGTGCTATGTTACATTAGTACTATTAATTATCCATGTATTCCGTTATTTTCAAGTTTCAGATATCCGTTCTTACCTAAAACGAATCAAGAATATAAGAAATAAAATTTTATATTACATATTATCTTTTTATTAATTGTTTTGTCAATCTTTTTCAGAGATCTTTGTGCGCGCAAATATTTGCCGTTAACCCAATCTAGTAATATCTGATATCTATCTGTAGTCTGATCTCATACTGTAAATTTCGTGTCTATGTAATTACATTAAATTTCTACCTCACTAAAAAATCTTGGTTCGGGCACTACCTTCACCTTTAGAAGGTTCCTCCCATGGCCGGAGAATTTTGTGCTTCTCAAGCTGATTCTCATTTCCATTTTAAATTCCAAATCAGTCATTTTGCTGGCTGCATTGAGATTAAATTAATTTGAAATGGTTAAACTCTGTATCTAAACATCTCAACCTTAAGTATCTCTATCTCCTCTTCCTTCACTTCTTTTTGTTTTAAACATATAGGATTTGTTTACTCTTTAGTTTCACACTGTAGGAGTTGGGTGGGCTGTATGTGCAACTGATTCAAACTCCAGAAAATAATTATAAATGTCTCTCATATGATCAAGTTTATCTTGAAATGTTGTCTCTCACTTTAATGTGAACATAATTTGTTCCTCACGTATGTTGGTATGTTTTACTTTCCTCGTGATTTTTCATCAGTTGTTCCACTAAATTTGAGCTTGCTACTTACGTCCTGTGCTCTTGTGATTTGCAGGGAGCATGTATGTTACTTGCTCTGATTCTAAAAGCTCTTGGGCCATATCGTGAAAGATGTTATGATAGTGATGACGACTATACTCCAGAAGGGGTACCGCTGTTGAAGAATTATGTTCGACCTCCTTATGTTGTTGGTGGCCCAGTCTATGGATCCAAGAACGATTCATGGAAGATAAGGGTTGACAACAGGTAAGACTTTTGCGACCTTTGAGACTGTTACTTTATTATTCCATGTGTTTTCTTTGAACCATTATACTTTTATCTTGATAACTCTTTGGATTTGAAGTTTTTATGGCCTGGTTCTCTGAGCACTCGCATGTAAGTTGAATTTTGGAAAACCTATATTCCTACTTTCATGAGGTGAGCACTTGACTCTTCTCCCTCCCTCCTCCCATCTCTCTCCTTTGCTAGTCTGTAGGCATTGTTGCTTTCAGTTACGTGAAACATGGATTCCTCATGGCCCTGCTCTTTACTATGCACCTCCATAAGATTGGTGACCTATAGACCTTTTTACGTATTGGTCACCGACTCGTTTTTGTGTCCGTTTTGGTCATTAATCTACCTATTTAATGTGTGTATTGGGTAAAATTGTGTGGAAGGTCTAATGTAGAGGAGCCCAATCCAGATTTGACCACTGCATAGACATAAATTTCAATGAATGTTCTCTGTTTTTAAATATAAATTACTTACTCCAGAACCCATGTGGGAAAGGCTCAAGTAACAAGAGCTTGAAAGTAGCCATCTAAGAAATTCATTTTCCATTGGTCCTTATGCAGAGTTATCAGGTCTGAGACTGCTCACTATATTATCATAACCCTATCATTTTTTTTATTTCATAACTAGTACAAGCTCACATCTTTTATGCCCATGTGTTTCTTCACTAATGGCCTATGCTATGCGTGCAACTATGTTTGAGTAAGAAAAGTATTGCCTTGTTTTCACCGTTTTGTAATCGCACAAAAAGACTTTTCTTGAGAAGGATATCATATTTGTTGTTGAAGAAAATAAAACAGGAAGAACAAGGTCAAATGCTCTATACCACATTTGTATGCCACTAGTGATTCTAACTGTTACAAATTATTAGGGTTGACATCATTGATGATGTCATCTTTTTTGCATAGCCTTTAGATCGTTAGTAGAACACACAAGTGGTATAGAGCATTTGATCTCGAGAAAAAGAAGGGGAAGAATATTCTGGTATCAACTTACGTAAGTCCCCTATGGTTCTAGATTCTTCTATTTACATAATTTTCCGTCAGCTGTAGTTCATGTTACCAACTTGTTAGGCTTTTGTAATCTTTGAATGTTGTAGTATTTCATGCCCCCCCCCCCCCCCAGCCTGTACACTTGAAAATTACTTTTTCTTGTCTCCAGGTAAATATAGCTCTCTAGACAAGATATTACAATGCTTGGAATGACAGCGGTTACTCCAGACCTGCCTGCAGAAAAATTACAGCCAAAAATGCATATCTAGAGAGGTGAAAACTCGCAAGTACCTCGAGAGGTATAGAACTTACGTAAACATGTGTTATAATACTTTTTAATATTGATTTTATACCTAGTTTTATGTTGTGAAAAAATGTGATTAATAGTTTTTGGGTAGTTTGTGATAAGAAAAGGAAGAAACGGGCATTTGTACATTTTGTTTTGCTGGAAATTATTTTCTGACGTTTTATCAAAATACTAAAAAAAAAATGTACCAGTGAATCTCATTCTGTGTTTGGGTTACCTTATAAAATTGCTACTCCCTCTGTCCCAAATTGAATATCATGTTTTCTCCAAAATTAATGACTGAGAGAAATTTTACCTTCAAATAATTTTATTTCAAATAATTTTTTTCTATTAAAAATTGACCTTTTCCTTAAATTTCAAATGGACGGGAAGGAGTACTTTACTAGGGCAAGATGGTCCATGATGGTTGCTATGGTGTGTAACAGTGGACCATGATGGTTAAGCCATTTCGTGGACCATGATGGTTAGGCAATCTTCGCACCATGTTTGGTCTGACTTGGGATTGCTGGTTTCCATTCCCATGTTCCTAATAGCTGAGATTCTGCAACATTTCTCATTTGTGAAATGGATGACTGAGATGAATTTGTTATTTGGTCAGATTTACATTAGCATCATTTTATCTCTACTATTTATCTCAAGGTTCTAAAAAGCGCTAGGCGGATGCTAGGCGGCGGAGCCGGGCCTAGCGCTTAAGTGGGGACTAGTTGGGATTAGTCAGGATTAGTCGCGGCCTAGGCGGGTTTTAGAACTAGGCGTTGGAGAGGGGCCTAGGCGCCCTTAGGCGGGATCTTTTAGAACACTGATTTATCTTATGAAATCGAAATGAAATATGTGGTCAAATCATGACCGTTGGGAACTCGGTCCCAGATTCCTGTTTGGCCTGAACAAAACCGGGCTTTGTGACGTCTTTATATCACTTGTACAATATTAACAATATATCCAATTGTCAAGTAAAATTTATAAAATTTCATCCCAATTCATTTTTCCATAGAGAGCACCAAAAGACTTACTGTATAGCCTCTTCCTTTTTTAGTCTTCCGTCCTAAAATAAATATTCAATTTTATTCTTAACCCGAGAGCAAAAGAGTTATACATTCATTTTAGAACGGAGTTAGTTAATGTTTTTGATAATTTTCAAATGAAACTCTTGAAACAGATTTGATTTGATTGAACAAATTTTAAATAAATTCAACTATCATGGTGGTTTTGTCTCAAAAAAAATTACCATACTTCTTTTTAGGTTTTGAAAATAATAATTGAATGGAATTAAAAGTGATGGTACATGCCCAATGTACAACCCAATGTTTGGATCATTTCAGAGGTACAACAAATGAATGGCCTACCCAGCGGCTACCGTTCTATCGGCCCAGTGGTATAGATCAGTCGACAAGCTCATTGTCCGACCTTCCTTGGTCCCAACCTATCTTTGTCCGACATACAATCTCCTAGTTTAACAATCTCTGACTAGCTAAGGCACGAATACATGTCGACCTCGAACACTTATGCGACCTCCAATAACACGTGCGTCTGTCCACGATGTGATTCGTAACCGTCTTCTACAATCTCGGAGACCGTTAGGCCCCCATTATCTCCGTGATTCAAGGGATTCGTAGACATCCTATATCACCACTATATAAATGAGACAACAAACGTTAAAAGGTAATATTATCTTGTCTATTTTGACATTACGTCATTTACATACAGTTTATCATTACATAACTCGACATCTCATCATCACGTCGGAGGATATTAGCCGTAGACAATTACGGCAAGTCATTGTTCGTGATTTCAGGTCACAGTAGCTAGATTATAACCTATTGCTGGACTAAGGCTGAGCCGGACCGTTTCCTACATCATCAGTTTGGTTTCATTGCTGGGAAACGAAAACACTAGACCTTGAAACCTTGAACACAAAATATGGTATCTGAAGGATATACCGCTACTGCCTCAAGTGAACCAGTAAATGAGAATTTTGGGAGGAACAACCCAGACACGGATGTAGGTGCGGGGAACCACACTGCAGACTTGCCTCCTCTTCTACCTGGGAACCCCACAAGAAGGGACACTCACTCCAACAGTGTGGCTGATGGGATTGGTATACAAGATAGAAGAAGGGATAAGAGGCCCATGGCTAACCAAGGAGGAGGTCAGCAGGCTAAGAAGATCCAAACGGGTCGAACAACTGAAGGCGACATTGCAGGTCCCTCAGTTTCTCACCCTCGTAGAAAGGAGATCTTGCTAGAGCGAGCTAGAGTGCTGCAAAGCTTACTCGAGGTGCATAACGAGTTACTCGAGCTACCAGAATCTCCTAAAAAGGACGACAGAAGATCACAAAGGGTAGCTCCCTCTATGACCTCACATAGACGTGCTAATGGGGCCCCTAGGCCGTCTAGGGAAGAAAGGAGAAGTGACAGTCCTCCCCCTAACCACATCTTTGTTGATCGGATTGGTGACTTGAGGGATAGGCTCAATCATCAAAGGGAACAAGAAGCCGACTTAGCCCAAAGGAGGCAGCTCTCGAGACCGATAGACCTCAACGTAGGCCGCCCCCAAGAGGAGGTCGATCGCTTGATTGGAGAGAAAGGACTCCCCCTAGAGATGAAAGGCAAAGAACGAACCCAAGGAGGGAAAACCACCAAGAGGAAAGGCAAAAATCCAACTCTATTTCCCATCCTAGAGGCGACCTAGATGTTAGGGAGCTCCTAAACCTGAAAAGGAGGTTAGACGATATGGAAGCAGATCGAAAGACTACTAATGGCAAAGTCGAACGAAATGATTGTACTCTTCGACCCTTAGCCAAGAGCATGCTTGAAAAAGGTCCACCTGTAGGGTTCAAGCTGTCTGTGCTAGAAAAATATTCTGGCTCGACTAATGATTTGAACCACATGCAACACTTTGAGGCCACTATGTGTTTGGTCTCCTACGAGGATGATGTGCTATGCAAGGCATTAACTAGCACCTTCACAGGTGCAACACTGACTTGGTTCCGCGGTCTGTCTACTGGCTGCATCACCTCATGGAGTTATATGAGGAGAAAGTTTTTGGAGAGGTTCTCAACAATTGCGGTTCGTAAGAAGACAGTCACCAACCTAAACATGACTCAGGGAACAAAATGTACCATGAGCTACTTCACACGGTTTAAGGAGTTGGTCGACCAGATAGAGGAGGACCTTACAGACCTCTAGGTCATTAACTGCTTCAGAAATGGGGTGTCTTCACCTGACATTGACTACGAGCTTCAGGTTAGGAGAGCCACGACGAGAAAGGAGTTGTTCGAGAGGGTTTACGATGTGGCCGTTGCAGAGGAGCGCAAGGAAAGGAAGAAAGAAAGGAGTTCGAAGCACACAAAAGCTAGTTAGTCGACCAAAGGGGGATCAGCCAAGACTGACAACAACAACAACAAGGGGACAAACATAACTAGGGCGACTGAGAGAGTCCCTGAAAGCTTCACCCCCCTTACGGTCAGTCGGACTGAGATTATGAATACGGTCGACCTAGGCCCTCCAGCCCCCATGAACACCCACAATAAGTTCAGGAGGGACAATGGCAGGTATTGTGAGCACCACAAGGATACTGGCCATGCGACCGAGGAATGTATGTGTTTGAAAAGTATCATCCAAAAATGGGTGAATGAAGGCAGGTTGGACAAATTTGTAAATGGAGATCGTCCTCCAGTGGGGGATCGACCAGCCTGAGGGGTATCAGACCTAAGGCAGCCTAGATTGACATTGGGAGTGATAGCTGAGGAAACAAGCAACACTGTCCTCAAACACAAGATCTTCCAACTGAGTAAGACTCCATACGTCCCACCTAGAGGTTATGTACAAGATGAGGTCATCAGTTTCTACCCATACGAGCTGGCTACAAGTATGACAGCTAGGAAGAAAATATTGGTCATTCCAGGGCTCATTGACGAGTGTACCTCCAGCAGAATTTTGGTCGACACGGGGCCTGCAAAGACATCCTCTACTATAAAACTTTTTTGGACATAGGCCTTACAGATGTCAGGTTATCACCTTACTCAGGTCGATTAGAGGGCTTCACCAACCACATGGTCGACGCCAAGGGTCAAATAGAGAGGTGGATGTCGGGCAACATCCCTTGAGGACCACAACTATGGTAACATTTATAGTAATTGATAATATAAGTGATTACCATGCTATTCTAGGAATACCTGGACAGGTCGCCCTAGGAATGGTGCCCTCCATCCCACACCAAAGGGTCAAGTTTCCTACCATGCTGGGAGTTGGATGTGTATTGAGCACGGCTAGGGAATACCTTGATCATGTGCTAAGATCCAAGAAGAAGCGGGAACTAGAGATAGACACTCCAGAAGCTAGCTGGAAATTTTCAAAGTCTATCACTACGACCTCCAGGTTGGCACCAGTTCGATGTGCGAAGAAGTGGAACTAATGCTAGAAAAGGCGACCTATCCCTAACATGACACAGTCATGGCTGAGCCGACACGTCCCTCAGAAAGCACAGAGGCCACCGCGGATACAGTTTTATTCGACTAGATTGTCATTGAAGACCTATGCCTCCATGTCAACCAAAACTCGGGGGCCACCAGTGGAGAGGTAGCTATCGAGCTAGATTATGTGATTGAGGCTGAGGCTCCACACTTGGGGGCAGAGGAAAGAAAAAGGGTCTGAGAGATCATCATTGAAACTTTGCAGTTTAGGGATGGCCCGGAGCTAGAGCTAGTGGATGACCTGTAGGAGATAGAGGCCAACCCGTCCTACCCCCAACAGAAAATCAAGATTGGTACACATTTATCACTTGAAGAAAAGGCTGAGATAACCACCCTACTGAAAAAGAGTACAAATGTCTTTGTATGGAAGGTGGAAGATATGAAGGGAGTTAAGGAAGAGGTTGTTGTACACCGCCTATGAAATTCAAGAGTTAAAAATTGAGAATTTTTTCTCTCGACAAGAAGATAGCTATAAAGCAAGAGGTCGACAAGCTTCTTAGTGCAGGTATTATTAAGGAGACATTATACACCACTTCGCTGGCAAATGTGGTGAGGGTATAAAAGGCCAATGGGAAGTGGAGGATGTGTGTAGACTTCACAGAGTTGAACTTGGCTTGCCTAAAGAATAGTTATCCCCTCCCTCAAATAGACAAATTGGTTGACTCAATTGCTGGGCATACCACCCTCAGTTTTCTTGATGCTTACTCGGGCTACCACCAGATCAGAATGCACAAAGATGATATAGAGAAGATAGCCTTCCAGGCAGCAGGAGGGGTTTATTACTATACTAAGATGCCATTTGGGTTGAAAAATGCTGGTGCGACCTATCAGAGGATGGTAAACGAAGTCTTTGCTAGTCATATTGGCCGAAACATGGAGACTTACATCGATGACATGGTCATCAAAACTAAGTCTGGTCGTCATGTAGTCGACCTAAGGGAAACGTTCGCCAATCTATGAGCAACGACATGAAACTTAACCCCTGTAAATGTGTGTTTAGGGTGGCAGGCAAATTTTTGGGCTTTATGGTATCACAGAGAGGTATTAAATCCAATCCAGAGAAGATCAAAGCCTTAATTGAAATGCAGGAGCCTACGCGAATCAAGGAAGTTCAACGCTTGAATGGTAGGGTTGCTGCTTTGGATAGCCATGTCGGTTGAGAGGTCTCTCCCCTTCTTTAAAACATTGAGGGGGACGAAAGCCTTTGAGTGGACGACCGAATGTTCCTCGTTGTTCCAACAGCTCAAAGAGTACCTCGCCACTCCTCCTTTGCTTAGTAGCCCGGTTCAAGGGGAAAGCTTATACATCTACCTGTCAGCTGGGGATCGAGCAGTGGCGGCAGTTTTGATTAGAGAGGAAAATGGTATCCAAAAACCAGTTTATTACGTCAGCAAGGCCTTCCGACGTAGAAGGAAGATACTTTAATCCAGAGATAGGTAGCAATACCGTCGCCCAACACCGTCAGAACATGCAGGCTTTTCAGTCATGGGTCAAGAAGGACCGTTGTGCTCGCTTTACTATGTTGAGCAGCATGCACAATGACCTGATTGGGCAGTTTGAGAATTGCTCTACTGCTAAGGACATGTGGGACCAAATTAAGGCTGCATTTGGTAACACATCTGCAACAAGGCTTCGTACCTTGACACATAAGTTATCTACGAGTTCTCGGAATACCTTATAGATTAAATCTAAAGCTCGTTGTGCGGAAGATTTCGCTTGTGCTACGAACCACGATTGTCTTGATTCTGCAATCACCACCTCTTCTCGTCCGATTCAATATCACAAGATGGATATTGAATGTTGTTCCACTCTCAAATCACAGGCACTTGATGGTTGCCAGAGATAGGTAGCAATACCGTCGCCCAACACCGTCAGAACATGGAGGCTTTTCAGTCATGGGTCAAGAAGGACCGTTGTGCTCGCTTTACTATGTTGAGCAGCATGCACAACGACCTGATTGGGCAGTTTGAGAATTGCTCTACTGCTAAGGACATGTGGGACCAAATTAAGGCTGCATTTGGTAACACATCTGCAACAAGGCTTCGTACCTTGACATACAAGTTTGAACGTATCAGTTAGTTAGGGATAATAAATCACGTGTCTAACATCTCCCACTCGGTCAAATGGGATATGCCATATACATTTTCAAGACTCGTTGAATACTCATCTCTTCATACAGGAAGTGAGGCGTGTGACCAGACGAGAAAAGTATAAAAGGGTAGGAGTGCTATATCAAATACCATCTACCAACATAGCACATCCTCGTCAGTCAAAAACTCGTCTATGCCCCAGACATTATTATTACATCAATTTAAACATCTTTAACCCCTCATAAACGATGTTTAAACCCCAATCAGTTTATGTGCTCAAGATCAACCTTTTGAACCGTGTGTTCAATATGATCGTCCGGACATTGAGTCACTAAACAGAGATGTATATCATAATTATCTTCCTTAGACCCTCATGCCAATTATCTTTAGATTAACAGCTTTCCCAACAATGCTCCGCGAGGCTGACTGTAAGTGCAAAGCCCTTAGGTCGGCATGTCAAAGTAGCATCATTAATCTTTGGATTCTCGACACAGTTCTAAGTCACATAGGGCATAATGTGATCACATATTGATCACTAGAACTCACACAGTGATGAAGCAGGGATCATTCAATCACTTTCTGAGGTCGAATTATAGTCACATACAGTATGAAATGTATATGCTACGATGGAACTCCCACTCGAATTGGGCATGTCATACTCTAACATCGTACGAATCTTAGTCTAGTTGCCCTCATGGCATCTAACCTGAGTCCTCGAAAGCAGTCACTCTCATAGTGCCTCTTTAAGGTATCACATTCGGACTTTCACAAGGACATTCGAAGTTATGAACCAAACACTTCGAATTGATCTATATAAAATAGGTCTCATCTTAACCGTATGTTAAGGCGATATATTATAATGTCATTTGCCACCCCCTTTAAGTGTCAAATACATTATTATCTCACCTTGCTCGCTCATATAACGACAAGGCGAATTACCCATGTGAGAGGGCCAATTCTAGTCCTTCAGACATCTTTTTAATTAAAATGTATACCACATAATTTTCAATCAATAAACATCCCATAAACTCAACAAGGAATGAAAATGAAAAATATGTATTAAATTCAAAACAATAATGAATATAATAATGTCTGCAAGGTGTTCAACAATAACTAATCAAATCCTACGAAGCCCTAAACACGTCATATGTTTCTGAAAAGTCTCTCTGGTCAGAGGCTTAGTCATAGGTCGCCTAACATGCTCTCAGTAGGAATATACTTATAACCACCTTTCCTTCTGTAATCATGTCTCTAGTGAAATGGTACTTAATGTCAATGTGTTTGGTCCTACTATGGTACTTAGGGTCCTTGTCAAACCCTAAAGCAGCCATGCTATCACAGTTAATAAGTACATGACCATTCACATTAGGTGTGACATCAAGATGTTGTAAGAACCTCCTTAACCAAACAGCTTCCTGAACAGCTGCTGAGCAAGCAATGTATTCTCGTGGAAAGGGATATGCTTTCCTGTTTCTTGCTACTCCAAGAAATAGCTCCACCACCAAGCAGAAATGCATAACCTGAAGTAGATTTACGTTCATCTACATCTCCAGCCCAATCCACATCAGTGTACCCTTTTAGGCTCAAGTCCCCACCTCGATAACAAAGAACCATATTTGCTGATCCGCTCAAATAGCGAAGAACCCTCTTGACCGCCTGCCAATGTGCGGGGCCAGGGTTGCTTTGGAATCTACTTAAAATTCCAACTGCATGACAAAGGTCAGGACGGGTGCATAACATCGCATACATCAAGCACCCAACTGCCACTGCATAAGGGGTGTTAGTCATTCTTCTCTTCTCTTCTCTTCTTCATTCTTAGGGCACTGGCTTGTACTAAGGATACAACCTTTTTCCATTGGAGTGACAACGGATTTTGAGTTAGCCATACCAAAACGTTCTAAAACTCTCTTTACGTAAGTCTCTTGAGACAAACCAAGAAGTTTCTTTGAACGATCCCTAATGACCTTAACTCCAAGCACATAATTTGCTTCACCCAAGTCTTTCATCTCGAATGATGAAGATAACCACTCTTTAGTGGCATTTATCATCTCCATGTCATTCCCGGCAAGTAGTATATCATCAACGTATAATGATAAGATTAAGATCTTTCCCTTGGACCATTTAACGTACACACAATGGTCTTCCTCAATCATCACAAAGTTAATTGAGGTTATTGCTTGATGAAAGCGAATATACCACTGTCTAGATGATTGCTTGAGTCCATATATGGAACGTTTGAGGCAACACACTTTGCGCTCATGTTCCTTGACTTCAAAACCCTCTGGTTGAGTCATATAGATCTCTTCACCTAGTTCCCCATTGAGAAATGCAGTTTTAACATCCATTTGGAAAAGTTCTAAATCCATATGTGCTACTATAGCGAGAATAAGGCGAACTGAAGAAAATCTCACCACCGGGGAGAATGTCTCTTCATAGTCTAGACCCTCCTTTTGGGTATAGCCTTTCGCCACAAGGCGTGCCTTATACTTGTCAATTGATCCGTCTGCCTTGCGCTTGACCTTGAAAACCCACTTGTTTCCAATTGCCTTACGCCCAGGCGGAAGATCAACCAACTCCCAAACCTGATTCTTGTACATAGAAAAAATTTCATCTTCCATAGCAGATGTCCATTCATCACTCTTAGGTGAAGAAATTGCTTCTTTGAATGAAGTAGGTTCACAAGCGTCTAAAGCTTCACATAGAAAAGATTCCCCTTCGATCTAAAATCGACGAGGAGGAATTTTTCCACGTTGACTTCTTCGCTCTGGTGGAAGACTCCCACTGGAATCAACATTCCTACTTGGATGATCATCTTGACTCTCATTGGCGACCACAGGCTCAACTGTATGTTGATCCATTTGATCATTAGGTTGAGACAATTCCCCACCTATGCCAAGAGATGTCAAATGTTCTTCCTCCATCTCAAAGAGTTCGAAATCCTTTCTGACTTCACCGATTTGTGGGAAATCATTCTCAATGAAATTGATATCACGAGACTCTATTTCAGTCATCCCAACTTCAGGTTTTCCACCGTACATTACATAACCCTTAGAGGTATCAGAATACCTTATGAAAACACACTTGTTTCCTCTAGGGCCAAGTTTTCCAAACTTATTGGAAGTAATCGTGGACATAACTCCGCACAACCCCAAGGGTGTAGATGCCCCAAATTAGGCTTCTCACCTTTCCACAATTGGTAGGGGTTGTTGAGACCGATTTAGAAGGCACTCGGTGCTAAGGATATACGTGGCGGTCATAAGCGCATCACCCCAAAACGAAATCGGGAGATTTGCTTGTGCCATCATCGACCTAACCATCTCTAACAAGGTACGATTCCTTCGTTACGCAACACCATTTTGTTGCGGAGTTCCGTGAATCGTTAACCGCCTTACTATCCCCGTTTTCTCACACAATGCCTTAAATTGATCGTACAAGTACTCGCGGCCCTGGCCGGTTCTTAAAGTTTTAGGCTTTTATCCTTCTCGATTCTCTACCTCGCCAAGAAGCGCTCAAAACAATTAAGTGCTTCATGACGGGGAGAAATAAGGTAAACATAACAATAGCGCGTGTAGTCATCGATAAAAGTGAGAAAATAGGAAGCACCATGGCGTGCTTTTACATTCATAGGTCCGCAAATATCCGAATGGACTAACTCTAATGGTGTGTGGCCCTTTTAGCCTTACCAAAAGGCTTTCGACAGGCTTTTCCCGCCAAACAAGGCTCACACAGGTAAATTAACTTTTGGGAGAGAACCCAATAGTCCTTCTCTAGCCAATCTACTCATTCTGTCCTTTCCTATATGTCCAAGTCTAGCATGCCACAACTCAGAATTAGAAGTATCATCTACCACACAAGAAGTAGCATTAACAGAAGATAAAGAATCCAATAAATCTAATTTAAAGAAATTGTCTGACCAAAAACCATGTCCCAAAACCATATTGTCAAAGCAAATATCCAACTGACTACCGCTAAAATTAAAAGAATATCCTATTTCTAGCAATTTTACTACTGAAAGTAGATTATAGCGAACTCCAAGTGCGTAAAGTACTTCATGCAAAGTCAAACTGCGTCCATTCCGCAAAAGGATCTGGTATGAGCCAACCCCTTTGACTTCCACGGTCGAGCTATTTCCCATGAAAATGCTTCGCGTACCAACTGGAATCTTCCTATAATCTACAAATCCCGCACGATCCCACATCACATGTTTTGTGGAGCCTGAGTCTATAATCCATTCAGGGAGAGAGTCAGCTAACAAAACATGAGAGCAAACACAAAGTTGCATAGATCTAGGATTTAGAGGTACCTTCTTGGGCTCAGGACAAGTCCGAGCAAAATGACCCAAGGTTCCACAGTTGTAGCACTTTTGCTTAGCAATATTCTTCTTGCCTCTGCGTTTAGCAATCTTGCCAGCTTTTGGCCCCAGTTTCTGAGCCTTCTTGCCTTTATTACCCTAATTCTTATGCTGCCCATTTGGCTTGCGCTGATCATCAAGAGTAACAAGAGCAAGGTCACGAGTCGCAGCACTCATCGCGTGACTTGCCTCATGGCGCTCTGCCTCAAGCTCAACATGACGGAAACATCTCGCAAAGTCTCGAATGGAGTCTCGTATGAGTCAGGGATCCGCCTCAAATTACTCCACGAGTCCGGCAGTGAACGAATCACAGCTTGGACTTGCTGCTCATCAGACAAGATACTACCAGCAGCACGAAGCTCACGAATCATACCAGACAACTCACGTAGCTGATCAGGAATGGATCGTTTCTGGTCAATCTTATACGATTCAAACTTGTATGTCAAGGTACAAAGCTTTGTTGCAGATGTGTTACCAAATGCAGCCTTAATTTGGTCCCACATGTCCTTAGCAGTAGAGCAATTCTCAAACTGCCCAATCAGGTCGTTGTGCATGCTGCTCAACATAGTAAAGTGAGCACAACGGTCCTTCTTGACCCATGACTGAAAAGCCTGCATGTTCTGACGGTGTTGGGCGACGGTATTGCTACCCATTTCTGGCTCAAGCATCACAGTGTCAAGGTTCTCAAGAACCTCTTGCTCGTTTAGCAAGTATGTGATCTTCCTTTGCCAAACACTATAATTTTTGCCATCCAATTTCTCACCCTTATTTAAATCAGCAATTACGTTCTTTGATGCCATTTCACTATAACATATTATAATAGAGACATTAAACATACAATTTTAATTCACTTTTATCATAAAAACTCAACAATAAATATACTTGTATCATACATGAAAAGGAGAGAAAATCCGAGAGGCTCGTAATCATAACCTTTAGCATGCATAATAAAAATATACTCATAATTGATTTTTAAATAAAAGAAGATATAGTGATAGAACAAATCCACCAATTAAAGCTCATTAAAATAATTCCAGCAATTCCAAAAAATTTGTATGGGACTCGTATAGTCTCAAATTTGTTTTTCATGCAAATTTATTTGTGAAAATACATCATAAAATGACATTTAAGGCACATAAATAATTCAGATTACTCAAAAAATCTTAAAAAATTCAGAAAAGTGCATTATCATGTAACTATACCACAGAAAAATTTTCATGATTTTCTGATTAATATTTTCCTCTCTAATAAATAAAATTTGCACAAAAATACATAAAAAAATACATGAAACAGATTACTGCTCATCAAAAAATTATGGAAAAATATACTGATCTGAATAACATTATTCTAAACATACAGAAAAAATTTCATATTTTTCTGGACAATAAAACTATTTTTCCCGAATTAATCATGCAGCAAAATACTCAATAATTCATAAAATATATTCTGATCATAAACAAATTATGAAAAAAATCTCAGCATGTTGTCACAACATATTAAACATATAGAAAAATTTACATAATTTTCTGGACCGTATTTTTATTTTTAATGCATTAACATACAAATTAAAACATTGACTAAATCCAAAAAACATTTATAAAATTTGCAAAAATTTCTGGTCCTATTTCTCTCTGGGAAAAAAAAACATGTACTCAGAGAGAGCATGGATCGTCGTTTTCAGTGAGCAGCAGTAATGGCGGATGCCGAGACATTTGCTTTCAAAAACGTATTTCGCCGACCCATCTTTATAACACTATAACTCTCTTGATTTAAGTCCAAATTGAAAAATTAAAGTGTCTACAGAAAGATCTCACAGCGTAGAACAAAACTTATGTTAACACTTTTTATCAGATCTGACTTTAACTTCATCAAAAACCAAGGTTCTAAAAAGCGCTAGGCGGATGCTAGGCGGCGGAGCCGGGCCTAGCGCCTTGTCGGGGACTAGTCGGGGACTAGTCGGGATTAGTCGGGACCTAGGCGGGGCTTAGAACTAGGCGTTGGAGAGGGTCCTAGCGCCTAGGCGGGGCCTAGGCGCCCTTAGGCGGGGTCTTTTAGAACACTGTCAAAAACTGCCATGAACATCACGAAAAAATCAGAATATCCGAAATTTAAAACTGCAATTACTCAAAATTTACATGGCCGAATTCGATGAATTTTTAGTATGTTATTCTACACATTATTATCTACGCATAGATATCAAAAACACAGAAAACGGACAAGATTTGAATTTCGAAATCATCAAACCCAGTTGGTGAAAAATAGATCGGAAAAATTCAAAAAACATGCAATCAAGACATCAATGGTGAGCATCATGCTTTGAGGCTCTGATACCAATGAAGGAAAAACACATAGGTTATCTACGAGTTCTCGGAATACCTTATAGATTAAATCCGAAGCTCGTTGTGCGAAAGATTTCGCTTGTGCTACGAACCACAATCGTCTTGATTCTGCAATCACCACCTCTTCTCGTCCGATTCAATATCACAAGATGGATATTGAATGTTGTTCCACTCTCAAATCACAGGCACTTGATGGTTGCCAGAGATAGTATTTCTCAGTCTGAGGAGTATTGCAAGAAAGCTATGAGCTTACTTCTCCGCTCACTCTATTATCGTGCTGACCAATGCTCCGTTGAAGAAGATCCTACATAAGCCAGAAAGCTCAGGTCGGCTACTCAACTGTTCAATAGAATTGACCGAGTTCGACATCGAGTATAAGCCTCGAAAAACATTGCAAGCCCAACCTCTGGTTGATTTTCTGGCCGAGCTTACGTTCACCAAGGAAGATAACGCATTGGCACCTCCAAGAGAGAGCTTTAAAAGGAAGGAACCATCAAGTTAACCATCAGACAGTCTACGTAAGTGTTAGTCAAATATATGTATAGCTTAGTAATTGCTTAATCCCAATCATTAAGGCATTATTGAGGACCCCTAATTTTAACTAGACTAATTAGAATTTTCTATGTATCTTTAGGATCCCCTTAGTGCTAGTGCCAGTGTTTTACACTTGTATTTTCTCAAAGATGACTTAATACCTGAAGACCTTGAGTTGTTCCTCAGAAGAAATTGGTTAACTTGTTCAAGCTGCCAAAGATCATAATCGGTTGACTTTCTTGACCGGTCATGATCACCCTTCAACCGGTCAGTCAGCCAACCGGATATACTCAATCAGTTACTTGGTTGCTGCAGTCGGTCAATCTTCCCCAACAAGCCTCAATAAGTTAACCTATCATTAATTGCTCCCACCAACATAGCTAAAGTTGGTAGAGCAGTTGCTATGAATACCATGCTGCTACCTTATCAGTAACTACATCAAAGAATGTTCAAGTTACCAGTACTCACAACAACTTCTTTATCCAGTGGATAATTCATCATGGCTGTACTTCAAATCTCAAGCATTCAATGCAGAAGATATTCTCATTTAATGCTTGTCACTCCAAGTCATCCCTTCAACCTCTTCAAAGACAACTGCTCTTCTTGAAGACAACTATAAATACCTCCCTTAGAGCATTGAAGAGGGTTGGTGCATTGAAGACTTTAAGAGTAGAATTGTCAAGAACTACAAGTGCTATATTCCTCAAGCATTGAAGTTCAAGACATTCAGTCCTTGTAATCACTAGACCATTCATTAGGACAAACACTGTGCACACTCAATCAATTCTTGTAAGTGTTCCCCAACAATACTATGTCTGTAACACATTGATTGATCACACTACAAACCCAAGAGAAATCAGTTCAACTTGTAGCACATCTCTTAAAAACACCTGGTCAAACTTGAATCACGATTCATTAGTGATCACTTTCCTTCATGCAGCCTTCAACCTTCCTTATAGGTTAAGGCTTGTAACTTGTAATAGACTAGTGAACATTGATAGTGCACATTTTTACAAATCCAAGTTTTGATCAAACTTGATAGAAGACGTAGCAGTTAATTAACACTGTGAACCTCTCCAAACACATGTGTCCCTTTGTTTGTGTGTTTTCTCATTTCATATTGTCTTGTAACCGGTTGAGATCTATTACCAGTTACAACCTTTGAATTCCTTAACTGCATTGTTTTGTCTTTTTTATTGGAATATATTGTGCATGATATTTTAACCTTCTTGAAACTTCTTTTACTTAACAGATTATTTGAGTGAGTAAACCGGTAATATTTAATTCGCTGCGTAACCCGGTTAATATCGGTTTAGCTTTTGATAAGTTACTTGGCAGTTTTGAAAAGGTTTTAAAAAGAATTTTAATCAGGCTATTTACCCCCTCTAGCCTGTTTTCCTACCAATTGGGCCTAACAATTGGTATCAGAAAAAAATTATTTTTCTAAGCTTCACAGCTTTAATTGCCGATTCCAATGGCCGGAAAACTCATGCAATCGTGGAACATGGCAACAATACCCATGTTAAACGAAAACGAATTTCCAATATGGAAAAACATAATTATGTGGTACATAGATTCAATTGACGAAATATTAATGACTGTAGTTAGATATGGTCCAATCATACCAATCAAAGTAAATACAATGTCAAGAGCCCCCAAAACTCCTCTCATGGATTATGCCGATAGATCATCGGAACAAGAGTTTGAAGTTTATGAAACTATTGTTCCCAAGACTCGTGAATAATGGATTAGAGGATAAGATATGTGTAGCCCTCGACAAAAAGGCTATGCACATTCTGACCTCTGGTCTAGATGATAGACTGTACAAACAAGTACATCACTATGAGACTGCACAACAAGTTTGGTAAAGTATCCTAAGATACTTTGAAGGAGATCAAGTGGAAAAGTAAAACCGGCTGTATAAAGTATAGCTAAGTTGGAATCCTTCAAGAAGAATTCAAGCGAGTCCCTCAGAGAAACGTATGATCGATTATGTGAGGTAAGCAACTCCTGCACATCTTTAGGTTGAATATACACATGAAAGATCTTAACATGCATTTCCTTGATTCTCTTGGAGACTTATGGCATATTAAGGTAGCTATTCTTAAAGAATGCAGAGACTTGGATAAGACTCATATTCAGAATATTGTTTTCACTCTATTTCTGTATGAGGAAGACCTCAACAGGCTTGGTGGAGTTCAAACACAGTTCAAAAATCTCTCTCTGCCAGTTCAAACGAAGTTCTTCCCAGGCTCTTCCTTGTTCAATAACCTATCTGCCAACAACTCCCCTTTAACCTCTCAGTCTCAACCAACCCAATTAAACGTCAACTACAATAAGCCTTCTGAGGAAGATGAATTTGCTGCCTTTGCCAAAAATTATAGAAAGTTCAAAGACTTTAAGAAATCCCATCAACAAGACAACAAACCCTTCCACTCCAAACCTTCATCCTTTCAAAGATCTGGAAATTTCCAAAGATCTGGCCAATCCTCAACTGGCGGAAAAAATGCCCAAGGTGAGTTTGTTTGCTACAACTATAGGAAACCTGGCCACTCTTCTTCAAAATGCCTTCAACCTAAGTATGAATTTCTTAGGAAGAAACCCTTTAGGAAAAATCATATATCTAAGAGCCTAGTAGTCAAGGAAGGAACAGAAAAGGCTATACCTATTTAGTTTGAAACTGATTCAGAGGATTAGAATGCTGACTCAAATGAAGATGCTGACGTTAGTTTTGTGGCTCTTGATGGAACAGAAACTAGATCCACTACCTTACATTCATCCATATATAGAAACCCCATTGACCAGTCAAGCACCTATAATGACACTATCACACCTTTGAGATCTCCCTTGACATATTATGATGAACCTATACCAAGGGATGAGAATCCTTACAACTTCAAAATCCAGAGTATAGGTGGAGCTCTATATGGTCAAAGAAAAACCCCTCCTAATCTCAAGCCATTGATGCAACCAATGCAACCGACCTATCAAACTCAGGCCCAACCGATGACTTACAAATACCAACATGTGTTTGAATCACGATCGATCCAATTCCAGAAGACCTTAGCCGACATAAGTTCTCAACCGACATCCTCCCTACCAAATTTTGATCCAAACTTTGAACCATCATCCTCAACCTTTCAACCAGCCATTGATCTTATGCCTAACCTTTCCAAGTCTGATATGGCAGAGGTGATGAATGAACTATTTTCTGATTTTGAAAAACTCAATGATGTTCACAAAGTTATGGATGATGATTTCAAAACAATCTCAACTGAAAATCACTTGCTTAAATCAAAAATAAAAGTTTTGAAAGAAAACAAGCATGAGTCAGATCAGTTGAGAGAAAAAAATCAAGATCTCAAGAATAGACTAAATATATGTCTTAGTCAAATTGTTGATTTAGTTTCAAGAAACAATTATCTCACTAATACTATTGATTCTTACTCTAAATCAAAGGCTGCTGTCGAGACAATCCTACAAGATCAAATGTCTTATAATGACCAATCTGGTTTAGGATTCAACTCCAGCAACAATGATTGCAATGACAAGCCATTCATTAAGTCTGTTACTGAGAACTTGATGTACAAGTTTGATGATAGTCCATCTGACCTATTGAAGAAAAGTACTACTCGTACTTTTGGTGATGTTCCTCTTACTTACCCAAAAGTGAAGGAATGAATCAAGGTAAAAAAGGTTGACAAGAACAAACCAATTGGACTAAGGTAGTTGATCCTAAGCTGGGACCCTATATCCCACTTATTGATTGTGAAAGCAAAGTTGGTATTCACATTGTTGATCATGCTGCAATCTTGTAAAGCTCAACTGGTAAGGCATCCGTAACTGGTCATGAGATGGTAACCGGTCAGAAAAATATCACCGGTAAAACCGTCCTAACCGGTAAGGTTGCTTCTCCCAGTTAAGGCATGTCCAAGCATATGCAACATACCAGTAAAGGAAACACCAACACCTTTGTGCCCAAAGTATTTGTTCATGCTCAAACTTTAAAACCTTCTGAAGCATTGATCAAATTGGATATCAACTCACATACCTCCTCACAGCCTATTTTGATTAAATGTGTAAACTGTGGAGATTTTGATTACAAGGCTTACAAATGCCTCTTGAAGCACCTCTCTGAACCCACTGAGCTACAAAGCTCTAGTGGTGGCCAGGTATGACTGCCAAAGAGGAACTAACTATTTGGACCCGAAAGAATAAGGGGAACCATAAATTTAATGTTTTATTTCAGGTATGCTTTATGGCATCAACCGATGCAAGTAAGTGCATTTGGATCTTAGACAGTGGATGCTCAAGCCATATGACTGGCCGTGCAGATCTCCTTACAGATGTTGAAGAAGCATCAGGTCTTCCAGTTGTCTTTGGTGATAATGCTAAGGGTAAAATTGTTGGTCGTGGATCCATTATAAGAGGCACAGTTACTGTGCAGAAGGTATCTTTGGAGGATGGTCTAAAACATAACCTTCTCTCCATATCACAATTTTGTGATAAAGGTATGCATTGTGTATTTACTTCTTCCAACTGTTATGTGAAAAACATTGCTACCGGAGAAACCCTTATCACTGGACAACGAAAAGGTAACATATATGCTATTGATTTAAATGTTATTTCTAGTGTTACTAATGTTTGTTTTTTAACAAAGAACTTCAGTGAGAACTCATGGCTATGGCACAAGAGACTCAGTCACTTGAACTTTAAATACCTATCCAAGTTAGCCAATGTAAATTTGGTAACCGGCTTACGTCAAGTGTCAGCTGGTCATGTAAGGAAGTGCAGAGCATGCCAGCTAGGAAAGCAACATAAGACATCATTCCAGAGCAAGGCCTGCATGTCCACATCTAAGTGCCTCCAATTGCTACATATGGATCTGTTTGGCCCCACAACAACTACCAGTTAAGGGGGAAGCAGATATACCTTGGTTGTTGTAGATGATTATTCAAGATATAATTGGGTGGAAACTTTCAGCTCCAAAGATGACACTTATGGAGTTTCCACCAAGCTTTTCCGTCTACTTCAAACCCAAAAGGAAAGTGACATCATCAGTATGAGATTCGACAATGGAACTGAGTTAAAAAAAATGACATTGTTCAGTACTGTGATGATCACGGAATTGATCATAACTTATCAGCTGCTGGAACACCACAACAAAATGGTGTTGTTGAGAGAAAGAACAGAATCTTGATCGAGGCTGGCAAAACTATGATATCTGAAGCAAGGCTACCCAAGTACTTTTGGGCTGAAGCTATTAATACAGCATGCTTCACTCAGAATCGATCACTGGTCAACAAGTTTCACAACAAGACTCCTTACGAGCTTTGGCATGGCAGAATTCCCAACATTGGTTTCTTCAAAATATTCGGTTGCAAATGTTATGTCTTTACAACGGTAAATAATATCAAGGTAAATTCGATGAAAAGGCTGATGAAGGTATCTTTGTTGGTTATGCCAAACACAGTAAGGCTTCAGAATATTCAATAAACGTCTGTTGAAAATTCTTGAATCTGTTCATGTTACATTTGATGAATTTGATTTGCTAGAGTCTGACAAGGCTCCAAACAGTACTAATGATTCTGGTTTTTTGAGACATGTGAATCAGCACCTCTAACTCCAATCAAAATACCACTAACAATACAAATCATCCTCCATCTTAGAACTCAGGCATACCAAGTGGTGTAACCGATAGAGCCCTAGTTGATGATTCCTTTTTCCCTCAATCGATCAGAAGAGAATCCAATTCCCAAAATCCCTTAACCGATTCCTTTCCAACTAGATCCTCTACCGATGTTCCTATTACACCATCTGAACCTGAACCAATTTCTAATATTCATATACCATTTCCTTCATCTCAATCTGAACCTGATCACTTGTTAAACTCACCAATTCCTAACCAATCCTCACCTCAACCGGTCACACCTCCCTCAACTGATTCTACTTCTCCACTAGAATCCTTAAGGCAAGAATCAGTCAGGCAAGACATTCCAAGGGAAGTGAGACCAGCTAGAGAACACCCTATTGAAAATGTGATTGGTGATGTCTTTGGTCCCAGAATGACTAGAGGTCAAAAGAGAAATATGGAAGATCAACACAGTTTATTTTCCTCTGTTATGGTCTTAAACATAGAACCAAAAAAGACAGAAGAAGCACTCATTGATCCCAGCTGGGTAGAAGCTATGCAAGAAGAACTCAATCAGTTCGACCGATACAAAGTATGGGAATTAGTGCCTCATCCAAATGATCATACAGTGATGTAAACAAAATGGGTCTTTAGAAATAAATTGGATGAGTCTCGAAAAATAACAAGGAACAAAGCAAGACTTGTAGCTAAAGGGTACAAAGAAGAAGAAGAAATTGTTAATAAATAAGAATTTTCCCCCTGTTGCTAGACTAGAAGTCATTAAGTTGTTTCTTGCCTATGCTGCCTACAAAGAGTTTAAGTTATATCAAATGGATATGAAAAGTGCTTTCCTAAATGGAGGACTTCAAGGGCTTGTATATGTTGATCAACCTACCAGGTTTGAAGACTCTAAGAAGCCAAATCATGTCTATAGGTTGAACAAAGCTTTTTACGGCCTCAAGCAAGCACCAAGAGCATGTTATGAAAATCTCTCCAAATTCCTACTTAGTGAGAAGTTCGAAAGAGGTAAAATCGATACAAACTTATTCATTGTAAAATATATTGGTCATTCATTACTAGTTCAAATATATGTAGATGACATTATATTTGGCTCTACTAACGATAACTTATGCAAGAGATTTGAGAAATTTATTCAAAGCAAGTTCGAGATAAGCATGATGGAAGAACTAACCTTCTTCCTTGGACTTCAAGTTAAACAAACTCAAGAAGGAATCTTCATCAATCAAGCCAAATATACAAATGATCTTATCAAGAAATTTGGCCTTGACTCTGCTCATCCTCAAAGCACTCCAATGGCTACTAATGTACATCTTGATAAAGATGAGTCTGGTAAGAAAGTAGATATGACACTTTATCGAGGTATGATAGGATCTCTACTTTACTTGACTGCTAGTAGACCAGATATCATGTTTGTCGTATGTGTATGTGCTAGGTTTCAAGTTGATCCTAGAGAATCTCACCTTCAAGCTATCAAAAGAATCATAAGATATCTTGTGGGAACTGTTCAATTAGGTTTATGGTACCCTAGAGATTCATCTTTTACACTAATTGGCTATTCAGATGCTGATTTTGCAGCTTGTAGGGTCATAAGGAAAAGTACTAGTGGGACTTGTCAATTTCTGGGTCACCGATTGGTTTCCTGGTCTTGTAAGAAGCAAGATTCAATTTCCACTTCTACAACAGAGGATGAGTACATAGCTGATGGAAGTTGCTGCTCACAAATCCTTTGGATGAAGCAACAACTGGTGGACTATGAAATTCCAACTGAAGTATGTCCTATATATTGTGACAACTCCTCAACTATCTCAGTATCCAACAATCATGTGATACATTCCAAGACAAAACACATTGAGATCAAATACCACTTCCTCAAGGATCATGTTGAAATGGGTAATGTTGTTCTTTTAAAAGTTCATACTGATTATCAGTTAGCTGATATTCTTACAAACCCCTTAGACACTAAATGTTTTGAATTACTTAGAGGTGAACTAGGCATGGTTAATATACGTGGATAAACTGTGCTAACTTTGCTACTTGTGTAAGCTCAACTAATCAAAAGGTGATATCTCCATTTTACCCTCATTCTACCATAGCTCCTCAACCTTAACCAATGGCAAGCTCTCAATCGGTTAAATCTCCCAACCGGTTACAACTGTCAATCGGTTATACACCTCTGACCGATCATAATCATTCAACCGGTCACAAGATGTAACCGATCAAGCCTTCAAGTGGTTACTCTCAACCGGTCATCTCATTTCAATCGGCCATCAAACGCTTAACCGGCAACAAACTGCGGCCGAATCAATCCATTTTAACCGGCGCGTCTGACACACTGCTGTCCTTTCAAGTCTTTTTATCCGCTTGTCTGACACAATAGTGAACTGTTTACCAACTTTGATTCATAGGTTGATCAAAAAATTTATTTTAATCAAAAGGGTAATCTCTGTATCATTCCTATTTATCCAAGAGGTTATTTTTGTATTCATTATTATGTTTAAAATTTAAACTATTGCATACACGTTCCTAATTTTATGCTTCCATATTTTATTTGCATTAAGTTCATGTCTCATTACCTCCTATTTTTAAGCTTCAGTTTAAAATGTTTTGAACAAATTTTGCTATTCCCCATAAAACCCTTCGTCTTCTCCCTCTCTCTCACATCCTCCTCACCCTATATATAGGATTCAAACTACAAACTTTTTTCTTTCAAAACTCTCAATCTCTCTCAAACTTTCTCAAGCTTTCTGCTCTCTGTAACCGGCTTGATCTTCAACTTCTCTCTGAAGTTATTCAAACCTTCAGATCTTTCTTTACTTCTCATCACACTTCACCTGGTAATAATTAGAACACTTAGAAATTTTCAAAGTTATGAATATTTTCTTTTTATCTGCATATCTAAAATGTTCTAACTTGAAATATTGTGTTTTTGATGTTTGATTACAGATAGCTTCCAAACCAACCCCCAAGAAGGACATACATGGAGGTTACATTCTATCATCCTTCTTCGAATGTGAGCAAGGCAAGCTGCTCAAAGCTATTCTTGTTGGTGCTGGGGTTCTGCCATTTTTGTTACCAGAAGGTTCAGATGATATTTACTATGAGTTGGTGAATGAGTTGTTCGACAATGGGTCTATTGTTGAGAATTCCAGTGAAGTGCCTTCGATTATTTCTTCAGTTGTTTGTGTTCCAGTCACCTTTTCCCCAGCCTCCATTGCTGAAGCCTTACCTACCCTTCCCTCAACCGGTCCCTCAACAGTCCTAATGAAGAATATGAAGTTGGCTTGGGCTCAGATCAGAGGTGATGAGCCCTTTGTAACCGGTGAGGGTAACAAGAAAGCAGACTTGTACCTTATAAACTACGCTCTTGCTGAGATTGTTGACCGATGCATCATCTGCCGGTCTGGATCACATCATTGTATCACCATGATCCAATTAGAAGCCATGGCTGCCATTCTACTACAGAAGGAATTCATCTGGTGTACATTCATCTACAATGTCATCGTGATTGCTTTCAAAAAGTTTCACAAGGAGAAGCCTCTAGCCAGAGCAAATAAGGCTAGGTCATGTCACTATCTCCTTGTTACAGAGTGTTGAGGAAAAACCCTGCTATTCTTGTTGCTTCTGCTAGTCAGCCTTCATACCCTCAGTCTTGGGTTAAAACTTTTGATAAAGTTGACTGTGAAAGAATCTCAAAGGAGATACTACCTCAACCGGTGAAGCTTCAACTGGTTCTCAACCGGTTGAGAAGAAGAAGAAGCCCTATAAGCCAAAGGTGAAGAAATCTGATGAGCCTGAGTCCTCTCAACCGACTCCCTCTTTACCGGTCAAGAGGAAGCAACCGATGCCCCATCGGTCAGCACATCCAAGCCATTTACATCCCCACAACTGATGGCTCCTTTCCCCCCCCCCCATCAGTCAAACCCAAGAAAACTACCAGAAAGAAAGCTGTCCTACCCCAAGTCCAAAAATTTCCAGCCCCTTCTACCTCATCCTCCTTACCCAAATCCAAACATATCAAAAAATCCCCCTCTTAGCTAGCTAAAGAGAATGCAGAAAGGAAGAAGCTAATAGAGTCAGATATTGCAACTTTTGTCCCCTTCATCCCTAAAAGGTAGTTCTCTCACAACTTTCAGACCGGTGAGGTTCCTATAACCGACCACTCCACAAACCCATCGGTTAGGAAGTGTCAACCGATTAGAAACCCAACCTTCCACATCTACTATAATAACTCTTGGGCTGTTCAAGACAAGCTCATCCCTTCACCCAAATGGGTTCATCCCATTGATCATCTACCCCCATTCCTCAGAAAATTACTCTAATTCCATGAGTTGCATAGTACCTGTTGGTGATGTTTAAAAATATGTTGACTTTGAGAACACTCATGAAGAGAAAGGCATCTACTTCATCAAATAATGGCAATTGAGTTAGTTTGATGCCTTCTTATCTAAGCAGGATCTCTTGAGACTCTACAACTGATACTGTGACTTGCTTCCAAATATGTGGAATGCCATCTACCTAGCTCAAGATCAGTTGCGTCAGGATATGATAGTTCATGCTGTGTGGACTAATTTTGCAATGTTGTTTGAAGTCCAAGACCTGACCCCTACCAGTTGGGGAGATATGAACTGCCTGATGATCTGCTTCCTCATTTTGATGCTGAGCCTATCTCTTTGGGTCATAGAAGGAATCAGTTGATCAAAAACATCATGGACCTAATTGATGATCTAGAAGTTAATCTCCGTATGCCAACCATTGTGAATGATTTGGTGGAGTTGCATGATGCACTGATTGATTGTCTTGCTAAGTCCAATCAGGAGGAGAAAGGAAGAAGAATGACTAGAATTGAAACTGGGTTTGCCAAAGCTATTGGCAATTTTGTTGAAAAACTGAATGAAAAGGATGCTACAATAATTGTACTTGTTAAGGAGCTGACCAACTCAACAAATATAAACAAGCAATTATGTGATAAAGTCATAGCAGTTCAAACAAACCTGGTTGAAGCTACTGATTGATCTGTTGGTAAGTATGAGAAGAAGAAAAGGAAGAGAGAAGAAAGGAAAGAGAAGGAAGCTAGGGAAGCTAAAAGATCTAAATCTGAACCGGTTGCAGTTTCGTCGGCTACACCACCCAAGGACAAGGATGATCAGTCAAAGGACCCTTCAACCAATCCTGCTCTTGGTGTTGCTGCTTCATAGAATGTAACCGATGAAATATATGTCTTTGATTGATTGTCAACCGGTTGCAACCCTTATTCAACGAGAATCTCTTTCTCTCTATCTTTTTCATTTAAAAGCTTTATGTTTGCTTTCTTGAATTTCCTTTATATTTATGTGAATGATTACACTGCTACTAACTCTT
This sequence comes from Adenophora triphylla var. japonica, assembly GCA_022495995.1. NCBI lineage: Eukaryota > Viridiplantae > Streptophyta > Magnoliopsida > Asterales > Campanulaceae > Adenophora > Adenophora triphylla. The sequence continues at coordinate 110,284 of JAFEMH010001897.1, read as the reverse complement.
TCATTTGCAGGTTATTTCATTCATCCCTTTAAGTTTTTTTTATTGTATAGCTTTTCATAGGTTACATCAAGTTGTCACTTGACTTAGGGAATGACAAAAATAAAAGATAAACTCTTGATCATTCTTTCACTAAGTTAAGACAAATGTATACCTAGTATGATTGGACTTAAGCAATTAGAAGGAGATTGTTAGTCAAATATATGTATATCTTAGGAATTTCTATATTCCAATCATTAAGGCATTATTGAGGACCCCTAATTTTAACTAGACTACTTAGAATTTTCTATGTATCCTTATGATCCCCTTAGTGCTAGAGCCAGTGTTTTACACTTGTATTTTCTCAAAGATGACTGAAGACCTGAAGATCGTGAGTTGTTCCTAAGAAGAAATTGGTTAACTTGTTCAAGCTGTCAAAGATGATAATCGGTTGACTTTCTTGATCGGTCATGATCTTCCTTCAACCGGCCAGTCAGCCAACCGGTTATACTCCATCAGTTACTCGGTTGCTGCAGTCGGTCAAGTTTCCCCAACAAGCCTCCATCAGTTGACCTATCATTAATTGCTCTCACCAACTTAGCTAAAGTTGGTATAACAGTTGCTATAAATACCATGATACTACCTTATCAGTAACTAATTTAAGGAAGGTTCAAGTTACCAGTACTCACAACAACTTCTTTATCCAGAGGATAATTTATCATGGCTGTACTTCAAATCTCAAGCATTCAATGCAGAAGATATTCTCATTTAATTCTTGTCAGTCCAATTCATCCATTCAACCCCTTCAAAGACAACTGCTCTTCTTGAAGACAACTATAAATACCTCCCTTAGAGCATTGAAGAGGGTTGGTGCATTGAATACTTTGAGAGTAGAATTGTCAAGAACTGCAAGTGCTATATTCCTCAAGCATTGAAGTTCAAGACATTCAGTCCTTATAATCACTAGAACATTCATTAGGACAAACACTGTGCACACTCAATCAATTCTTGTAAGTGTTCCCCAACAAGACTATGTCTGTAACACATTGATTGATCACACTACACACCCAAGAGAAATCAGTTCAACTTGTGAACACATCTCTTGAAAACACCTGGTCAAACTTGTATCATGATCCATTAGTGATCACTTTCCTTTAGGCAGCTTTCAACCTTCCTTATAGGTTAAGGCTTGCAACTTATAATAGACTAGTGAACATTGATAGTGCACATTTTCACAAATCCAAGTTTTGACCAAACTTGATAGAGGACGTAGCATTTAGTTAACACTGTAAACCTCTCCAAACACCCGTGTCCCTTCGTTTGTGTGTTTGCTCATTTTATCTTGTCATGTAACCGGTTGAGCTCTATCACCGGTTACAACCTTTGAATTCCTTAACTGGCTTGTTTTGTCTTTATTATTGGAATATATTTTACATGATATTTTAACATTCTTAAAACTCCTTTTACTTAACCGATTATTTGAGTGAGTAAACCGGTAATATTTTATCCGCTGCTTAATCGGTTAATATCGATTTAGCTTTTGATAAGTTACTTGGACATTTTGAAAAGGTTTTAAAAGAATTTTAATCAGGCTATTCACCCCCCCTCTAGCCTGTTTTTCTACCAATTGGGCCTAACATTAAGGATTGCTTGAAATTTTATTCAAATGGGTCGGCCACGAAAAATGTTAGTGGGGCTGGAATCGTCTTGATCGAGCCAGAGAGTGGTAAAGTGTTCAAGGAAGCATTGAAGTTCAAGTTTCAAGCCTCCAACAACCAGGCCGAGTATAAGGCCTTGATCGCAGCAATTGAGTATGCCAAGTGCTTTGGGGCAACTAAGATCATGGCCTATTGAGATTCCCAACTGATTGTGAATCAAGTCAAATGAGATTATGTGGTACTCAACCCAATTATGATCAAATATTGCGAGTTGGTTAAAAAGCTAATCCAAAACTTAGAGTTTTGGGAAATTCAAAGTGTAGGCCGTGAAGAAAATGAGTTGGCAGACCTACTCTCCAAGTTGGCCACTTCAGACGAGCAACATGGTCAACCAATCTCATACTTAGAGCAACCAACATACGTGTTGGGTATGCATGTTTTAACCCTCCTATATTTGTATTAGATTTGATTGATACCATAACCTCCTGTCTATTTTAAGGACTTTAGGACCCTATGTAATGAAGCTTAGACTTCAATTTTTTAGTTAAGTCCATTTTATAGATTAGGTTAAATTTAGGCTTGAAGACTGGCACAAGACTCATTGGAATTGAGAGTTGCAGTTCAGAAGTTTCAAACCGCTTCTTTGGAACCGCCCTAGCAAAACCGCCCTTAGCATTTGCCTGGTGAAATCCCTTGTTTGAAACAACTCTTGAACTACTAAATTGCAACCGCCCTTTGATGATGAACCGCTCCTTTGCAGCTCATCATTAACCGCCCTTTTTGCAACCTCACTGGAGTTACTAACCGCACTTGTCAAACCGCCCATACTCCAGAACCGCCCCAATGATTGAAACTTGAAGTGAACCGCTCTTTGACTTTGTGATCCACATCAGCAATATCCAATGTCAACCACCTTATCTTGTCACGTGATTAAAAGTCAGAGAAGATCTGCAAGGATCTTGAAAAGGTGACAGGTGTCCAAACCTCATTGCTTGCGGTGGAGCATTATCGGCTTTATGCGCAACTGCCGTACCAAAGGACAAAAGTGGTTCTTTGTGGACCAATTAGAAAGCATCAAGTCTTGTCCTTCAACAGTTTGTGTCCAACGGCTACATTTTGGATGCTTGGGTATAAATACCCCCAATCTTCACCATTTGAAGATTGCTTGAAAAATTGAGAAATTCTTTGTGTTCATAGAAGTTGAAGCTCGCCGAGAAATTATTCAACCCTTTGAATCTTCATCTTCAAACTTCAAGAAATATTCCCGGCCAATCAAGCCTTAACACTTTCAAGAATCATTGTGCTCTACATCTCACGATTTAAAGAGCCTTGATCTTGTTCTCACACACACACCTCATTTGTTCTAATCACATAGATTAAACACTTGAGATACACCGGTTATAGTTTTGGATTTGTTCTTCATAGAAAAGATTTTATTGTACTTTGTAATCTCTCAAATACTTAATATAAAATCTCTCTTAGAAATCCAAGACTAACCATCTTGGTAGTGGACGTAGATCGTTTATCGATTGAACCACTCCAAATAGCGTGTTCTTACTTTACTGCAATTATATTTCTTGTGCTTACTAATTATTTATCTTTGTCTCTGTTTGATCTTTATTTAGATATCCATTATTGTGAAATAGTGTTTGGAGTTAACATTGTCAAAACCTCACTTGTTTGTAAACCGCACGTACCAACTACTTTGTTAAAACCGCTTTACAAACCTCCTCTATCAAAACCACTTTGTAACTCTAAATATTCCATTTGTGCATTTTACACTTTCACTTGGAGTCTATTATCAACTGCAAGAGGATCTTGTAAGCAAGAGGTTTAGTTTTTAAAAGAGGGCGAAAAATTTTAAACAGCTATTCACCCCCTCTAGGCGTATTTTCACCCTTGTTGCCACCTTTGGGAACAACAAGTGGTATCGTAAGCGAACACATTTTAAAACCACTTTGTTTTCAAGCTTAACAGCTTGTGTGCCGATTCGATATGGCAACCTCAAAGACAATGACTACTGTTAACTATTCACACATTCCAATGTTGGACGAAGACCACTTTGACATCTGGAAGTGCCGAATGCTTATTCATTTGGAAACCATAGATGAAATGCTGGTGGAGTGCGTGATCAATGGCCCTCTAATTCCAATGAAGGCTAACACTGATGCAACCACCAATGCTGAAACTCCAGAGGTCAAAAAGCCAAAAGATGAGTGGTCAGATGAAGAGAAGAGAATAGTTGCCTTGGACAGCAAGGCGAGGTTCATCATTTCTGGAACCCTCCCCGTATCAACTCTACAGAAAGTGATGTACCTCAAAGCCGCAGCGGATGTGGGATGCCATAGAGAGCTACCTCGAAGGTGATGAAGAGTGCAAGGAAAACAAATTATACACTTTGTTGAAAGATCCTACAACAACTTCAACGTAAAACCCAACGAAACCTTGCGTCAAACCTACGATCGCTATGTTGAGGTAGTTAACGCTTGTAGATCTCTTGGTAAAACTTTAACCGAGAAGGAAATCAATATGACTTTCCTATACGCTTTAGGTTCTAGATGGGTAAATAAGGCTACCTCTCTAGAAGACTCCAAAGTATTGGGTACTTGGTCGTTAAGTAACTTGTATGCCAATCTTAGAGTCTATGAACTTAAATTAAATCATATTGAAGAGATAGAAGGGAAAACCAAATCGCTTTCTATGTACGTAGTGGAACATGAAGAGAAACCATCCACATCCACTCAAACCACTGATCCTTCCATATCAACCTCATCACTCATCGAGATGGATGATGATGATTTTGCCATGTTTGTGAAAAGATTCCAAAAATTTAGAAAATCCTCAAAACCTTTCACAAAATCATTTTCAAAAGGCAAACCTCCTGCAACATTTTCTAGGGCTGCAGATACAAAGAAGAAGAGTGACTTAGTTTGCTACAACTGTAGAAAACCTGGCCACTTTGCATCTGAGTGTCCACGGCCTAAATATGAATACATGAAAAGAAAACTTTTCCTTCGAAATTTTCTCATCGTAAGGGAATGGTTGTTGAGGAGGAAGAGACTTCCAAGGAATTAGCAACTTGGATTGAAACAGTTACGAGGATGGAAGTGATGATGAAACCGAAGAGGTTAATCTGCGCTTAGTTGCGGACGCTTCGATGACTCGGATTACGAATCATTTGAATTGCATGATATGGAGGAAAAGGAGGTTTTGCAAAACTTCCAAATTATAAATTGGATGATGATATTAAACTTACTCCTAGCGTTAAGATAGGAAATTGTTCGTATTCACGTCCCATTTTCTCATCTAAAAGCTGCTCCACCTTCAAAAGTTATTCCAAAGAAAATTTTGAAAAAGGTGGTGGAAGAGGTTTCTCCCATGGAACATGAAAAGATGTTCAAGGAAGCTGAAATGGTGATCCATCAATTCTCTAATCTTAAGAAAGCCTTAAGCTTAGCTCATGATGAACTTAATGCATGTACAAGACGGAGAAAAGCGTGATGAGGTCTGAAATTTCTAATCTTAAGGACCAAATCAAACAGATGACTCCTCTTGCTGATCAAAACCGCATCCTTGAAACTAAGGTTGCCGCACTTCAACTAAGGAATGATGACTTGGTAACCCAAATCGACGATCGCCAAAAGATTATTGATTCGTGGCTCAAGTCTCAATCCACCAAGGATAAAATCATGGACTTCCAAGTTCCTCCTGGAACTAAGGATGGTCTAGGGTTTGGATACCGAGGAAGAGGAGAAGTGTGCATCCTCGAGTGAAAAGGATGAGGAAATTTTGGAACCGACTAAAGAAATTCCTAAGGGGAAGCATGCTAAAGGAAAGGGTAAAGGAAGACAAGTAAATTATGTCTACCCTAAAGGAAAGCAATATGGGAAGAATTACGTGTTAAAACCTAAGAATTACGTGGAAGCACCTGAAGAGGAAATGGCTTATGGAATTGGTAGAATCCTGCTCCAACCGCTTACGGTGGAAAAGGCGGTTCTGCTAACTCCGAGGTCGACCGCGCTTCTTCTTCGACCGCTCCTCCTGCCTTCAAAAGCGAGGAATAGCGTTCCTGTGAAATACATGGTCAAACCAAAGCTTTGTTCCCTTTGTATCATTTGGAATGTTAGGCTGGAACCGCACCTCCCAAACCGCTTCCTTGTCCAAAACCGCATGCAACTCCTAAGAAGAGTAAGGAGTTAGTAAAACCTCATGAAGCTTGTAGCTATTACAAATGTTACGTGTGTGATGGTTTAGGTCACAAGGCTGCAGAATGCCTTTGCGGTTCACATCCAATGCCGGGAAGAGCAAACCTCCTACATCCAAACAGGTGTGGGTCGTAAAGGGTTGCTAACTTCAGGACCCAAGGAATAAAGGGGTACCTCGTTCTTAATGTTTACATTTCAGGTCCTCGCTTCATGGCCGGTCACTCCAAGGATAATGAATGGTATCTTGACGGTGCTCAAGACATATGACTGGAGATAGATCATTACTTGAAGATGTCATTGAAGCAAGTGGTCCATCTCGTAACCTTTGGTGACAACAACAAAGGCAAGACCATTGGATATGGTGTTATAAGGAGAGGAAACCTAACTATTGAGAAGGTTTCTCTTGTCGATGGACTCAAGCACAACCTCCTTTCAATTTCTCAATTTTGCGACAAAGGAATGCTTTGCAACTTCACGTCATCAAATTGCTTTATCAAAGATAGCATTTCCGGCGTCACCCTACTCACAGGGATTCGTAAGAGTAATATTTACATTATTGATCTAAATTCCGCATGTAGTATTACTATTCTCTGTTTTGTAGCTAAGAATGTGAGCGAAAATAGTTGGCTATGGCACAAGAGGTTGAGCCACTTGAACTTCAAGTATCTTGCAAAGATTGGTAGGGAAAACCTCGTTCGTGGTTTACCTAAAGTGGCTGACCACCATCCTGAGAAATGCAGTGCGTGCCGGCTTGGTAAGCGATCGCGTCGTCTTTCACGCAAGACCGCTCCTTCAACTTCAAGATGCTTACAATCGCTTCACATAGATTTGTTTGGACCCGTAACCACCGCCAAAGATTGGAGGAAATAGATATACCTTAGTGGTGGTGGATGATTATTCAAGATATACGTGGGTTGAGATGATGATTTCCAAAGATGATTGTTATGAGATTCTCACCGCACTCTTCGGACGGCTCCAAACTCAAAAAGAAGATGACATCGTTAGTATTCGATCGTATAATGGAACGAGAATTTAAGAACAACGGTGTTGCTCGGTATTGTGATGACCATGGGATTGATCACAATTTTTCCATTTGGTGTTCCACAACAAAATGGGGTTGTGGAAAGGAAGAATAGGACGTTGATTGAGGTGGAAAGACAATGATATCTCGGCGAAGCTACCTCGCATTTTTGGGTCGAAGCAATCAATACCGCATGCTTCACTCAAACCGCTCCTCATCAACAAAACCTATAATAAGACTCCCTATGAGCTTTGGCGAGGAAGAACCCCCAACATTGCATTCTTCAAGATCTTTGGCCGCAAATGCTTTGTCCTCTACAACGGAAGAGAAAATAGAGGTAAATTCGGAGCCAAGGCCGATGAAGGTATTTTTGTTGGGTATGCTAAACATTCTAAAGCTTTTCGTATTTTCAATAAAACTAGCTTAAAAATAGTAGAGTCTCGTCCATGTTACTTTTGATGAGCATTCTCTCCTTGAGCCACATTTGGCTCCAAATGTTCTTGATGATTTTGTTGAGCATAATGAACCGGGTGAACCATCTCAAACCGCACCCGAACCTCAACCGCAAAATCCAAAGCACCCTCAACCGACATTCCCTCAAACCGCACCTTTCAAACCGCATCCGAAGATCCCTCTCCAGGATGCACCGCAAGGGAAGATGAAGTTGAGAACTCCCTCATCCGGCTTATAGAACCTCTTCGTCAACTTACCTTTCATGACTTATTTGAAGGATCTAACGATGTTCCAATTGAAGATCTTCAAAGAAACCTCGATCCAACCGAGACTTACCCCGAGGTTCGTGAAGTCGCTAGCCACCCCCTCACAAATGTGATTGGTGATCTGTTTTCCGGTGTTCAAACAAGGAGATCAAATTATGATGAGCATACTTTTCTTTTATCTCAAGTTGAACCCAAGAAGATTGATGAAGCACTCCAAGATTCCATTGGGTCGTTGCTATGCAAGAAGAACTCAACTAGCTTTGAAAGATGCAAGGTCTGGACTTTGGTGCCTAGACCTCAGGATCAAGGAGTGATAGGAACTAAGTGGGTATTTAGGAATAAGATGGACGAGAATGGAAGCATCACTAGGAATAAAGCAAGGTTGGTTGCACAAGGATATAGGCAAGAAGAAGGAATCGATTATGATGAAACATTTGCTCCGGCTTGCAAGATTGGAAGCTATCGAATTTTCTTAGCCTACGCCTCTTTCAAGCATTTCAAGTTATATCAAATGGATGTTAAGAGTGCATTCCTCAACGGCGAACTACAAGAAACCGTGTATGTTGCCCAACCTCCTGGATTTGAAGACTCCAAATTTCCCAATCATGTCTACAAACTCCAAAAAACTTTGTATGGACTTAAGCAAGCTCCAAGGGCATGGTATGAGACTCTTTCTAAATTTTTACTAGAAAAAGGATTTAAACGTGGTAAAATTGATACAACTCTTTTTATTGCCAAATATAATGAGCATACTTTACTTGTTCAAATTTATGTTGATGATATTATTTTTGGTTCTACTAATGAGTTACTTTGTAAGCGTTTCGAAAAGCTAATGAAAAGCAAGTTTGAGATGAGCATGATGGGAGAATTAACTTTCTTCCTCGGGCTTCAAATCAAGCAATGCGAAGAAGGTATTTTCCTCAGTCAAGCCAAATACACCAAGGAGTTGATAAAGAAGTTTGGATTAGAAAATGCTAAAGCATATGATACTCCAATGGCCACCGGCAATAAGCTAGATAAGGATCTCAAAGGTAAGAAAGTTGATCAGACTTTATATCGAGGTATGATCGACTCATTACTTTACTTAACCGCCGCAGGCCCGATATCATGTTTAGTGTCCGTGTATGTGCTCGCTACCAAGCTGCATCCTAGAGAAGCACATCTTATTGTTAGCCAAGCGTATAATCCGCTATTTATCTCGGAACCACTAACCTTGGACTTTGGTATTCCAAAGATTCGAACTTCGACCTTGTAGGTTATTCGGATGCAGATTATGCAGCTTGTACTATTGACAGAAAAGCACTAGTGGTACTTGTCATTTCCTTGGAAATAGACTAGTTGCTTGGGCCAGCAAGAAGCAAGCTTCGGTTTCGGTGTCTACCACGGAGGCCGAGTATATTCTTCGGTAGTTGTTCTTTGTCAAATCCTTTGGATGAAGCGGCGGTTGGTGGACTATGGAATCCATGAAGGGAATTGCCCTATCATGTGTGACAACACTTCAACAATTTCGATCTCCAACAACCTGTCATGCATTCCAAGACCAAGCACATTGATATCAAGTATCATTTCCTCAAAGACCATGTAGAGAAGAGGAATATCCATTTAGAGTATGTGGGGACAGATAATCAGATTGCTGACATCCTCACCAAGGCTCTTGACTCCAAGAGGTTTTCCTTCCTCAGAGGAGAAATGGGTATGCTTGAACTTAAATGATTCCATACTTTTTATTGACTAACTTGTGTGTTGAGTTTAGGTTGTATGTCTTTTTGAAAATTTTCAACCGCACCATTGTTGAACCGCGTACATTCAAACCGCTTGAGTAGTCAACCGCCTATGTGGTCAACCGCGTATTATCAACCGCGTACTTCCAACCGCGTTTTACCAACCGCATAATGCTTCTGACCGCTCCATCTTCAACCGCCTTCAACATATGGTATTTTCAAAAACAATTTTAATTCTTTCCTTAGCTTTAAAGAAGCTAAGCGGTTTTAAAAATCTTTTCAACCGCACTGCCACGTGGACCATAGGTAAGTTCTTTTATTTTTTTCATTTCAGTCCACATTTTGACATAAGGGCATTTGTGCAAATGTTTTCCCACGTTATTTCAAAATTTAAATGCATTTAATGCAAAGGGAACATTAGCATTTAAAGCTATCATGTCGGTACCGTCATTGGCAAATGAGAAGAAGATGAAAGGGTGCAACAGAGGAATGATTTCTTTTATGGGAAAATCAAATAGTCTTTTTCAACTGTCCTTTGTTTGAGATTTTTCTATAAATAAAAACCAACTCTTACAATTTAACCTTTCCAAACTCGAGCACCGTACCTTTCTTACCAACTTCATCTTCTCTCTCTCTCTAAAAACTTTAAATTTCATAACTTAAAAACTTTGATCTTCAATGGCTCCCAAAGCACCATTCAGCGATATGGTATGTTGTTCTTTACTACATCTCTTTATTTTACTGCAAATCTTTTGTTGAATCAGCCATTGTTGAACCAAGAAGCTTCGAAAACCCTTGTTTGATTTTTGCTCATAATTGCTTCATCTCGTTAATCATTTTGAATGATTTCGTTGGGTTTTGCTCGGATTTGTTGTTAGATTTTCTATATGTAATTTATTTTACGATCAACCAATGATTTGAACACTGATTTTGAACTTTAAAATTTTCTTATTCGAAAACCCATTTGAGTGTTCTTGATGTTTCTTGGTGATTCTGAGCAAAGTACGAATTTTTAATGTTATATTGTTAATCTACTGCTCAATGTGATCATTTTGACATGTTATTTGTTGATTTTGGTAAACTTTTGTTGAATCTCTGTTCTTAATGTTCTAAGTGTTCTTCGTGTTCATCATGTCTTCAACATGACTGTTCATATGCCTCCAATGTTTATCACATGTTTTGGTTCAGTTGATTTTCACACATGTGTTTGTACTTAGAAATTTTTCATAAAATTTTATGCACTACTGAGAATATCAACCGCATGATGTTGTTTGGAACCGCCTTGATTGAAATCTCTAGATTCCAACCGCATGCACATTTTGAACCGCATGCACATTTCTAACCGCATACATCTTTGAACCGCATGCTTGTAAATTTCCTTTTTGCAACCGCACGCTAAGTTTGTTTGAGATATTACTAAGTATATAGGCTGGACACCATAAAATTCCTCTCTAAGCACCGCTTGCAGTGTGGGATAAACTTGGATTACAATGCCACGTACTAGTATAATCTTTTACATATTTTCTAAGTATTTTGTTGCATTCACAATTTTACTTGGGGTTTGGAAATTTTAAATCTTCAACCGCATCATTTTCCAATCGCATAGATGCCCAAACCGCTTGTGAATTGTGAATCTCTGTTTGGATCTAAACTCCTTTGTTTCATTTTATAGGATCCTAAATTCTTTATTCCTGGCCATGAGATTAATGAGACTGAGCTCCAATGAGATGCTCTTGGTAGAGAATTGATCAGAAGACTAACTACCTCTGGAATCCTCCCTCTCTTCAACAAAGGCCAATCTTATATCATTCCGTCCTTTGTGGATCGGTTTTCTCCTCATTTGTTCTAGGAGACAGAGTATTATCGAGATGGCACCAAGATCAAGTGCCCGGTTGGCGGTGTTGAAGGCTTCGATATATCCATTGATCATTTGGATATTAGAAGTACTTATGATTTTCATGTCTCTGGATCCCCTATGGAGGTTGATCGGGAGGTTACGGATGCAACCGCTCTATCTACGTTAATCCGACTTCTCTTTACGGTTATTACAAGAAGAGAGCTAGAAGAGAGTTTGGAGAACTTATGAGCCACTTGGGCTATCTTGTAGGAGTGTACGTATGTGGAAAGGCCGGCAACCACAACAACTTCACTTCTTCTCAATGGACTTCTATCTGTTGTGCCATTTACAATGGTATTAAATTAAATTGGCCCAAGATCTTGATGAAGGAACTGGCTAGTTCCATTGATGCTTATCAATCCAGAGTCAAGAATGAGCATCAAAGGTGGAGACCATTCGCGGGCTCCTAACCGCGTTGTTTACAAGCTATCAACACTTGGAGGATCTCGGACTTTCAACTCCTGAATTATCGGTGCCTATGAGTGAGGGAGACTCTCTTGGAACCGGGGTTTGTCACAACTTCGGATATTCCTTTGGAGATACCCGGTACAAGTTTCTTTATGATCTTTGATACCCTCAACCCCAAGGAGTTCTATGTTGAAATGTCACCTGCAACCGCAGATTCTTGCTCTTGGGAAAGCCATTAAGAAAGCCTCAAGGAAGAAGAATCTAGTCCTGGACCCTAAGCCTAAGAAATCTAAAACCGCACCATCTCAAACCGTGGTCGGTCCAAGTTCTAAGGGTAAAGGGAAGATGAATGCGAGAGATGAACACGATGAGGAGGAAGAAGAAGAGGAAGCCGGCATTGCCCCTCTCATCAAGAAAGCAAAAGCTGTGAAGGCGCCCCGCAAATCTCTCTGAAGAAGATATGGTTGCTTTTTACAAAGCAAAAATTGATAAGTTGGAGAGAAGGGCTGCGGTGAAGAAAGTTGCCAAAGGTAAGCCATCTACATCCGAACCGCTTGCTACTTCTCAACCGCAACCCCAACCGCAACCCCTTCCTCAAACCCAACCGCCTCCCTCTCCAACCATATCTCCTGCTCCAACTCCTCCTTCTTCACCCATTCAAACTCAAACCTCTTCTCCAATTCCTACCCAACATTTCACTCCTTCCAAATCCCTTTCTCCCAAACCGCTTTCTCCATCTCCTCCTCCCAAAAATGCAACCGCACAGGGGGAGAATCCCAAGAAAAGGAGGTTCAAGCAAATGGCCAAGAAAACAACTCCTCCAAAGAAACACTATCTTCATACTTGTTGCCAAATCAAACATCAAAATTCTGGTGAAACCTCCTCCTACTTTGATAAATCCTCCTCCAAATCAAATTCATCATCTCCTTCGAATTTCAAACCCCTCAAAATAAAGCCACCTCAAATCCCAAAGCCTTTGCGAATGGACATCCAAGCCATGGCGGGCCCGGCCCATTCAACCTCTAGACTTAAATCTCCAACTCCTTCACCTCAAAATTCACCTATACACCAATCATCTCCTCATAACTCAAACCGCACCCAAAAATCCCCTTCTAAATCCCCTATCTCTTCCCCACAAAATCCAACTCAACTCATTCCAACACAATCACTTCAACTCCTCCTTCGCTTCTACCCCTATCCCAACCGCCCCTATCACAACCGCCCCCATACCAACCGCCCCCATACCAACCGCCCCAATCCCAACCACCCCAATCTCAACCGCCTCTATTCCAACTACCCCACTTTCAACCGCCCCTATCTCAACCGCCCTATCCCAACCGCTCCTATATCAACCGCCCTTTAACCTTACCTCCAACTTTACCCATCTCAACTCCAACCTCATCTCCCTATACAATTCCTGCCTCACGTATTTTCAAACCCTCCTTTCCCAACTCCCTCCAACCGCTCCTCCTACCTATTCACAACCGCCCCCTGCGTTCACTTTTATTCCCTCATCATCAACCGCTCCTCCACCCTCTGACTACTCCCAAATCCTTTCCACCCTTCATCTTATTCGGTCCCAACTCTCGATAAACCAAGGCCACATTGTCAAACTAACCGCTTCCAATGCCTCCTTGAAGCTTCCAACCGCTCCCTTCAACAACTTGCCGAATCTCGGTCCCATCTCGATTGCCTCTCAAACCCTACAAATGGCTGATCATAAGAACTCCTTAAAGAGTTTTGCTCGGAGACTTGATGCCATTAAGGGGGAGAAGGATATTGCAAACATTGTTAAAGCCTCGGTGACACTTGCTTTGAAAATTTCAAGAAGGAGTTATGCGAAGGTATCGTTCAAATCCAATCATTTGGAGACTCGACCTCAAAGAAATGATTTCTCAACTCTCGGCCGCCTCCAAAACCGCCTTTGATTCCCTCCAGTGAATTCCTCAAAACCGCCAATTCCCAACCGCTTCCTACTCAAGATATTCAAACCTCTACGAATGCGGTTGAGACTAATATTCTTGGTGAAATTGATAGTGTCAAATCCTCGATGGAGGTCAACACCAATTCCTTGAATGATGATCCGCTGCCAAGTTGAATACTATCAAGGATGAATTTAATGACCGCCTTGAAAACATCGATAGGATTCACTACTAAACTTGAAGCCACAATCAATGAATTAAAATCCTCCATCCAAGTATTTGTTGATCTTGATCCCATGGCTGAAGCTATCTCGCTCGGACCGCAGCAGCGGTTCGTGGGGAGATTCACACCTTGTTCAATTCTTTGAACTCCTCCTTTCAAACCTCAATTGGTGAGCTATCTGATCAAGTGTCTGATAATTCCAAAGCTGTCTCTGATGCCAATCTCAAACTTGATGCTCAAGCAAATATCCTAGAGAGATTGGTGACCGCTCAAGGAAGGACCGCAGATGAGGTAAGAAGAATTAGAAAATCTTTGAAGTCTGAAACCTCTGCCTCAAATCTTGCAAGGAACCCAGAGATCAACCAATCAAGAAGAAGAAGCAAAGAAGGTGAAGAACCGCACCAACCTTAGAACCGCTTTTGCTCTGTAATTTTTTTTTTGATAAACTCTTTTGTTGTTGGACCACACCCTCTTTGTATTTCCTTTAGTCCAACTTTTGTTTTTTTTGCAACCCTGTAATTTTCTTTCATTCCTTTTTGTAACCGCCTGAGGAATTAATGGAAATTGCATCATGGTTCCAAAAACCTTGTTCATATCAAAGCGCTTGTTTGTAGAACAATGAAACCTCATATGGTATTTAAACCTCATTCAAATATTTTCTAACTTAAAAATCACTATTTTGAATTGATGTTTAAACATTCGGTTTAAACCGCACTTTGAACTTAAACTCATATTTCTTAAGTGGCTGAATGCATTTCTCTACTTTCCATATTGTAAGTTTTTATCTCTTAGAAAGTATAGAAATCTATAGCTTAAGCTAAGTGTGTACATTGACTTGGAACATGAATTACCATGTTAATTCTTATGGACATGTTCTTACCAAGTACAATGTTTGCTTTAGTTATAGTAGGTAATGGCATCAATCAAATAGGGGAGATTGTTGGGTATGCATGTTTTAACCCTCCTATATTTGTATTAGATTTGATTGATACCATAACCTCCTGTCTATTTTAAGGACTTTAGGACCCTATGTAATGAAGCTTAGACTTCAATTTTTTAGTTAAGTCCATTTTATAGATTAGGTTAAATTTAGGCTTGAAGGCGGCACAAGACTCATTGGAATTGAGAGTTGCGGTTCGAAGTTTCAAACCGCTTCTTTGGAACCGCCCTAGCAAAACCGCCCTTAGCATTTGCACAGGTGAAATCCCTTGTTTGAAACAACTCTTGAACTACTAAATTGCAACCGCCCTTTGATGATGAACCGCTCCTTTGCGGCTCATCATTAACCGCCCTTTTGCAACCTCACTGGAGTTACTAACCGCACTTGTCAAACCGCCCGTACTCCAGAACCGCCCTAATGATTGAGACTTGAAGTGAACCGCTCTTTGACTTTGTGATCCATCAGCAATATCCAATGTCAACCACCTTATCTTGTCACGTGATTCAAAGTCGAGAGAAGATCGCGCAAGGATCTTGCAAAGGTGACATGTGTCCAAACCTCATTGCTTGGTGGAGCATTATCGGCTTTATCTCGCAACTACTGTACTCAAAGGACAAAAGTGGTTCTTTGTGGACCAATTAGAAAGCATCAAGTCTTGTCCTTCAACAGTGTGTCCAACGGCTACATTTTGGATGCTTGGGTATAAATACCCCCAATCTTCACCATTTGAAGATTGCTTGAAAAATTGAGAAATTGCCGTGTTCATAGAAGCTGAAGCTCGCGAAATTATTCAACCCTTTGAATCTTCATCTTCAAACTTCAAGAAATATTCCCGGCCAAATCAAGCCTTAACACTTTCAAGAATCATTGTGCTCTACATCTCACAGATTTAAAGAGCCTTGATCTTGTTCTCACACACACACCTCATTTGTTCTAATCACATAGATTAAACACTTGAGATACACTGGTTATAGTTTTGGATTTGTTCTTCATAGAAAAGATTTTATTGTACTTTGTAATCTCTCAAATACTTAATATAAAATCTCTCTTAGAAATCCAAGACTAACCATCTTGGTAGTGGACGTAGATCGTTTATCGATTGAACCACTCCAAATAGCGTGTTCTTACTTTCTGCAATTATATTTCTTGTGCTTACTAATTATTTATCTTTGTCTCTGTTTGATCTTTATTTAGATATCCATTATTGTGAAATAGTGTTTGGAGTTAACATTGTCAAAACCTCACTTGTTTGTAAACCGCACGTACCAACTACTTTGTTAAAACCGCTTTACAAACCTCCTCTATCAAAACCACTTTGTAACTCTAAATATTCCGCTGTGCATTTTACACTTTCACTTGCAGTCTATTATCAACTGCAAGAGGATCTTGTAAGCAAGAGGTTTAGTTTTTAAAAGAGGGCGAAAAATTTTAAACAGCTATTCACCCCCCCCTCTAGCTGTATTTTCACCCTTGTTGCCACCTTTGGGAACAACAATACGAAAGAGTGCAGGTTCTATGCTCGGTTGACAACTCTAAGTGTTGGATTGATGAGATTAAGGCCTACATAGAAACAGGAGAGCTACCAGAAGATGAGCAGAAAGCTAGAGTGATATGGAAGAAATCCCTCAGGTTTACTATACACGGGGAAGCTTTGTTCAGAAGGTCCTTCACCAAGCCACTACTGAGGTGTGTTCATCCTCAAGAGGTCTCTCATATTTTATTCGAGGTGTATAGTGGGATATGTGGAGGACACCCGGGGGCCAGAACTTTAGCAGACAAGATAATAATTAGGTTATTACTGGCCTCATCTAAGGGAAGAAGCTCGTGAGTTTATGCAAAAATGTGACAAGTGCCAAAGGTATGCCGACCTACCAAAGCTACCAACCACTGAGTAAACTCTTGTAATTGCAGCTTGGCCATTTGACATGTGGGGGTAGATTTGATCAGACCCTTCCCACCCGCCCGTGAAAATTGCAAGTACATGATCGTAGCTATTGACTACTTCACCAAATGGATCGAGGCAAAACCTTTGGCCAAGATAACAGAGGAAAATGCCATCAACTTCATCCATGATTACATTTGGTGTCATTTTGGGGTGCCACATTCAATTGTATCGGACAATGAACTACAATTCTCAACAACTTTTGAGACATAGATGAAGAGGTTGGGAGTCAAACACTAGAAATCGTCAGTTGCCTATCCTCAGAGTAACGGGCAAGCAGAAGCAGCTAACAAGCTAGTGTTGACAGCCCTAAGTAAGGGCCTAGTTGGATGAGCAGGCAGATGGTTGGACGAACTTCCCCTTGCTCTATGGGCAGTACGCACAACCACCTGGGGGCCTACTGGGAAACCTCTTTTTCTCTTACTTTTGGGTCGAAGGCCATGGCACCCACCGAGCTACAGATTGCTACAGCAAGGGTGGAATTGTATGATCAAAATCAATACGATTCCAATAGGATGATTGACTTGGACTTGCTCGAAGAAAATGGATGACCGCCCAACTTAGAATGGTCAACTACAAACAAAAAACCAAGGGGTATCACGACAAGAAAGTCAAAAGGAGGTCGTTCAATGTTGGGGACTATGTCCTACGGAAGATCGAGGTGACAGGACGAAAAGCCGAGCAAAACAAACTATCTCCAAATTGGGAAGGTCCTTATCACAAGGATGGTTACGGAAGGGACCTACATCATTGGCCATCCGGGAGGCGATGAAATAAAACATCCTTGGCATGCTAGCTACTTAATTAGATATTATTTCTAATTGAACTCTCTATGTAACGATCTTCTTCATCAATAAAAAGGTTTTACCCCCAAGAAGTCTATTCACATTAATTCGTTATGTTTGCATGTTCAAATCAGGTCCGACTTCTAGTCGATCTCGAAATCTCTAACAAGCTCGACCAAAGCCTAGAGTCAACCTTGTTCTTAAATGGGTTTGACTGAAGTCTTGAGTCAGCTTCGTTCTCATACAAGCTCGACCAAAGCCTAGATTCAACCTTGTTCTTAAACGGGTTCGAGTGAAGTCTTGAGTCAGCTTCGTTCTCAAACAAGCTCGACCAAAGCCTTAAGTCAACCTTGTTCTTGAACAGGTTCGACTGAAGTCTTGAGTCAGCTTCATTCTTGAACAAGTTCGACTGAAACCTTAGTCAGCTTCGTTCTTAAAATAGGTTCGACCTAACCCTTGGTCAATATCATTTTTAAAATTGATCCGACTGAGACTTTGGTCGATCTCATACTTATGCTAGTTCGAGAATAAAAAAGAAAGCACGTAGATCATACAAAGGTGATTTAAAGTCAACTATCATATAAGTGGTTAGTCTCCTAAAAGCGGGCCAAGACTAACTTCGATACAAAATATTATAAGTTAAAATGCCTCCCAAACTAGGCCAAGGCATGCATAAATTAAAGACATTAAACTAAAAATGCTTGGTACTTGTTCATTACAAAGAGCAAAACAAAGAGATCAATCTTGTCGATCGCCATCTTGCTGCTCCTGGTGCTCGGCCTCTTGAAACACTTGGTCTTTAGTGAGCTCCTCTTCTTCATCTGTCTCCTCCGCCTCATCAAGTTTGCAGGAGCAACCCAAGGCTCAAACCCATCCTCAGCATCTTGCCTAGCTATTACAGCCATGTCATTATCATTATAGGGCACAAGGGAGTGGCCGCTGCGTGCCTACTCATCATAGCGATATTCAGAAGCCCATTGAGCTAATTTGTCAACACTCAGCTCGACTGAAGGATCAACTAATGCACGGCAAACCATGTGCTGGCACCCAACATCATAGTAATCTCTAGCCCGAGATACTATGATTTTGTAGCACTCATCACTTGCTTTGAATTGCTCCACAAAATCCTTCTCCCTAGCAAGAGCCTCTTTTTCCTACCTTAGCCGAGCTGCCTTGTGGTTGTTGTTCATTTGTTTGATCCTCCCGTTACGATCTTGGACCAAACCAGACAGCTGCTCAAGCTGCCCCTCTAACCTTGCCTTATCCTACTTGGCCCAGGCAGCCTCCTCCTCTAGTGCCGCCTTAATAGAGGCCCAAGAATCCACCTGGGCCTGAAGAGGAATGAGTTGTTCCTTAGCAGTCTTCAGAGCCTCGTAGGCTTCATCCTTCTCCTTCTCAACATTGAAATGGGCCAATTGGAGAGCTCGAAACTGGGAGTCAGCATCTGTGAGTTTCTGCCTGAGCTCAACAGCCTCCCTAGCCTTCCTGGAGTAGTTGGTCGAGGCAATCTGCTCCTTCTCAATCGCAGCCTGCTAGCTGCATTTAGCTTGCTTGGTCAAGGCAAAAGACTGTGCCACAAAGTCAAAGTAAGAAGTAGCTAGAAATATTTCAGACAAAAGAACAGCGACCAAACTAAAGGGAGAAATGTGAAAAAGTGCAAGTGGTACCTCAGAGGCAAGCAACCCAGACCTATCACTAAACTCTTCAGGATTTAGCCCTTCCTCCACAAACTAGGCCAGCAGGTCCCTATCAACTACCCTCCTCACAATAATTTGTCCCAAACCCAGCTCGGGGTATTGGCGACTTAAGTTGTTGACACTGGTGAGAGAAGGGACATCACTTAACTTCTCAACAACTTCCTGTACCTGTTCAGTGCTTCTGGCAGAAGGAGATTGGGGGGAGGATAGCTAGAAGCAGAGCCTGCTGCCCTAGAAGTACTAGTTTGGTCATGTCCTAGCTCGACACGGGATCGCTTCCTAAGCCAACCCAGCGGCTGGTCCTCCTCAGAAAAATCAAGCTCTTCAACCTCAACGTCCAGGTCCACTACCCTTTGGGGTGTTTTCCCCACAAAACCTTGTCTGGGCTCAGAGCCCGATGCATTCTCAGTCAACAAGTTGACCTTCCCCCCACCTCCATAAACCTCCACCTGAGGTTGATGCTCGATGGGTTCCATTTGCCCAACTCCATAATTGGGATTATCCCCATACCCTCCTTGGGGAGCGGTTTGTTCTGATCCATGGCTTCCTTTTCTCTGCTTGCCCGAGCATTGGTCGCCCCGTGGGCCTTCTTGTTGCTTCTCCTATCACCCAGGTCCACAATCCTATTCATCTGCGCTTCATGTTCGGCTATGAGAACTGCAAGACAAAGGAAAGAAATTCAACACATAGATATACGAGCTAAAAGATGAAAACTAGAGAAAGCAAGGTAAACACTTAACCACCATAATGAAAAAGGCCTCTTCAGTGGCCTGGTTTCTTTTTACAGTAGTGACACTAGGTTTCAAATCTCTCTCTCTTGTGGATGATCCAATCTGTATACCTAAGACTTCTAATGATGGGGACTAAGGGAGCTACCTCTCCATCTCCACCCAGTATCATCCCAGCTTGGATGAAGAAATCCTTGCCTGACCCTAGAGTAGGCCAGCTTATGGTACTCCTTCGAGAAACCAATGTCAACTTGTGAGTAAGCTAATCGCTCCACTCCGTGTCCCAATAGTCCTCCTCTTTCATTGGCTCAGAGTCCGCCTCAGGCAGAGGGAACTCCCATCCCTTCCTACTCTCAACTAGGATCATATGGCTATTCCATCCCGACACTTTGTCGGGCAAGTTGATAAATAATTTGGGGGTCTTGGCTTTTGCTGGGGTAATGATCCCAAAAATTTTCTCGTTCATAACGATCTTGAAAAACCTTCGGAAGACATGCATACATGGTTCATACCCGACAAACCGGCTCACAATGGCAAAGCACAACAATACCCTTACCGTGTTGGCTCCAAGCTGCATTGGGACTGCGACCAAACACTCTAAGAACTCATAGATGAAGGGGTCAAGAGGTAGACGTAGGCCAACCTCAAATTGGCCATAATAGAAGGCTACTCTGGTGCTACTCAAACCCCAATGTATCCAATATTGAGTCTTCCTTTGCCTCTCACTGAAATGAGTTAAATGGAAGTCCTCTCGAGTTACCTCGAAGAAATCATGGAGGATTTTGATGCGGGAGTCAGCATTTTTCTTCCTAATAGCAGGCCTGGGAGCCATATCTACAGAAGACACAGAAACATGGGAATCAGACCTATTAGAAGATAAGTCCGAGCTATCTAAGGACACCCAAGATTCCCCTGGGAATGCTAATCTATCTATTGGAAGAGGGGGTTTATTGGACTTAATATAAAAGATGATGAGGTGTTCTATCAATTTGTTGAAGAGACGAAAACAGATAATCCTTAGATCGTCTGCCTCCAAGTCCCCTATACTCTCACCTACTGGAAACTCTATTTCACCATAAAATAGACTCCACCTATTTAAGATGGTGATACACTCATCTCGGGTCAACTCTCTCCATGGACCCTCTAATCTTTTATAAATCCTAAGGTTCACACAGTTATAGCTATATCTGACTCCTAGCTTAAAGCCAAAGGTCCTAGATATGGCGAAATAAAAAGGGGAAGTTCAAAATGAAACCTAGAACAAGAGAAATCGAAGGGTACCTTGTTGATTTTGGAAAGGTAGAACTCAACAATGAGATGGGAAAGCTTGATTACACCGGAAAATCAGATTATCTGCCTTTGCTATTGCTGGATTTATAAATGCTTGAAGATTGTAAAGTTTGGAAAGGATTAGAATCCTTCCTTATATACTTCTCCTTTCCTTACCTGAATTGCAAAGGGTTGGGGATATAACCGTTCAGTTGTCAGAATAAAATTTCAATGCCGGTTCCCAATGCAGTTTTTCAATCGCCATAACTGTCTCATTAAGGCGGGAATTACTGCGCATATAACAGTATATCCAACCTCCAAAAGTCAATCATCGAGAGCGACCTACTTCTACCAAGTTGACCCTCGACCACCGCTCTACGTATGAAGCCCAATATTTGGATCATTTCAGAGGTACAACAAATGAATGGGCCTACCCAGTGGCTACATTTCTATCGGTCCAGCGGTATAGATCAGTCGACCAAGCTCATTGTACGACCTTCATTGTTCCCGACCTATCTTTGTCCGACATACGATCTCCTAATTGAACAATCTCTGTCTAGATAAGGCACGAATATAGGTCGACCTCGAAAAATTAGGTGACCTCGATAAAATAACATGTCTGTCTGTCCACGATGTGATTCGTAACCGTCTACTACAATCTCGTAAACCGTTACGCCCACATTATCTCCATGATCCAAGAGATTCGTATACATCCCATATCACCACTATATAAATATATAAATGAGACAACTTTCAACGTTAAAAGGTAATGTCATCTGGGCTATTTTGAGATTATGTAATTTCCATACAGTTTATCATTACGTAACTCGACATCTTATTATCACGCCGTAGGGTATTAGCCGGAGACAATTACGACAATTCGTTTGTTTGTGGTAGTAGCTGGATTATAACCTATTGCTGGATTAAGGCTGATCTGAATCGTTTCCTGGATCAACAATTGATGCCGCAAGAAACGTGTTGAATCAGCCTACATCCAGCAATCAGGACTAATCTCCTAGCTTTTGACCTGAAACAAGGAACCCACGACTAGCCGGAACGGTCTCCAGCTTAGACCCTCGGGCGTGAGAGTAAGTATGGTGTATAGGCGTATAAATTATAATGAACAAGGGATTCAGAATAACAAATAGCAAATTACCTCTAAACTGTTGATGTTGTAAGGTATTTATAGGCTTCAATACAAAGTATAATTGTGGTAGGATTGCATGAAATCCCTAAATCACGGATAGAATCATGTACAAGATTTCGTACGTAAGTAACTCCTGATTTGTGGGAATTCTGTTATGGAAAGAATTGTAGGCGTGCTATGACTCTGTAGGTCGACGAATGCCTTGTAGGTCGAGATCACCTACATGGGTCTAGGTCGACCTGACTAAATGATATAGACGGATAATACCCGTATAAGATATGGATCGTATGTCGGACAAAGCTAGGTCAAGACCAAGGAGGCCGGACAATGAGCTCGGTCGACTGATCTTTGCTGTTAGGCCTTGGGCCTTGTAATAATTGGGCCGACCGACTAAGGATGTGTTGGCAATAACGTCTGAATAATTGGGCTTCGTTCGTTGGGCCTAGCCCATCACTTTTATTCCGTTCAGTGGCCCCCAACTTTCTGGATTGACTTTGTCGACCAGGAAGTTATATAAATTTGATGAATATTTAAGTAGGTCGTAGCTAGATGCTCCAACTGATAGATGTGTTAGTGTTATGCCCTAGGCCTATGATTGATAGACTTATTTGTTGACATTATTTATTATTATATGAGATGTTTATCATTTGATTATTATATATGCTTTGTATATTTGTTTATAATAATCTTCGTCCCTAATTATAAGAGAATAATTAGTATAATTGTCAATGGATAATCATACGATGATTATATGCATAGAGATGCACATTGAAATTATGGGTACTTGTTAGAGAACAAGTGACTGGACTTGACCCACATGAGATTTATGTCATGGTCAAATGTCATAATTAAATCTCATAAGGTTACTTCATTTAGTCCCTAGACCTGAGATTATCATGACCTTACATATGATAAAAGTCATGTTTGATTTTAGTCAAACGATATCTTAACACGATATTTATAAAGGCTAATTTTGGCATGATCGGATTCATGATGGGAAGGATGATAAGTCAAGATGGAATTTGTCCCTCGATAGAGAGATGTTTTGCTTGGGCCCCTCGATGAGTGATAATGATGAAAGTGTATGGCCGTACCCCAATATGATTGGAATTATCATTATACTCAAGAATCGAGAAAGCATTGAACAAAGGCAAGTTGACGAGGACCATGACTTGTGTTCAATATAACATCGTGAGACAAAGGAAGAAATGGAAGTGTACCATTGGAAACGTGAACTCTTACGTTACATTATTTGGGTAGACATAATGGCTTGCTAGAGTCCGCTTATGTCTTATGAGGTCGATATGATCGGACTCATTGCCAACATAATGTAATCCTATTGGGTCACACACAACTAGAATGGATTGATTAAACCATGGGAAGAATGATTGAGAAAAAGCTGTGGTGACTCATTGTATCGCGCGACAGATCAAGTCCACGTGACTCGTCTGGTCGTGCGGCACAATAAGTCCACAGAGTTAATTTTGGACTGGTTTCCTAATTCGATTAGGAAACACATATTGATGCTAAAGTAGTATAAATATAACAGTCCGTCAGCCCTAAAAAGCTAGCCGAAATTCTCAAAAGAAATTCACAAACATATTCTCAATATTATTCCAAGGTTTATAGGATCTAGCAATCTTCAAGAAATTGTTCTTGGATCCATTAGAAGGTGTGGATACCGAAAGAGGGTCTTCGCTCGTTCATCGATCAAGGCCTAGAGTTCAAGCAAGTTGAAGAACGAAGTTTGTGATTCAAAATCACATAATCAAATTGTTCGATAGCTCAAGAACGGAAAGCATTCAAGGTTGGTTATATCTATCTCATAGTTTTCAAGTTAATTATATAGAACAGATCCTAGGGCTTCTTGGGTTTTATGTTAATTGATGCTTAATTCCGCTGTGCATGGACCCGTAAAATCCAACAGTGGTATCAAAGCCCCGTTCGTATCATTAAGTTTGAATTAACATGCTAGAAAAGTAATATAAATTGTTTATATGTTCTTTTGCATGTTCTATATGTGATAGATTAATTGTTTTTGAAACAATATGCCTAAATCGTATTCTATTGATATTGAATTAAATCTGTTAAAAGTCGTTTGCATGATTTAATTGCTCTGTGATTTAGAATTGATTGAATTCTGCAAATATGCAAAACTAGCTTCTTTGTGTCACGCGACATAGTATGCCTATGTCACGCGACAGATAATGTCTTATGACCATTCTAGGTCGTGCGACATATTGTGACTCTGGGAGTCTCTGTCACGCGACAAAACTAGCCCATTCTGGGCAGAATCAGTTTGTTGAACAATCATGCTAATCTGTGAATGTGTTTACAATCTGATATGTTTATGTGTTAATCTGGATGCTATAAAATTGAGTTTATAGGGCTATGCTAGATTAATTCATCGTTTATGCATGCTTAATTGATTAAAATATGATTTTATTAATTGTTGCGATGCATGATTTATTTGTTCTTACGTGTTAAGAAATTTTATGTTTAGTTGAAACATTGCATTGTAGTTTCCTAATATGTTTAGATTTAGACATTAAAATTTTGGTTTTATGATTGTTTATGGAAACAAGTCATAATTACGCGAAATTTAAAAGGAAACTGATTGTTTATAAAAGGTAGTGATTATGTTGCCAAATCAGGGCTGATTTCTGATTGTGCATGCCTAGGAGAGTTCTGTCGAAGGAAGAGTTGGTACTTAAGTAGTCCTTGTGGCACACCTATCTTCCTGGGAGCTTTACCTGGTGCACGATTATGACTATCTTTGCTGATATGCTTATAATCTACCTTAAAGAACCTTCATTTAACTTTTAAGTTCTTTATGCCAATTCATGATTAAAACACTTGAGACCATTCAGATAGTTTTGGGTGGGCTTGTGTAGGTACCCAAATCCGGATCGTCCAAATCCGTCAGAAAGTTAACCGAAATCCGTTAACTGGCCCGCTCCAGGTTAACCGGAACTCGTTAAACTCCCCGTTGCTGTGCCAACGAGACGTCCCGGGCTGCCAGTGCATCCCGACGTCGAACCGTACTTAACACGTGTCATCACACGTAAAAGCACGGCTTTCCCTGAAAAACGCATTTTCCGGCACTTTCCGGGGGCATTTCGAACATTTCCCGGACTGTTATTTTAAAAAACGGACAAAACCGGGACCGAGGGACAAAATCCCACATGGCTGGTGACTCAGAGGGGCACGTGGCAGCCATGCCACCTCCCTCTAGTCACCCTTCAATCAAATTCAAAGGGAAAAGACTAAAATACCCCTGGTATACAGTCAAAGTCCGGCCGAACTCCCTGTGCACTTTTCCTGAAATTGCCAGCAAGTCCCCCAGATTTCCAAAATACCCAAAACCCCCTGGATTCAGGCCAAGTCTGTCCGGACTCCTACTGCAATTTTCACCCTATAAATAGAAGTTGCTGTCAAAGGCAAAAGAGACAGAAAAATTACTCCAAAAATCACTCTACCCCACGGCCTAAGCAGTTTTTACCCCTCCCGAGCTCCCGTTCTGTCTCGATTCGCGTGAAACCTTCGTATTTCGATCAAATACGCCCCTTACAACTTCGAAACAACCTTTCGAATCACTTTCCGTGTCCCGTACACACCTCCCGAGCCAAAGGAGTCGACCCTAGCCATAGGTATAACTCCCTCTCTCTAAATCTCCCGTTCTGTCTCGGTTTACGCGCCAGTCGCTATAACCGTTTCGAACGTCGTTATCGAAATGTAGACGCCTCCGTCTAACGGGGTTCGATACGTTTTAGCCCCTCGATCCTCTTCTCTTTCCGTAAGAGAAGTAATCACGGGTTAAAACGGCGTTCCGACCCCGTTCCGTTTACTTTTTATGTCATTTACCATTCCGGATCGATCGATCCGTTGATCGTCATTTACAATTCCGAGCCGTTTGGCCTCGTTGATCGTCATTTACAATTCCGAGCCGTTTGGCCTCGTTGATCGTCATTTACGAATCCGGATCGTTTGATTCCGTTGATACCGCACTTTAAATACTGTCATTTACAAAGTCCGATCCGTTTGGATCGTGATAGTATTTACTTTTCAAAGTCCGAGTCGCAACCCGATTCGTTGATCGCATGTCATTTAATACGCATTTTTCCCGTAAAAATCGTTAACAATGTAATGCCCGGTTCAAAACCGGAGTTCGTCCGTCGAACTCTCTTTCAAAACGCGCGAAATGACGTTCGGCCTCCGAACGCTCATCTTCAAACTCAAAGCCGCCATTTGACACTTAAAATCATTTAATATGCATTTTTCCCGTAAAAATCGTTAACAATGACGCGCCCGGTTTAAAAAACCGGAGTTCGACCTTCGAACTCCTTTCCAACTCAAAGTCGACGTTTGCCACGCAAACGCTCATTTCAAACTCAAAACTGACGTTTGCCACGCAAACGCTCATTTCAAACTCCAAACCGACGTTTGCCAAGCAAACGCGCTCATTTTGTCAAACCAGAGCGTTTGTCATTCAAACGCTCGTCTTTTCAAAAGTCACCTAATCAACGTTTGTCATTCAAACCAAGATTAAGCTTGTCATTCAAGCCCCCATTTCAAAAGACACACACACACACACGATTTCGAGAAAGGTAGAAAGACTCGTCATGCGAGGCGTTTCGGGCGATCTCGTAATACTCTACCCGAAACGTAACTTGACCTCCGAACCTAACAATCTCTGGTACAAAAAGCTTTTTACTCATTTTTGCTGCCAATAAAAATGATCCCTTTTTTCAAAGCCTTTTCCTAAGTTTTTGCTACCAATAAAAATGACACCTTTTCACAATAGCCGTTTCTCAACGTTTGGGCTCAAAATACAAAAACCGCGTGGCGACTCCTCATTTTGTTCCTTCCCGTAGGCGAGGTCTCGAGACACCCGGCCCCTCCGCGAAAGACAACCGCCTTTTCCGCGCCCCCAGCCCGCGCGCGAAAAGATCGGGTAATTTCAGTTGGCGACTCCGCTGGGGACATGATACTTTTTTCAAAACTACCATTGTTTTCTTAAAAGCCTTCCGTGGGTCAAACTTTCATTTAACCTTCCTCGTTTTCGTGTGTGTGAGTTCCTTTAAACCTCGAACGGTTTTTTGCTTCAAAGGCATTACATTGTCAACTTTTCAAAATCTTACCATGTTTGTGCATCCCCATTCATGTTTGATTTTCATCTTTGTCTTTGAGCTGTGCATCATAAATTCTTTAAGACACATTACGAAAAATCTCTGTTTTACTCGGAAAAAGAATTTTAGTGACCGCACACTACGCGCGCTTCTTTGCCTCGGAACACCGCACTTCACGTGCGCTTGCGCCTCGGTACACTTGCATACTACAACCCCTAACCCGGGATGGCCTTATCGGTTGCACTCCGATTGGTGCCGGATGCCTTTCGGGCGCGCGGGGTCGTCCCAAACATCCCATCCTAGCCCGTGTAAGCCATGCACTCTTTGTGTCACACTTTGTCAAGACCCGGTTGGTTTTGGCTTAGCTCGTGTCATAAAGCCTAAGTGTATGTTTTTCACGCCGGGCCCGCTCGAGTCAAGCTCGAGAGTTTGAGACCGAAGGTCGTTCCCGACCAGAAGTCTTGAGCTTTTCGGCCTTGACTTTGACGCGGAGCTCTGCCGAAAAATATGCCAGAAGGTTCAATGTGACGCCGTGTCACCAAACCTCGCCGTATGTATCGTGCCGGCCACAACTTGGCCAACGCTAAAAAGCTAAGGTCTCTCGCACAAGCGAGTCGGGAGAGGTCATGCCCAAATTTTGGCACGATCCCGCCTTAACTTAAGGACGTTGACTTCGGCCAGTGGCCCGTACGTCACACACGTTGAAAGTTTGCGTGATCGGCTAGCCTTAAGTTCACTTTTTCCTTTGTCGGTGGAACTCGCTTGCCTTATCGGACCTCGCTCGGGATAGTCCGAGTCTGAGAAAGATGATCTGAATGGAAACGAGGGGCTTATAAGCGTAGTGACGAGATCCGCGATTAGAGCTCTAGGATTAGTTGCGAAAAAGAAGACACGCTCTTTTCCAACCAATTAGGACTCACGAGAAAACGTGCTTTAAGTAAACATTAATCGGTAGCGCACATTGCACAAGCAGAAAACCTTGAGCCAAATCCCCTTTTGAAGCCTAAACCCTTCCTTTCGTTCCACTGCGGCGGCGAGAAAGTGGTTCGGATTTCCGGGTCGGCGCCTTGCCGGGATCACGATAACGGCGGCGTCGAGCGGTTCTTCGGTTCCCTCGGTTCCCTCGGCCCGAAATTTCCGACATGTCTAGCTCAGAAATCGTGACGGGGAAGGACCCCGCCACCGTGCGAGATATGACATTGGAAGAAGCCATCCCAGGGCTTGTGAGGTTCACAGAGCGAAAGAAGATCGGCGGAATTTCGTGGTACGGCTTACGAATGAGCGTGGTATAGCGGCTATCCCAGTCGAGACGGTACTTTTGTCACAGTCGAGGATGACGATTCCCGAAACCGGTTCACCAAACCTTCAATCGGGTTCCTCCCCGCCAACTTACGGGATGCCTTCCAACCAAGGAAAGCGGCCAGACCTAGGCTCCATGTTGCCACCTCTCGGGGCAACCACTGTCAATTTTGGTCGGCCCGGTGCTACGCCCGTCACTCGATATCACCGGCGCACCCGGACCATCTCGGGATGCCAATATCCCTCAATACCCTCCGGGTTCGTCCGGGTTGCCTATACACGAATCCTAAACACCGGGGACAAACCCGTCTGGTTCGAGAAAAGGCTCCGTATATTCTCATATACGAAGCCTTCCACCTCCAATCACTACCGCTCACGTGGTAGCACCGTGCGCCGAGCCTCACGAGTCCCTTGCTGGACCCGACCTTAGCTGGATGGTCGAGCGGATGAAAGACACGAAAGCCACCATGAGCGGCTCAAGCGGGAAACGCTCAAATCCACGAGATCAGGGAATGGTCACGCCTCTCCTGCCCGAGTTCGAGAATGCGGAGATGGACCGATTCGATGGAACCGAATGTCCTCAAACGCACGTCGACACCTACGTTCTCGGCATGAGAGCAAAAGGAGCAACCCTCCGGCAAATGGCCGACCACTTCCGGCATACGCTCAAAGTTCGGCGTTACGATGGTTTCGAGGGTCAAGCACTGCGGATCGCCGCACACAGGAACGGATCGGTAACATCTTCTGGGCAGTGCAGATCCCGACTTAGAGTGGGAAACAAGTCGCGAGGACTTAATCACCCGGCGACGAAGCGGATGAAAGTGTTGGGGAATTCTACAAGAGATGGAGAGTGGAAACTCTCAGATCATGGAGCCGCTCTCCAAAGACGAACGAGATGCGGATCTTGAAGTCTGCTTAAGACCGTCCATCCGAACTCTCATCGATCACAATTTCTTCCCGGATCTCGGGCCATGGTCAATGCCGGCTCACGGTTCGAGAAGGATCTCAAGGAAAAGTTGGCTCTTGCACGGCCATACGAATGCCGCTCAACGGTTGCATTCAATCCCGCAGGCCCCGGCAAAGGAAAGATACGTCGTCGGCTACGTCCATCGGGGACAGCGGTCGGGTAACGAAACCCGGTCCGCAAAGCAACAGTTCTACTCGAAGCGGCTGTCGTACACTTCGACAAGTTGGACATGCCAGCGAGCAAGATCTTTGGAAGGGTTAATCAAGGAGGGTCTCCTTAAGCCCGTTGCCAATTATAAACCCAAAATTCCCGTAGCTAATGCGGACAAGAGCAAATCTGCGCCTTCCATCGATATCACGGCCATACCAGCTGACAATTGTTTGGGGTTACGATACGAAATCGAACTTGATAGAAGAAGGCAAGTTAGAGCGCCCCGTGGGCCCAATACGATCGGGAATCCCTTTCCAGAACAATAACGGCGTGAATTCCATTGAGTGGGTGCCCCGAAGAGTGCCGCGAGAACCGGTTTCTCCGCCTCTTTCAGTGGATCCTCCTCTAATGTCCACATCGGCTACGATGTTTGCGGCACTCACTTTGCACAGGTACGAGTCTCGAGCGTCAGGAGCAATCCTCAGAAAACAAAAGAAGAAATCCTCTCAACGGCAGGCGAGAGAAAGATACGAAAGTTTGGAGATACCGGTGTAGGTACACTTGGAGAACCCTCGGGAGGTTCGACTACTACGTCTTGTACTCCGGCCAGTCCTCTTTGCCTCCGAGCCATGCGGCTTTAGAGCAAACGGGGGTGGGAAAGCCGAAAAGTCCCGCTGAAACCGAGTCGGGCCACAGGACACTTTGGAATACCTCGGATCTTGGTAATCTTGCGCCGGTCGAAGCCTAACCCTCCGCGGGATCGGCCAAGATTCAATTTGTCCGGCTTAGAGCTCGGGCCGGTAAAGGAAGATCAAGGTCGGCTTGGCAATCGCACTCGATCAATGTGCTAACCAAGGGCGGCAACGCGCGCGGGCGGCCTCAACACGCTCACGAGGTTCCGGCCAAGGCTTTACCTCGCAAGAGGAAGACGAGGAAACGGATGGGTGGATGACTCTCCTTCTACGGATAGAGACGAGATCTACGACTCCCGCTGTATGGCGGCATGATCACGTTACGTGATGAAGACTTACCGAGAGAGACGCCTCGGGGCCTGTGAAGCTACATGCATCACTCTCAAACTCGACACCATATCACTCCCGGAGTATTGGTAGATAACGGGTCGGCCGTTAATGTCCTCCCTCTCGGCATGATGCGAGCTCTCCGCATCCATGAAAGCCCTTTGATTAGTCGGCTCGGACTATCGAGGCCTACGACAACTCGTCTCGTCCCATCACAGGGGACGGTGACTCTGGAACTACGGTTCGAAACCCGAATGGTGCCGGCAAAATTCCACGTGATGGACATTCCATCCGAGTTCGCGGCTCTTTTGGGACGCCCTTGGCTACACCACATGAAAGCCATAGCTTCCACTCTCCATCGGTGCGTTAAGTTCATTAACCGGCGGGGAGATCTTGAAGTCATCAGGATAGTTTCCTCATAGGAAGCGAAGCGAGAACAGTGGCTAAGACGTGTCCGCACTCGAGCGCGGGGTTACCTCACTTCGAATCAACCAAGGGACTACGGGGCAAATCTCATCGAGAATCCCTCGAGTCGGAGATGCCAACTATGTAAACGTACTCGGCGGGCGGACCACAGAAGCGGTCAGATACATCAAGTTCATTTGTCGTTTCCAACATTTGGAGGCGGGTGGAAGGAAACGGCGAACATCGCCATGATGAGGGCACGTAAACCCCGAGTCTCCAATCGGAGATTCGTCGGCATTCTCCAAACAAACTCTACGGCCCGCCAGTGAAGAGATCTTTGTGATAAAGGTCAGCAAGCACCGTCATTCTCGTGATGAATGCATGGAAGTTGTATGGGATGTCCTCACGAGGAACTACCCATTGCGCCCCTCTTCTCAGCGAAGAGCATGATGTTTTCCTATTTGCTCCCGGCAACGCCAGCCGGACGCAATACGTCCCTACACTGGATTGAGCGATCGGATGACGATGAATCTGGACTCTCGGAGTCGAAGATGCGGCGGATCCGCAGCGGACCTCTGCATTCACATGCTCGGTTTTGAGGACGGAACTCCTTCGTCGGGTCACCTACGACCAAGGTTCCAATACCATGGAAATTGTCAAGCTCAACGTCCGGTACGGGCGGCTATCCGATAATTGGAAGCACGTGATTCACGCGACGAGGAATCCCTACGATCAAGTGAATGACGACGACTTCGTCAATATCATCTATTCCGAGATATCTGATGAAGCGAGGATCCGTCCTTGTTATCGAGATTACGCAACACCAAGGTCACCCTCGATGGCCCCACTTTGCTCATGTAGTAAACGAGGCATTGGCCAAGCGAGCTCGAGCTCATCATTACTTCCAGTACCGGCCCGGTGGCAGGCCCGTGCTGCGTCAGGTCAAGCTTATACCCTCAGCGCCGCGAGGCGAAGGGCAACGGCGAAGGAGACCAAGCTCCTCACCTGCTACAAGTCGGATCAACCTCGGGAACGCTTAGGCGGCCGCCCAGAAAACATACGCGAAAGTCTTCCCCGCAAGGCGAGTCGGCTTGACATAGGAAATGACCACCTCGGCATCAACATGCTCCGGTTCGATTCTACTCCCGGCCGTCACGGCCCCGGATTCAGACATCTGCCGGTCGGCCCATTGCTAGCTTTGATAGACTTGGCGATCGAGCGAGATCACGAGGCCGTCAACATTGCGAGAATTCAATACCCCGTGGGGTCAATCAACGAGATATGGGCAAACTTCTTGGTGATCGAGATCAAGGAAGGCGCATGGAATGTCCCAGTCAGACTTCCTTCGTCAATGTAATCCAAGTGTTCCCGCCATTCGGCGATTTGAATGTAATCACGGTTACGGACACTAGCCGGACGATGCGCGCCTACGGAGGCGCCTAGGTCTCGCGAGGAAAGCCCTCATGGAACTAGCCGCTCAAGAAAGTCGTCTTTGGGACGAAGACCAAGCTCGAAAGACCTACGGGGACCAAGCCCTTAAAGTGTCACGGGCGGCTTCGGACGAGAAAGCTAGAGGCCACTCTAGACCGGTTCGACCTCAAGAGTTTTGCTCATGGCAACTTCCACGACTACCGTCTGTTCTCATCCAACCCCTCGCCGGGCAAGGGTGGTCGGCGGTCCCAGATGACCTAGGAGATGGAGCGACACGGCGGAAACGAATCCCGGCGCTTACCTTCCCGAGGAAAGCAAGTTCTCTGTGAAAGCGACGATGAAGGCGATGAAACCATTCTTTTCCAAGCCGGGCATGAAGTCAACAAAACCGGACTCCCGAGGTCTGGGAGGATGGGAACGGATCATTGCCGCACTCAAATTGAAAGGCCAACTCGGGGAGGAAGGTCTATTTAAAAACAAGAGGAGGATGGAAATTCGTCTTGAGCAACTACTCGGGGAAATTCCACGGTCTACGGCATTCGTTTACGAAAGCGATCAAGCGGGGCGGCAACCGAGTCACATGGGCCGATGTTCGGGAAGCCGTGTACTCACCTTCCACATACCCGCCACTCGAGATAAAGCGAGAGGAGAAAACTCTCCCCGATGGAGGTTTACCTAGGCGCCGCACGCGGTTCAAAGAAGCCGGCTATTCTCACATGGGAAGAAACGCGGCGCTAACTCTCGGCGCGAGCTCATTGCAAGAAGGTTGATGCAGGCTCGGAGCGGAGGAAAACTAGCAAACCATGAGTATCGCGGACCCGACTCAGAATGCCACTGAGTATGCTCGGCAAGAAGGAAAGGAACGCGATATACCGTGAAGAGATCAAGGAGACCGTTCGCTTAAGCGAGAACTCTCCAACCTCCCAGGAGGAGTCAAGCCTTGATTCGATTCGGCAACCTTTGTTGTGCGGCGACATTCGAACAAGCTGCGTCAAGCTGTAGGCTACCTCCCGCGAGAGGCATCCAAGCCGGTATCACAGGACGAGAATCCGTCAAGGCTGCCGAAGCTCAGGAATTCATCCACAATCAATGAGTTGAGGGAAGACATATGGCCCTATGCTACGAGGAATCCTCCTCTAACTATGGCTCAACTTCGGGCGGCTGTTCGAAGGGACCAAACGATGTCGGCGTTCTAACCCGATCGGGTCAAATCCATGCATTACCACCTAAGGCCACCAAAAAGCCGACGGGCCGAGTGCAATCAGGCCGGCCCGAAGACGCAAATTCCTTGAAAGAGGACCCGATCCTCACTCGGCTCAGCGGACTCGGGCGAACATTTCCCTTTGGTCTCTGCTCGCCTCCTCTTATCCTCACAAGCTCAAGCTAGAGGAAAGCTGGCCCGTACCATGGTCCCCGTGGGCCTTGACCCCGAGATGAAGTCATTCAAATGATCGGCAACATCATTTATGGCAACATTATCACCTTCTGATTTGGACCTTCCAAAATTTGGGGGCGATCACAATGAGCCGCTCTACATCACGGTCCAGTGGACGAGCGTCGCCTTCCGCGTGTTGGTAGACGGAGGTTAGGAATGAATGTCTTGCCCGCCAAGATGATGGACACCTTGACATCAAGCCGCGAGATCTTAAGCCTTGAGTCCACCTGTCGAGGCACATGACTCTACTTCCGTACGGTTCTCGGGGTTGCTACTCTCGACATACGGTTCGGCAAGCGGGTGATCCCCACTGAATTCCAAGTGTTGGACATTCCAATCACTTTCACGGCCATCTGGGCGTCCACAGCTGCATCAAATCAATGGCGTGGCATCCGCCCTTCACCGGTGCCTCAAGTTCATGCGAGCAACGAGCTAACCACGATGCGGCGACGGTGTCACCACAGGGGACCGGCACCAGCGACATTCCGGTATTGGAAATCAAGCATAATGACGACATGCCATTAGCTTGGATTCACTCACGGAGACCTCGAAGATCGAAATATGCAACGTGGACCTTCCTTTGTCTCACGTCAGATTCCTCCCGCCGTGAGGATGATGAAACTCATGAACTTCATCCCGGGGCGGGGCTCGGCAAAGGCTGCAAGGCCCGACACCAAGTTATTGAAGTCGAGGACCACACCACGGTCCGGGGCTTGGCTACGTGCCAACACCGGGTGACATCAAGGAAGACAAGGCTCGCCCGCACCAAGGCGGCGGCCCGCAAAGGGGAACCTCAGACGGCACACCCAATCTCCGACCTTACGGCTTTGACCTCGCTCATTTACTTCACTGAGGAACAGACAGGCGAAGCGAGGGACAGCAAGGGAAAGCAGCGAGCGAGGGGAGCGGGCCAGACGGCGGGCAAACAGCGGGCGAGGGAAGCCGGCGAGCAAGCGGCGGGCGAGGGGCCAGAGGTGGAGCGATGAAGATGAGAAAGAAGCGAGGATAGTCGGCACGAGACTACGGGAAGAATGGAACGGCTAGCACGGGACCTCAAGCGTTTCGAGGACTCAAAGCTAATCAGATAAGGGAGCGTTCCTCGACATCACGGCTCTACTGGACCAGCTGCCACGCGATCCGGCATGAGTACACATTGAGGAATCCCAGAGACTTGGAGGAGCAACTCAAGGTACTCTCCATGGGAAACAAGTTGTTCGGATCAGCCAGAGGCCACATTCGAGATAGTAAGTCAGCGAAGGAACCGGAATTCATAGAAGACGCTCTCGGTGGACCGGCTCTACGAGTCTGTTTGAAGAAGTCATGGAGTTGCCCAACTTGATCGGTGGGGCTCAGCAACGGCATGATCGCCATGATAGGGACGGCGAGAGCCAAGCCTCTCGATCCGCACCCTTATCAAGCATCCAGCAATGCCCTTTGAAGAATTGGGTAACTTTCAGGACCAAGGGCAAGCGGGCGGGGAATTGGAAGACAAGGCGGGCCCCGCACCCACATCTCCCTAAACCCGGTCTCAAACCCTGCGAGTCGAGTCCTTGTCGAGTCCGGTCCTGCGAGTCATCCAGCGGCCTTACGCGGAGGACTATAATGTTGTAGCCAATCATGTATTCCCGTTCTTGTTTAATGAAAAGTCGACCTTTCGGAGTATCCTCTCATTGCCACTTTAACAGCGATAAGTTAACAAACAACTTAAAAGCGTTAATAATTCAATTGATAAAGAAGCGGACACATTAAGCGAACAATACATTAAAGAAGTTCTCGAGCGTGTAGTTGACCAAGAGGACAGCGGGCCCATTTGCCGAAGAGGTTATGACCAAAGTGAACACTGGGGTCGGTCACGAGAGCCTAAAGAGACCTGAAGTGGGCGGTTTCTTCGCCGATGCGAGAAAAAGAAGCCACGATAAGCCTCCTCAGGGAGTATGTTGACGTGTTCGCTGGTCATATCGGGACATGCCGGGACTCGATCCCTCAATCGTGGAGCACGAGAATTCCCTGGATCCCGAATCCAAGCACATCAAACGGAAGGCTGCGCAAGATCAAGCGAGTGGTCCTTGCAAGTTAAAGAAGAAATTGAGAAAATGCTCAGAGTTGGTTTCATCGAGTGATTGAGTACCCGACTTGGCTCTCCAACATCGTGACGGTCACGAGGCCAACGGAAAGGTCGAGATCTTTGCGTGGATTCAGGGATCTCAACAAGGCCGGCCCTAAAGATGATTTCCAGCTGCCTAACATCGACATCTTTGGTCGACACCACGGCAAATTTCGAAGTAAAGTCCTTCGTGGACGGGTTATTGGATACAACCGAGATCAAGATGTCAGGAGGATCGGGCCAAGGCTGCCTTCACCACTCCGTGGGGGACATGCGTTACACGGTCGTGCCGTTCGGTCGAAGAAGCTGGGGCTACTTACCGGCGAGCTGCGCGGCCCTCTTCCGTGACATGATTCACAAAGAAATCGAAGTATATGTCGACGACATGATCATCCGCTCGAGGGATCGAGACATGCGGCACATGACGGATCGAGGAAGTTCTTCAACGGACTCGAGAAAACACTCCATGAGGTTGAACCGGCAAAGTGCACCTTCGGCGTCAAGCGCGGCAAAGTCTTGGGAGTACATGGTTTCTGAGAAAGAGGTATCGAAGCCGATCCCGGAAAATCAAGGCCATCATCGACATGAAGCGCCTCAAACCACTGACAGTAAAGAGCTTCATGGGAAGACTTGATTACATCGGTCGCTTCATCAACCAGTTGACATCTCTCTGCTGAGCCCATGTTCAAGCTGATGAAAAAGAATGCCGACATCAAATGGGACTCAGAGTGCCAAACGGCTTTCGAGAAGATCAAGACCTACTTGGTTAATCCCCCAGTCTGTGCCCGCCACATGAAGACAAGCCACTACTCCTGTATCGACGATGAGACACGTCAATCGGAGCAATGCGGCACAAGAACGAGAAAGATTCCAAGGTTGAGCATGCAATCTACTTCGTAAGCCGAAAGCTTGAGGAAGTGAACTCGGCTACTCGGCATCGGGAGAAAACTTGTACCGCCTTGGTATGGGTAGTCGGGAAGCTGAAACACTACATGCGGTCGCATTCGGTGCTCCTGGTCTCCAAAGTGGACCCGTCAGATATCTCTTTGACAAGCCGTCCACTGTCGATGCGGCTAGCAGTGGTCATTCTTCTGGTGAGTTCGACATCAAGTACATGGTCGAAGAAAATCAACGAAAGGGCGAGTAATGGCGAGATCGGCTTGCCGACTTCCCGGCGGTGAACCTAAGGGTCACGATCCGCAATTTCCGGACGACGGAATCTTTTCACTTGACGGCGCAAACCGGCGGCAACTCTTCTTCGATGGGGCAGCCAACAAGAAGGGGAATGGCATTGGAATGCTCCTTGTCGATCCCAGGGCGAGCATACTCCATAGCCGTCAAGTGAATTTTGAAGCAACCAACAATGCGGCGAGAATATGAAGCTTGTGCGGCGAGGTTTGGAAGCCGCCCTCGAGCGCAACATCTTAGAAGTTTGGATGTATATGGAGACTCGGCGTTGATCATCAATCAAGTATCCAACAAATGGAAGACGGTAGATTCGGCCTTGAAGTACCACGCGTACATGGAGGAACTCATTGCTCGGTTCAAGGACATCTCTTTTCACTATTTGCCAAGAGACGAGGAACCGCCGCGAGGCCACAGCAACCCTCGCCTCTCTTGTCGAAATTCCCGAAGAAAGCGGTAAAACCCCTCGAGAATAGGCGGACGGGAAACACCCGCCTATTCTTGTGAGATCGAAAAAAGAAAAAGAAACGATCGACGAACCTGGTACAATCAAATTTACCGGTACCTCCAAAGCGGAGAAGCTTCCTTCACAAATGAAGATGGAAAATACAAAGAAGGGATCAAAGCCAAAAACATGATGGCATTAAAACGCTGGCATCCCATTTCGTCATGCAGGGGTATGTTGTACAAGAAGCGCCACCAAGGGGCCACTCCTTCGGTGTGTAAACAAAAGAAAAAGCCGGCGAGCTAATGAGCGAAGTTCACAACGGAACTGCGGTCCGCACATGAACGCCCGAGCATTGACATGAGATCATTCTCCGTATGGGATACTATTGGATATCAATGGAAACGGAGCGCATCCGGTTCGTCAGAAGGCTGCGACAAATGTCAACGGTTCTCCAACCTCAATCACATCCCTCCTCACGAACTCTATTGCATGACTACGCCATGGCCTTTCGCCGCATGGGGAATCGACGTCATCGGCAAGATCACTCCTCCGAGCAATGGTCACGAGTTCATTTTAGTCGCGATCGACTACTTCACCAAATGGGTAGAAGCCGGATCGTACAAGTGCTTGAATTCTAAGAAGGTGGCCGAGTTCATCCGAGAGAACATCATGTGCCGATACGGAGTGCCCAGCGAGATCATCTCAGACAATGGGACTCACTTGAAGGAGATTGTGACCAACTGCGGCCGAATTCGAGTCACACGTCACGGGTCTTCTCCTTACGAGACCACAAACCAATGGTGCGGTAGAGGCGGCCAACAAGACTCTCGCCATGATAATCGGAAAGATGACCACCGAGAGGTCGGGCGCGCGAAAAGCTACATCTAGCCCTGCAGGGATACCGAACATCGGTCGGAACCGCCGCGGGGAGACTCCGTTCGCGCTTACCTACGGAATGGAAGCGATGTTACCGTGGAATTGGAAATTCCATCCCTCAGGAGTCCTCTTGGAAAACGGGATCAATGAAGTCGAATGGCTACGAGCCGTCACGACGAACTTGCTCTACTCGACGAGCGCAGATTGAAAGCCATGGAACACGCTCGAGCCTACCGGAGCGAGAATGGCACGAGCATTCGACAAGAAAGTCAAGATCAGAGACATCGAGAGAAGGCGACTTGGTGCTAAAGGAAAAGCCTCCTACGCGAGACCAATCCCCTCGGAAAGTGGGAGCCTACGGATAGGACCGTTCGTGGTACAAAGAATCTTCTCAGGAGGAGCCATGAAACTAGCGAGACTTGGACGGAAACCCTTTCGTTAACCCCGTGAACGGAAGCAAGCTCCGCGAATACTTCGTTTGAGGAAGAGCACGAGTCAACTCTCCTTCCCCATACCGTCCCCCTCGGTAAATTAAAGTGCTAAAGAGTAATACCCATTGGATACATTCCCGCTAATGATCCGGGTAAAAAACAGTCGCACTTCTTTTGTCTTTGTTTTCTCAAATTCACCTAAAGTGTCGAACTACGGTGACTGAGCCCCTTAGTCCAATTGTAAAGGGAACGTAGGCGGCCATCTTTGGTTCGGTCTAAAAAACAAAAAAAATACAATAAGCATCAATTGCTTGTGTTTGAAAAACTCTTTTCATTTAACCTACAAATTCATAACGGTTAAAACATTCTTTGATGAGTTCAAGCACGGTCAACTCTTGACTCGCTACACGCTAGCAAAACTACAATAAAACATTAATCAATTAATGTATGCGCAATGACAATGGGTGGATACTGCGGGCGGCAAGGTCAACCTAGTTTCCGTACTAGGTCCTTCATCCTTCTTCCCCTTCCCTTTTCCCCGTGAGTGTTCTTCACCTTGCGGGAAATATTCGATAGGCCTTCTACGGCTCGGGGACTCTTCCGACGCCTCCGTCAGCTGTGGTACATCCAGCCTTGATCCTTTCTCTAGCTCTGTCTCGAGCCGCCTCGCTTCGAGCCATCATCATAGTGCTTTGATTGGCCTCCGATCGGCACTTGCCACATAATCGGCCGTGGCATCGCGATCTGATTCCCGGGGTTAGCCCTCGCTTGTCCTCTTCAAGGTCGAGGCATCGGGTGATCGGCACCCGACGGCTCACTCCGTCTCCACAAGATAGCCATCTGTGTCTCCCATACACTCTTCGTACCGGTTCGAATCTTGCGTCGACGAAGCAGTGCCCTCTCTCCGGTGAAAGAGAACCACAGCGGGGAAAGGACGTGTATTGCCACCACCGGGTGATCGGCAATAGCGTCGAAGGATCTTCCATCCGCAAAGATCCCACCTCAAAGGTAGCGGCATAACTCGAGATCGATCGGTGCTTTGCTCCGGCCCATCTTGCCTTGCAGAACCAATGATGGAATATAGAAAGACGTGCGAGACGGCCGGCACTCGACAATCAACAGAGACCCTCTGAGCGGTCCTGAAGTCTGTAACTTCCAATGGGGAACCCACCATCGCAAGTGATGCGTGCAAAGTCGGCCATCGAGCTCGGCTCGGCTGATTGCCCCCTATCACCGGAAGGACGTCGCGAGAAAGACCCAGCGTCGCGGGACATTGGCACCTCGGGCATCATCTGCGGCCTGCTCCCTCGGCCACGTGGTCGGCATAGCGGGACTCCCTCCCCACATGTATCGGCTACTGGTCGCCATCCGGCCTATGCCCGGGAACGTCTCGCCCAAGACCAATGGCACGATGTCTCCCCACTCCGGCCTTGCCTCACCGAGGTCCATTACCTTTGTGATGGCACACACCCGAGACGTGAATGTGAGCGAGTAGCAATCGCGCCTGAGCAAACGCGTCCCACGAAAGACGCTCCCTCGGCTCAGGCAAATCTTTCGGGCGGTCCCGAAATGTCAGCGTAATCGGTATCACATGTTATCGGCATCCCGTATGCTTCTCAGTAGAGATACCCAGCAAAGACACTAGCTTCTCAACGGTGGCCATGCCACCGGCTATACGGAAGAACTAGGCCCATTCCGTCTCGGGTCCTCAGAATGGCCGGAAATCTTCAAACGTAGGAGTGATTTCGTTGTACGAAAAGCTGTACACATTCCTCCGTACGTCCCGAGGCAAGAGACGCGGCTCTCGAAAGATCCCAATACGCGCATGAGCTCCTTGAAAGCCCAAGCAGATTTAATCATGCTTGACCTTCGAAAAACCTTTTGTTACGCCTCGTGTGGTTAGTACCCACGGCGAAAGTTGTCCAAATATCGCTCTTGCATCAGAGACGATAACTTGGGAAAGGAGCCATGTCGGAAGGTGAAGAAAACCTTAAGAAAGGGAAAGGAATTCGGCCAGGATGAACAAAGCAATGCGCGGTTTTCTCACCAATTGCAAAGCTGAAAGCTGCAATTTAAAGAATCTGGAAATTCGGTTCTAGTCCGGCCGGACTCCTCTGCGATTGACTTGGTCAACTCTGCAGCCATTTGCCCTATAAAATTGGAAACATTTCCAAACCATGCCTGTTCACTCCTATGAAATCTGCGTGCACCTACGATTTCATTCAACCAATGTCAATATCCCTTCGCCCCGGGCTCGTGCAACGGTGCAAATAATTAAAAATTAGTGCATACATGCTTAATTTTTGACCCGTTCAATTTTTAATGCATTTCTCTTTTTATTTATTTTTGATTAACCTATTTTCTTATTTGCGAAAATAACGAAGGTGATCATAGAATAAATATGCGAAATCTGAGTTAGCCAGGCGCCTTTTTACAAATACGGTTCAAATCAAAATTTGTTCACGACAAATACATGCATTTTGTCTAAACAAAGCGATAAAGAAAGAAAGCGATAAAAAGGGGACTACTGCGAGGTCACCGCTCGTCATCCGTACACTCGACGTCTTGCTCCGCCATTGCCGGATCTGTCGCAAACAGGAACTCGCCGAACTCCTCCAGCCGGGAATAGGCAAAGGGCCTCCTCGGAGTACGCGAACTCGAGGACTCCCCCCTCTCGCGCCCCGAGTGCTGTAAGTACCCAAATCCGGATCGTCCAAATCCGTCAGAAAGTTAACCGAAATCCGTTAACTGGCCCGCTCCAGGTTAACCGGAACTCGTTAAACTCCCCGTTGCTGTGCCAACGAGGCGTCCGGGGCCCCGTGCATCCCGACGTCAAACCGTACTTGTCACGTGACATCTCACGCAAAAGTATGGCTTTCCCTGAAAAACGCATTTTCCGGCCCTTTCCGGGGGCGTTTCAGACATTTCCCGGACTGTTATTTTAAAAAACGGACAAAAGGGACCAGGAGACGAACTCCCACACTTACGGTGAGTCCCACGGGACACGTGTCACGCATGCCACCTCCCTCTAGTCACTCGTCAATCACAAATCAAGGCCAAAAGACCAAAATACCCCTGGTTTGCAAGCGAAGTCGTAGGACTCAACGTGCAATTTACACAGAAATTGCCAGCAAGTCCTCCAGTTTCCAAAATTCCCAAAACCCTGAAATTCGAGTCCAAGTCGTGGGACTCTGCGCAATTTTCACCCTATAAATAGAAGTTGATGTCAAAGGCAAAAGAGGATGAAAAAACACCAAAAACTCACATACCCCACGGTCCAAACTAGTGTCCACCCCTTCCGAGCTCCCGTTTTGTCTCGATTCGCGTGAAACCTTCGTATTTCGATCAAATACGCACCCTACAACTTCGAAACAACCTTTCGAATAACTTTCGTGTCCGTGCAAACCTCCCGGAGCCAAAGGAGTCGACCACAGCCATAGGTATAACTCCCTCTCTGCTGAATCTTCCATTCGGCAGTCTCGGTTTACGCGCCGATCGCTATAAGCATTTCGAACGTCATTGTCAAAATGTAGACGCCTCGAGTCTAGCAGGGGTCCGATACGTTTTAGCCTCGATCCTCTTCTCTTTCCGTAAGAGAAGTAATCACGGGTTAAAACGGCGTTGAGCCCGTTAGTTTTACTCGTCATTTACAATTCCGAGCCGTTTGGCCTCGTTGATCGTCATTTACAATTAGAGCCGTTTGGCCTCGTTGATCGTCATTTACAATTCCGAGCCGTTTGGCCTCGTTGATCGTCATTACAATTCGAGCCGTTTGGCCTCGTTGATCGTCATTTACGATTCCGGATCGTTCGATTCCGTTGACACCGCTTTAAATCTTTGTCATTTACTGTCCGATCCGTTTGGATTGTGATAGTATTTACTTTTCAACGGTCAGTCGCAACCCGATTCGTTGATCGCATATCATTTAATACGCATTTTCCCGTAAAAATCGGTTAACAATGTAATGCGGTTCAAAACCGGAGTTCGTCCGTCGAACTCTCTTTCAAAATGCGCGCGAAATGACGTTCGGCCTCAGAATGCTCATCTTGAAACTCAAAGCCGCCATTTGACACTTAAAATCATTTAATACGCATTTTCTCGTAAAAATCGTTAACAATGACTCATTCATTTCAAACTCAAAGTCGACGTTTGCCACGCAAACGCTCATTTCAACTCAAAATCGACGTTTGCCACGCAAACGCTCATTTCAAACTCAAAGCAGAGCGTTTGTCATTCAAACGCTCGTCTTTTCAAAAGTCACCTAATCAACGTTTGACATTCAAACCAAGATTAATCTTGTCATTCAAGCCCCCATTTCAAAACACACACACACACACACACACGATTTCGAGAAAGGTAGAAAGACTCGTCATGCGAGGCGTTTCGAGCGATCTGTAATACTCTACTCCAAGAAACGTAACGACCTCCGAACCTAACAATCTACGGTACTAAAAGCTTTTACTCGTTTTCTTTGCCAATAAAAATGATCCTAGTTTTAAGCCTTTTCCTAAGTTTTTGCTACCAATAAAAACGACACCATTTTCGCAATAGCCAGTTTCTCAACGTTTGGGCTCAAAATACAAAACCGCGTGGCGACTCCTCGTTTCTTCCCATGAAGCGAGGTCTCGAGACACACCCCCCGCGAAAGACAACGCCTTCTCCGCCGCCGCGCGCAGTGAAAGATCGGGT
This sequence comes from Adenophora triphylla var. japonica, assembly GCA_022495995.1. Classification (NCBI taxonomy): domain Eukaryota; kingdom Viridiplantae; phylum Streptophyta; class Magnoliopsida; order Asterales; family Campanulaceae; genus Adenophora; species Adenophora triphylla. The sequence continues at coordinate 66,458 of JAFEMH010001897.1, read as the reverse complement.
AATTTCGGTTAAGGCGACTCCCGGCCCGGGGATAAGATACTTTTTCAAAGCGCCAATGTTTTCTAAAAAGCCTTCCGTGGAGTCAAACTTTCGTTTACCCTTCCTCGTTTCGTGTGTGTGACTTTAAACCTCGAACGGTTTTTTTTTCAAAAGGCATTACATTGTCAACTTTTTCAAAATCTTACCATGTTTGTGCATTCCCATTCATGTTTGATTTTCATCTTTGTCTTTTGAAGCTGTGCATCATATAATTCTTTCTGCAGACACATTTGAAAAAATCTCTGTTTTACTCGGAAAAAGAATTTTAGTGACAGCCTTTCACTACGCGCACTTGCTTTCTCGGAACACCGCACTTCACGTGCACTAACGCCTCAGGTACCTTGCACCTCTGACGTCCCCTAACCTGGGATAGCGCGCTTATCGGTTGCACTCAGGTTGGCTGCACGAGACACCTTTCTTCCCGAGGCGCGGGCAGGAGTCGATCCCAAACATCCCTCTCCCCCAGCCCGTGTAAGCCATGCACTCCTTTGTGTGCACACTTTGTCCAGACCTAGGTTGGTTTTTGGCTTAGCTCGTGTCATAAAAGCCTAAGTGTATGTTTTTCACGCCGGGCCCACAGCTCAGAGTCAAGCTCGAGAGTTTTAGACCAGGAAGGAGTCGTTTCCCGACCAGAAGTCTTGAGCTTTTTCGGCCTTGACTTTGATTCCAGACTCTGTAAGAAAAATATACGAGAAGGTTGATGTGTGTAGTGTCAATGCCAAACCTCGCCGTATGTACCGTGCCGACCACAGACTTGCGCGCTTTAAAAGGCTAAGGTCTCTCGCTTGTGGCGAGTCGGGAGAAGGTCATGCCCCCAAATTTTGGCCACTGACTCCACGCCTTAACTTAAGGGCGTTTGACCTCGGCCAGTGGCCCGTCATTTGCCACACGTCGAAAGTTTACAAGTTGATCGAGAAATTTAGCCTATAAGTTCACTTTTTCCTTTGTCGGTGGAACTCGCTTGCCTTATCGGACCTCGCTCGGGATAGTCGAGTCTGAGAAAGATGATCTCTGACAATGGAAGGCTTGAGGGGCTTATAAGCGTAGTGACGAGATCCCTGATTAGAGCTCTTAGGAGTTGAGTTGCGAAAAAGAAGACACGCTCTTTTCCAACCAATTAGGACTACTGAGAAAACTGCGCTTTAAGTAAACTTTAATCGGTAGCTTGCTACATTGCACACAAGCCAAAACCTTGAGCCAAATACCCTTTTCGAAGCCTAAACCCTTCCTTTCGTTTCCACTGCGGCCCAGGCGAAGTGGTTGGAGATTTCCGGGTCGGCGCCTTGCCCGGGGATCACGGTAACGCGGCGTCGAGACGGTTCTTCGGTTCCCTCGGTTCATCTCATTGAATATTCCGACATGTCTAGCTCACCGAGAAATCGTGACGGGGAAGGACCCCGCCACCGTGCTGAGATATGACATTGGAAGAAGCCATCCCAGGGCTTGTGAGGGTTCACAAAGGCGAGAAAAAGAGAAAGATCAGCGGAATTTCGTGGTACGGCTTAGGAATGAGCGTGGTATAGCGGCTATCCCCGGTCAGGACGGTACTTTTGTCACAGTAGAGGATAGACAGATTCCCAAAACCCGGTTCACGAAGACACCTTCAATCGGGTTCCTCCCCATGCCAACTCCGGGATTGCCTTCCAGCCAAGGAAGCAGTGAGGCTAGAGACTCAATGTTGCCCACCTGCTCTGGGAGCAACAACATCAATTTTGAGTCGATGATGAGTGCTACGCGTCACTCAATATCACCGGCGCACCTGATTTGGACCATCTCAGGATGCCAATATCCTCGGTACCCTCCAGGGTTCGTCCACGTTGCCTGCTGAGTCACACTAATCCACGGCTTGGGGACAAATCCCCGATACGATTCCCAGAAAAGGCTCCCGTATATTCTCATACCACGAAGCTCTTCACGCTTTCCACTCAATCCACTTTACCGCTCACGTGGTAGCACCGTTGGCGAGAGCCTCCTCACGGATCGCTTGGCTGGACCCCGGACCCTTAGCCTGGATGGTCGAAGCCGAGATAGAAAGACACGAAAGCCACCATGGACGGCTTCCAAGCGAAACGCTGGAAATCTCACAGAGATCAGGGAATGAGTCACGCCTCTCCCCTTGCCGAAGTTCGATTTGAATGCTTAGGAGATGGACCGATTCGATGGGGCAGAATGTCCCTCAAGCACTTGCACGTCGAACCACTTGCACGTTCTCGCGCGCAGGAAGCGAAAAGAAGCCGCCCTCCGGACCAAATGGCGGAGGCCACTTCCGGCATCATACGCTCAAAAGCTTCGGCAGTTACGATGGTTTTACGAGGGTCGAAGCACTGCGGATCGCATGCACTTTGAAGAGCAGATCGAGTAACTGCTCTTCTGGAGCAGTCTGCAGATCCAACTTAGAGTGGGAAACAAAGTCGTGAGGGACTGTAATCAGCCCACTGCGAGCGAAGCGGATGAAAGTGTTGGGGGAATTCTACAGAGATGGAGAGTGTGAAACTCTCAGAAATCATGGAGCCGCTCTCCAAGACGAACGAGGATGCGGATCTTGAGTCTTGCTTGAGGCAGATCCATCAGAACTCTCATCGAGTCACAATTTCTTCCCCGAGATCTCAGGGCCATGGTGTGGCATCAATGCCGGCTCGAGGTTCGAGAAGGATCTCAAGGAAAAGTTGGCTCTTTGCATGGCCGATCGAGATACTGGGCATCAGCTCATGTGCATTGAATCCTGCCACCAGGCCCCGTGAAAGGGAAGATACGTACGCATCGGCCCTACGTCCGTCGGGGACAACGGTCGGGTAACGGAAACCCGGTCACACCAAAGCCAGCGGTTCTACTCGAAAGCGACACAATGTCGAGTACACTTCCGATAAGTTGGACATGCACCATTGAGCAAGATCTTTGGAAGGGTTAATCGAGGAGGGTCTCCTTAAGCCGTGGCCAATTCTGAGCCTAGGCTGAAGTTCCCGTGGCAATGCTTGGACCGAGAGAGCAAATCTTGCGCCTTCCATAGATATGTCTGGCCATCTACCATGACAGTTTGTTTGGGGTTACGATCTGAAATCGAGGAACTTGATAGAAGAAGGCAAGAGTTAGAGCGCGCCCCAGAGTGGGCCCAATCTCGATCAGGGAATCCCTTTAGAATAATATGAAGCGTGAACTCCATTGAGTGGGTGCCCAGAAGTGTGCTTTCTTGAGAACCGGTTTCTCGCCTCTTTGGTGGATCCTCCTCCCAATGTTCACATCGACTACGATGTTTGTGAGCACTCCCGCTTTGCCTGGAGTACGAGTCTCGGCTGTCTAGGAGGCCAATCCTCAGGAAAGCAGAAGAAGAAATCCTCTCAAATAGCCGGCTGAGAGAAAGATCACACAGGCTAGGAGATACCCAGATGTAGGTACACAGAGAACCCTCCGGGAGGTTCGACTACTACTAAATCTTTTGTACTGAGGCCGAGTCCTCTTTGCCTCCCGAGGCCATGCGGCTCACAGAAGCCGACGCAGGGGTGGGAAAGCTATCAAGCCAGCTGCAGAGCGTAGTCGAGACCACTGGAACAGTTGTCAGTGGATATGGCCTCGGATCTTGATAGTCTTCTTGCCGCGAAGTGTAAGCTCTTGTCCAACGTTTGAGCTTGTTAGCTATTTCGTTAGAAAATTAACGAATTATAACATTTATGATTCTAACAGGCTTAAGCGAGACTTTTCTTTCAAAGTAGGTCGGCTAAAATGGGCATTGTTAGTCCCGCGCAGGGTTAAGCTCAATTAAAAAGAATCTTAAAAAGAAAAAGCAAAAGAAGTAAAATACCAAATAGAAATCTTTTTGAAGCTTGTGCTTCGTTGGTAGTAAGACTATCAAGATCTGGTGCTTGTTCCAGGGTCTGAATTCTGGTTTCAGCTGGGCTTTTTTCGGCACCCTGTCTGCTCTAGGCATGGCCTGGAGGCAAAGAGGACTGGCTGGGTGGTAGTCTTTCCCTTTGCCGGGGGCCGAACCTCCGGAGGTCTCAAGTGTACCTACACTGGTATCTCCGGCTTCGTATCTTTCTCTCAGTTGCTGTTGAGAGGTTCTTTTTCCTGTTTCCTCGGAGATTACTCCGGACAGTTTCTCAAAGACTTCATGAGCCAGGCAGGCCCAGACAGTCCTGGCAAACACCTCGGGCAAGCTGATGTGAACATTAGAGGAGAGTTCAGCTGAAAGATGGCGGAGAAACTGGTTCTGTAGCACACTTCTTGAGATCCGCAATGGAGTTCACGCTGACCATTCGGAAAGCTCGTGATTCGGAACTGTATTTGGGCCCACGGGGCGCTCTAACACCTTCTTCTATCAAGTTACGGATTTTCATGTAACCCCAAAACGGTTAGCCGGTGGTATGGCCGTGATCACAGTAGGCCCGCGTGTTGCTCTTGTCTCGCACAGCCTCTGCAGGGAACTTTGGGTTTGTAATGGCCAGTGTCCGGGCTTAAGGAGACCACTCCTTGATTAGCACTTCCTTGCGGGTCAATGGCATGATAACATGTCAGGCTTGACCGAAGTGTACGGCGAGGGGCGCAGTGGAATGCGCTGGCACTTTGTGGGGCCAGGCTGAACATTGAGCGGCTGTTGTCCACGAATGGACGTGAGTTGGCTGAGGTATCTTTCCCTTTGCGGGGCGGTGCGGGGATTGAATGCGAGAGTTTGTTGGCCAACGAGTGTCTGCATGCGTGCGTTTGAGCGTACGTGCATTAGTTCCATCGAGATCGCTACCGAGCGTGGCCGGCATTGGCAGGAGATGCAGGAGAAGAAATTGTGGCCCGATGAGGCGATGATAGTCACTGGATCAAGTGGATTTGAAGACTTGAAGATCCGCATCTGTTAGTCTTTGGAAAGTAGCTCCATGATTCATGGAGAGTTTCGGCTCACGTCTCTTGTAAAATTCCGACGGCTAACTCTTCATCGGCTACTGCGCTCGGGTGTGATGTAAGTCGTAGCACTGTCTCCCGACTCTAAGTTGGATTGCATGCGTTCGTTCAGATATTCTTGTCTTGTTCCAGGTGTGGCGATCCATGAACTTGACCCTCGAAGCAACCATCGTTAGCAATGAAACTTTGATGACGGTTATCTTTTGGAAGATGATCGGCCATTTGTTTGGAGGACCTCCTTTTGCTCATCACGCAAGAACGTAAGTGTCGACGTGCGTTGCTTAGGGACATTCGGTTCCATCGGAAAATCGAGTCCATCTCAGCTTGTCCCGAAGCTTCGAGGAGAGGCGTGACCATTCCGAGATCGGCGGTGGATTTGACGTTTCTTACCGCTTTGGCTGCTCATGGTGGCCACAACTTGTGGTGCTTTCGAGATCTTTAAATGCTCGACCATCAGGCTAGGTTGGGTCAGGTTTCCTTGGTGGGCTGAGAGCTGGCGGGTGCTACCACGTGAGCGGTAGTGATTTGGAGCGGTGATTGAGGCAGGTATATGAGAATATGCTGAGCCTTTTACAGGCTGTGTGGGGATTTGTCCCGGATGTTTAGAGATCGTGTATGACAAGCGACGGGGCCAGGCTTGGGGAGGGTATTGCGAGGATATTGGCATCCACGTAGATGTGGTCCGAGTCTGTATTGGTGATATTGAAGTGATGGGTGTAAGCACTTTGGTGACCAAAATTTACAAGGAGTTGCCACGAGAGGTGGCAACATGGAGCCTAGGTGGCCCCATCTTGCATTTCCTTGGTTGGAAGGCATCCCGTAAGTTGGCGGGGGAGGAACTGATTGAAGGTTTGGTGAAGTAGGTTTGAAGGAGGTGTCTCTCCTCGGCAGGGACAAAAGTGCCAGATACGGCCCAGGGGATAGTTTGCTATACCACGCTCATTCGGAAGTTGTACCACGAGTCTGGCGATCTTCTTCCTACGCCTCTTGTGAACCTCACAAGCCCGGATGTAGCTTTTTTCCAATGTCATATACATTGCAGGTGGCGGGGTCCTTTATCACGATTTCTAGATGAAGCTAGATATATCGGAAATGCTGGGCGAGACGAGGGCAGAAAAAGAGCTGTCGACGGCTATGATTCTTGTGATCTGGCAAGTGTGACCAGAAATGCGAACCACTTTGCTGGCCCTGCGGGGAACGAAAGGAAGGGTTTGAAGCTTCGGAAAAGGGTGTTGTGGCTCGGGTTTTTCGGGCTTGTGCAATAATGCGGTTACCAGTTAAAGTTTACTTAAGCGCGTTTTCTCGAGTCCTAATTGGTTGGAAAAGAGCGTGTCTTCTTTTCGCAACTAATCCTAGAGCTCCTAATCGGTGGATCTCGTCACTACGCCTTATAAGCCCCTCGTTTCCATTGTAGATCATCTTCCTCGGGACGGACTATCCCGGCGAGTGCGATAAGGCAAGCGAGTTCCATAACTGAAAGGAAAAAGTGAACTTAAAGCTAGGCGATCACATAAACTTTCGGCGTATGACGTACAGGCCACGGTCGAGGTCAACGTCCTTAAGTTAAGGCGGGAGTCATGTCAAAATTTGGGCATGACCTCTCCGGCTTCGACTTGTGCGAAGACCTTTAGCTTTTAGCGTTGGCCAAGTTGTGGTGAAAGCCTGGTACATGCGGCGAGTTTGATGACACGGCGTCACGGTGAACCTTCGGGTATATTTTTCGGCGAGCTCCAGCGTCAAAGTCAAAGGCCCAGCTCAAGACTTCGGGTCGGGAGTGACCTTTGGTCTAAAACACTCGAGCTTGACTCGGAGACGGGGCTTGACGTGAAGAAGCATACACTTAGGCTTTATGAGCTGAGCTAGCGCCAAATAATAGCGGGGTCTTGGACAAAGTGTGACACAAAAAGAGTGCATGGCTTACACGGGCTAGGATAGGATGTTTGGGACGACCCCGTGCGCCCCGAAAGGTGTACGGCGAGACCAATCGGAGTGCAGCGATAAAACCATCCCAGGTTAGGGGTTGTAGTGTGCACTGCAGTGCCAGGCGACAAGTGCCCACGTGGAGTGCGGTGTGTTGGCGGCAAGTGCGCGTAGTGTGCGGTCACTAAAATTCTTTTACGAGGAAAAGCAGAGATTTTCAGAATGTGTCTTAAAGAATTTATGATGCATGATTCAAGAAAAACTGACATGAAAATCAAACATGAATGGGGATGCCTGAAACATGGTAAGATTTTGAAAAGAGATTTGACAATGTAATGCCTTTTGAAAAAAAAAACCGTTCGAGTTTTAAAGGAACTCACACACACGAAAACGAGGAAGGGTAGCGAAAGTTTGACCCACGTGGCTTTTAGAAAACATCGGCGGTTTTGAAAAAGTATCTTTTTCCCAGTGATCATGGCTAAGTGCCAGTCACCCGATCTTTTCGCGGGCGCGCGGAAAAAGGCGGTTGTCTTTCACGGGGGGTTGAGGTGTACGAGACCTCGCTTCACGGGAAGGAGGCGAGAATGAGAAAGTCGCCACGCGGTTTTGTATTTTGAGCCCAAACGTTGAGAAACGGCTATTGTGAAAATGGGTGTCGTTTTATTGGTAGCAAAGCTTAGGGAAAAGGCTTTTTTGAAAGCAGGATCATTTTTATTGGCGGCAAAAACGAGTAAAGAGCTTTTGTACCGAGAGATTGTTAGAGTTCGGAGTGTCGGGTTACGTTTCGGGTAGAGTATTACGAAGATCGCCCGAAATGCCTACGCATGTAGTGTCTTTCTACCTTTCTCGAAATCGTGTGTGTGTGTGTGTGTGTGTCTTTTGAAATGGGGAGGGCTTGAATGACAAGCTTAATCTTGGTTTTGAATGACAAGCGTTTGATTAGGTGACTTTGTTTAAGAAAAGACGAGCGTTTGAATGATGTAAGCGTCGGTTTTGAGTTTGAAATGAGCGTTTGCGTGTGGCCCAAGCGTCGACTTTGAGTTTGAAATGAGCGTTTGCGTGGCAGCAACGTCTGACTTTGAGGTTAAGGAAATGGCGTTGCATGTGAAACATGATTTTGAGTTTGAAATGAGCGTTTGCGGCCGTAAGCGTCAATTTTAAATATAAAAGAGCATTTGCATTGGCAAACGTCCCGATTTTGAACCGTACGAGTCATTGTTAACGATTTTCACGGGAAAAATGCGTATTAAATGATTTTAGCGAGTATGAAATATGGCGGCTTTGACTTTGAGTGGCTTTGAAGATGAACATTCGGAGGCCGAACGTCATTTCGCGCGTTTTGAAAGAGAGTTCGACGGACGAACTCCGGTTTTGAACCGGGCGATCCATTGTGCGGATTTTACGGGAAAAATGCGTATTAAATGATATGCGATCAACGAGGCTCGGAGTTGCGGCTCGGACTTTTGAAAAAGAGAAGTAAATACTATCACAATCCAAACGGATCGGACTTATAAATGACGGATATTTAAAGCGGTGTCAACGGAATCAAACGATCCGGATTCGTAAATGACGATCAACGAGGCCAAACGGCTCGGAATTGTAAATGGCGATCAACGAGGCCAAGCACGGCTCGGAATTGTAAATGACGATCAACGAGGCCCAACGACTCGGAATTGTAAATGACGATCAGCGGATCGATCGATCCGGAATGGTAAATGACATAAAAGTAAACGGAAGGCGGGGTCGGAACGCCGTTTTAACCCGTGATTACTTCTCTTACGGAAGAGAAGAGGATCGAGGGCTAAAACGTATCGGACCCCGTTAGACGGAGCGTCTACATTTTGATAACGACGTTGAAAGCGGTTATAGCGGCGGCGCGTAAAGCAGAGACGGAGCAGGAGATTTAGAGAGGGAGTTATACCTATGGCTAGGGTCGACTCCTTTGGCTCGGGAGGTGTGTACGGGACACGGAAAGTGATTCGAAAGGTTGTTTCGAAGTTGTAGGGTGCGTATTTGATCGAAATCTGAAGGTTTCACGCGAATCGAGACGAACGGGAGCTCGGGAGGGGTGAAAACCGGTTTGGACCGTGGGGGTGGTGAAATTTTGGTGTAAAAATCCTCTCCTTTTGGCTTTGTGACCATTTCTATTTATAGGTGAAATTTGCGGTAGGAGTCAGGACGGACTTGGCACGAATCCGGGGTTTTGTGGTATTTTGGGAATTTGAAGGACTTCTTTGGCAATTTCGGAAAATGTGCTGATGAGTCGTAGGACTTGGCTTGCAAACGGGGGCATTTTGGTCTTTTCCCTTTGAAATTGATTGAAGGGTGACTAGAGGGAGGTGGCATGGTGCCACGTGCCCTACGAGTCACAGTAGTGGAAGATTGTTCCGGTCCGGTTTTGTCCGTTTTTAAAATAACGGTCAGGAAATGTCAAAACGCCCGGAAAGTGCGGAAAATGCGTTTTCGGGAAAGCCATACTTTACGTGAGATGTCACGTGCTAAGTACGGTTCGGACGTCGGGATGCACGCAGGCTGATCCGGGGCGTCTCGTTGGCACGGCGGGAAGTTTAACGAGTTCGGTTAACTGGAGCGGGCCGATTAACGGATTTCGGTTAACTTTCGACGGATTTGGGCGATCCGGATTTGGGTACTTCTGATTAGCCCTCGGCGACGTCTCCTCCGAAGGAGGTGGGGTCGTGAAAAGATAAGAGATCAAATCGGGATGCCTTACTTTGAAAGAGACACAGGCGGTCGGTGGTGGACCCTTAGCGAAAAGGATTCCTACGTATCCGGCGGGAATCAAGCCGATCGTAGTTCGAAAAGAGCGAGGGCCGCGCATGGGGACCTTGACTGGCGAGACTATTAGGAGGCGTCTAAACCTGGATGAGACCATTCGCAGTGCACATGTACACACGAATGGAGACTATTAGGAGGCGTCTAAACCACGAACCATTCGCGAGTATGGAACACGAATGGAGACTATTGAGGAGGCGTCGAACACGAGAGGAGACCATTCGCGAAGGTACTCGAACACTGAATGGAGACGTGGGGAGCGTCGAACACGAACGAAAGACCTTCGAGGCGTGTGGCGCCTCAAGCTTCGGAGTGCGATGCGCGAGGTGTTCGTGCCTTAGTCTTGGGCTTATTGCATTGCCGGTTTTATCCTGGCTGGGGATGAGCGTTCGGAGCTTACTGGATGGCCGAAGAGGGATTGTTGCAAGGCGTTCGTGCCTTGGGGTTCGGAGCTTATTCTTGAACGCGTTGCCGAGTGAGAGCGCTAGTCGCAGCTTACGGTAGAGATGCCGTTGTGCAGAGAGGATTGTTGCAGGCGTTCGTGCCTTGAGCTTATTGGGAAGATGTGACTTGCAGCGTTCGTGCCTTGGTTGGAGCTTGTTGCAGTAGATGGCCGCGGAGAGATCTTGTTGCGAGGCGTTCGTGCCTTGAGTTCGGAGCTTATTCTTGTTGCAGCGTTTTTGTGCGTTCGTGCCTTGGGGTTGAGCTTATTCACTTAGAGATGGCATTGTTGCAAGGCGTTCGTGCCTTGGGGTTCGGAGCTTATTCTTTGTTGCCGGTGAGATTTGGCACAGTTGTGCTGGAGTGGAATCGTGCCGTGAGATGGATGTTGCAGCGTTCGTATTGCCTTGGGGGATTCGAGGCTTATTAACATTTGCAGGAATATGGACCGTAGGCGCCCGTGGGGAGACTTAATCTCGGACCGGAGGTATTGGCAGATTGGTTGACAGTTTGAGATGGGCTTGCTGAAAGCGCCGTACGTCGGGAGACAGTTCGTGAAGGAGGGTTCGGGCTTATTGTTGTTGCGCGTTAGAGATGGGATTTGCAAGTCGTTCGTGCCTTGGGGTTCGGGCTTATTGCTTGTGATGCAAGAAGGGGCAGGCAAGGCGTTCAGGTGCCATGGGGTTCGGGCTTGAGATGCAGTGGGCGCAGGAGATCCAATTGTTTCGTTCGTGCCTTAGGAGCGAGGCTTATTGCGTTGAGAGGAGACATTTGCAAGCGACTTGTGATCCAGCTCCCTGTGGAGCCGGGAGCCGCGATACGGGCGGACCCCAATGCCCGGTGAAGCACTTTTTGACTTTACGCATTTGATAGTAGCATTACGCACATGATGCATCTGTACTTTGTTCGCTTTACGATGATTTTCTGCGGTGCGGTAAGAGTCGTACGTATCGAGGCCGTGAGGCCATGAAATGGGACGGGTGGTCGCCTACGCCCGGGAGAGCTCGTGGGTTCAATGCGGTGCGGTTCCGGAGGAGCGTGGACGTCCGTGATCGGGGGCCGTCTAGGCCGAGGGTTCGCTGCTCCACGCGGTGGGGAGGACTTCACACAGCGGGGGTTTGGCCGGTTCGCGGGCGGAGCAGGCTGGATTTGGAGCTCCTTCTTCGCGCACTCGGGCGCGAGAGAGGGAGTCCTCGAGTTCGCGTACTCAGGAGGCCCTTTGCCTATTCATTTGGAGGAGTTCGGCGAGTTCTGTTTGCGGCAGTCCGGCGGCGGCGGGCAGTGCGTCGAGTGTACGGATGACGAGCGGGACTCGAGTAGTCCCCTTTTCTTGCTTTCTTTCTTTCTTTGCTTTGTTTAGACAAAATGCATGTATTTGTCGGGAACAAATTTTTGATTTGAGCTGTATTTGCAAAAAGGCGCCGTGGGGCGGAACACATGCCATATTTATTACGTGATCACCTTACATTATTTTTGGCAAATAAGCAAATAGGTTAATCAAAAATAAATAAAAGGAGAAATGCATTAAAAATTGAACGGGTCAAAAATTAAGCATGTATGCACTAATTTTTAATTATTTGCCTTGTTGTTGCACGAGCGGGGCGGAAGGGATATTGACATTGGTTGAATGAAATCGGGGGCGAGGCACGCAGATTTCATAAGAGTGAAACGAGGGCATGGTTTGGAAATGTTTCCAACTTTAAAGGCGGTAGTTTGCTGCGGGAGTTGACAAGTCAAGCTGCGAGAGGAGAATCCGTAGGACTAGGGCCCAATTTCGGATTCTTTAAATTGCGGTTTCGGCTTTGCAATTTGTAAGAAGCTGCGCATTGTTTTTGCTCATTAAATTTGAATTCTTTTCCCTTTCTTAAGGTTTTCTTCACCTTCGACATGGCTCCCTTTCCCAAGTTATCGTCTCGGATGCAAGAGCGATATTTGGACAACTTTCGATCGTGGGTACGGAACCACACGAGGCGAGAACAAAAGGTTTTCGAAGAGGCATTACGGGATTAAATACTGTTTGGGCTTTGAAGGAGCTCATGCCGGATTGGGATCTTTTGAGAGCCGCGTCTCGGTTACAGGACGTAGGAGGAACGTGTACGGCTTTTCGTACAACGAAGTCACTCCTACGTTTGAAGATTTAGGGCCGTGCAGGAGGACACGAGACGGAACGGCTAGTTCTTCCGTATGCTTGGTGGCATGGCCACCGTTGAGAAGCTAGTGTCTTTGTTGGGTATCTCATTTGGAGAAGCATACGGGATGCGTCTGAGGATACCGATTACGTTGACATTTCGGGTTGCGCCGAAAGATTTGCGGAGAGCGAGGAGCGTCTTTTCGTGGGGCGCGTTTGCTCGTGCGCGATTGCTACTCTGTTCACATTCACGTCTGCACGGGTGTGTGCCATCACGGTGTCTTGGACACTGGTGAGCGGTGCGGAGTGGGGAGACATCGTGCCATTGGTCTTGGGCGAGACGTTCTGGGCATAGGCCGGATGGCGGCCGGTAGCCGATACATGTGGGGAGGGAGTCCCGCTATGCGACCATGTGGTTGAGGAGAGGCTGCGAGATGATGCACGAGGTGCCAATGTCTGTGACGCTTGGTCTTTCTCGCGGCGTCCTACGGTGATAGGGGCAATCGAGGTGAGGCTGGAGCTCTGGATGGCCGAGACTTTACCGCACGCATCACTTGCGATGGTGGGTTCCCCATTGGAAGTTCTGAGACTTGTAGGACCGCTCGGGGAGGGTACGTTGATCGTCGAGTGCCGGGGCTTTGTCTCGAGACGTCTTTCTATATTCCATCATTGGTTACGCGGCGATGCAAGTGGAGCCGAGTGCCATTGGCCCGATCGAGTTATGCCGCTACCTTTGAGGTGGGATCTCTGCGGATGGAGGATCCTTCGACGCTATTGCTGATCACCGGTGGTGGCAATACACGTCCTTTCTGCCCGGGGTTCTCTTTCACTTAGGAGAGAGGCGCATTACGTCGGCTTGATATACGGCGAGTACGAAGAGTGTATGGGGAGACACGAGATGGCTATCTTGTGGAGACGGAGTGAGCTGTTGAGTCTTGATCACACAGACGGCTCGACCTTGAGGAGAGACGAAGCGAGGCTAACCACAGGAATCGTCTTGGCGATGCCATGGGCTGATTATGTGGCAAGTGCTTGATCGGGAGGCCAATCAAAGCACTATGATGATGGCTCGAGCGAGGCGGCTCGAGACGAGCTAGAGAAAGAGGCTGTGTTGACGGCCGCGAGGCTTGACGGAGGCGTCGGGAAGGGTCACGAGCCGGAGTAGAAGGCCTACCGGAATATTTCTGCGAAGGTGAAGAACACTCGCCGGGGAAAAGGGAAGGGGAAGAAGGATGAAGGACCTAGTACGGGAAACTAGGTTGACCTTCTTTGTCCGAGTATCCACCCCATTGTCATTGCGAGACACATTAATTGATTAATGTTTTATTGTAGTTTTGCTAGCGTGTAGCGAGTCAAGAGTTGACCGTGCTTGAACTCATCAAAGAATGTTTTAACCGTTATGAATTTGTAGGTTAAATGAAAAGAGTTTTCGAAACACAAGCAATTGATGCTTATTGTATTTTTTGTTTTTAGACCGAACCAAAGATGGTGCCTACGTTCCCCTTTTACAATTGGACTAAGGGGCTCGGGTCACCGTAGTTCGACACTTTAGGTGAATTTGAGAAAAACAAAGACAAAAGAAGTGCGACCATGTTTTTTACTGGATCATTAGCGGGAATGTATCCGGTTGGGTATTACTCTTTTAGCACTTTAATTTGCGAGGGACGGTGTATGGGGAAGGAGAGTTGACTCGTGCTCTTCCTCAAACGAAGTATCTGCGGAGCTTGCTTCCGTTCACGGGGTTAACGAAAGGGTTTCCGTCCAAATGCCGCTAGCTTCATGGCTCCTCGGAGAAGATTCTTTGTACCACGAACGGTCCTATCCAGGTAGGCTCCCACTTTCGAGGGGATTGGTGCGTAGGAGGCTTTTCCTTTAGCACCAAGTCGCCTTCTACGATGTCTCGGATCTTGACTTTCTTGTCGAATGCTCGTGCCATTACGCTGCGGTAGGCTCGAGTGTGTTCCGTGGCTTTCAATCTGCGCTCGTCGAGTAGAGCAAGTTCGTCGTGACGGCTGTAGCCATTCGACTTCATTGATCCCGTTTTCCAAGAGGACTCGGAGGGATGGAATTTCCAATTCCACGGGTAACATCGCTTCCATTCCGTAGGTAAGTGCGAACGGAGTCTCCCCTGTGGCGGTTCGGCGATGTTCGGTATCCCCGGAGGGCTAGATGTAGCTTTTCGGGCCGGTCCCAGGCCTGCAGTGGTCATCTTTCGATTATCATGGCGAGAGTCTTGTTGTTTGCCTCTCTTGCACCATTGGTTTGTGGTACGTAAGGAGAAGACTGTGACGTGTGACTGACGGGTCGGTCGGTAGTTGGTCACAATCTCGTTCGAAGTGAGTCCCATTGTCGGATATGATCTCGTTGGGCACTCCGTATCGGCACATGATGTTCTCTCGGATGAACTCGGCCACCTTCTTAGAATTCGGTACCTTGTACGATCTGGCTTCTACCCATTTGGTGAAGTAGTCGTGCGACTAAAATGAACTGCGTGACCATTGCTCCCTGGAGGAGTGATCTTGCCGATGACGTCGATTCCCCATGTGGCGAAAGGCCGTAGGCGTAGTCATGCAATAGAGTTCGTGAGGAGGGATGTGATTGAGGTTGGAGAACCGTTGACATTTGTCGCGGCTTCGGACTGGCTGGATGCGATCTGTTTCCATTGATATCCAATAGTATCCCATACGGAGAATGATCTGTGTCAATGCTCGGGCGTTCGTATGCGGACCGCGGGTTCCGTTGTGAACTTCGTTCATTAGCTCGCTGGCTTTTTCTTTGTTTACACACACCCCGAAGGAGTAATGGCCCTTAGTGGCGCTTCTTGTACAACATACCCCCAGAATGACGAAATGGGATGCCGGGCGTTTTAATGCCATCATGTTTTTGGCTTTGATCCCTTCTTTGTATTTTCCATCTTCACTTGTGAAGGAAGCTTCTCCGTTTTGGAATGCTTGGTAAATTTGATTGTACCGGGGTTCGTCGATCGTTTCTTTTTCTTTTTCGATCTCACGGCCAATAGGCGGGTGTTTCCCGTCTGCCTATTCGAGGGTTTCTTGCTTTCCCTTCGGGAATTTCGACAAGAGAGGCGAGGTTGCCGGGCGTGCGCGAGCGGTTCTGTCTCTTGGCAAATAGTGAAAAGAGATGTCCTTGAGCTGAGCAATGAGCTCCTCCATGTACGCGTGGTACTTCGAAGGCCGGAATCTACCGTCTTCCATTTGTTGGATACTTGATTGATGATCAATGCGAGTCTCCATATACATCCCGGCTCTAAGATGTTGCGCTCGAGGGCGGCTTCCAAACTGCTGCACGGGCTTCGTATTATAGCTGCATTGTTGGTCGCTTCAAAATTCGGCTTGATGGCTATGGGAGTATGCTCGTCCTTGGGATCGACAAGGAGCATTCCAATACCGTTCCCCTTCTTGTTGGCTGCCCCATCGAAGAAGAGTTGCCGGCGGTTTGCGGTTTGTCAAGTGAAAAGATTCCGTCGTCAGGAAATTGCGGATCGGGACCCTTAGGTTCATTGCTTGGGAAGTCGGCGGTGATCTGCCATTACTCGCCCTTTGTTGATTTTCGACCATGTACTTGATGTCGAACTCGGCCGGGAAGAATGACCACTTGGCTAGCCGCATTGACAGGGATGGCTTGTCAAAGAGATATCGGACGGGGTCGACTTTGGAGACCGGGAGTGCTTGAATGCGGCTTGCATGTAGTGTTTCAGTTTCCCGACTACCCATACCAAGGCGGTACAAGTTTTCTCTGATGTTGAGTAGCTGAGTTCACTTCCTTGAAGCTTTCGGCTTACGAAGTAGATTGCATGCTCAACCTTGGAATCTTTCTGTTCTTGTGCCAGCATTGCTCCGATTGACGTGTCTGTTACTGTCAGATACAGGAGTAGTGGCTTGTCTTCATGTGGCGGGCACAGAATTGGGGGATTAACCAAGTAGGTCTTGATCTTCTCGAAAGCTGTTTGGCACTCGGAGTCCCATTTGATGTCGGCATTCTTTTTCATCAGTTTGAACATGGGCTCGCAGAGAGATGTCAACTGGTTGATGAAGCGACTGATGTACTGAAGTCTTCCCATGAAGCTCTTTACTTCTGTCAGGGTTTGAGGCGGCTTCATGTCGATGATGGCCTTGATTTTCCTGGGATCGGCTTCGATACCTCTTTCTGTAACCATGTATCCCAGTACCTTGCCGCGCTTGACGCCGAAGGTGCACTTTGCCGGGTTCAACCTCATGGAGTGTTTTCTGAGTCTGTTGAAGAACTTCCTCAGATCTGTCATGTGCTGCATGTCTGATCCCTTGGAGTGGATGATCATGTCGTCGACATATACTTCGATTTCTTTGTGTATCATGTCATGGAAGAGGGCTGTTGCAGCCGTGGTAAGCTAGCCCCAGTTCTTGCCGAGGCCGAACGGCATGACCGTGTACAGTATGTCCCCACGGAGTGGTGAAACAGGCGTCTTGGCACGATCCTCCTCGGACATCTTGATCTGGTTGTATCCGAGCGAACCCGTCCCACAAAGGACTTTACTTCAAAATTTGCCGTGGTATCGACCAGCATATCGATGTTAGGCAGTGGGAAATCATCTTTAGGGCTGGCCTTGTTGAGATCCCGAAATCCACGCAGACATCGACCTTTCCGTTGGCCTCTGGTGACCGTCACGATGTTGGAGAGCCAAGTCGGGTACTCAATCACTCTGATGAAACCAACTCAGAGCATTTTCTCAATTTCTTCTTTTACTTGCAAGGACCACTCTGGTTTGATCTTGCGCGGCTTCTGTTTGACAGGCTTGGATTCGGGATCCAGGGGAATTCTGTGCTCCACGATTGAGGATCGAGTCCTGCATGTCCTGGTATGACCAGGCGAACACGTCAACATACTCCGGAGGAGGCTTATCAGGGCTTCTTTCTCTGCATCGGCGAAGAAACGCCCACTTGTGTCTCTTTAGGCTCTTGCGTGACCCCAGGTTCACTTTGGTCATAACCTCTTCGGCAGGCTTGGGCCCGGTTGTCCGCTTGGTCAACTACACGCTCGAGAACTTCTCTAATGTATTGTTCATTTAATGTGTCCGCTTCTTTATCAATTGAATTATTAACGTCTTTTAAGTTGTTTGTTAACTTATCAGTTGTTAAAAGTGGCAATGAGGGGATACTCTGAAAGGTCAGACTTTTCATTAAACAAGAACGGGAATACATGATTGGCTACAACATTATAGTCCTCCGGCGTAAGGCCGTTGGATGACTCAGAGGACTGGACTCTGACAAGGACTGACTCAGAGGGTTTGAGACCGGGTTTAGGGAGATGTGGGTGCGGGCCCGGCTTGTCTTCCAATTCTGCCTGGCTTGCCCTTGGTCCGGTGAAAGTTACCCAATTCTTCAGTGGCATTGCTGGATGCTTGATGATGGTTCGGGGATCGAGAGACTTGGCTTCGCTGTCCCTATCATGGCGATCATGCTTTGTTGTTGGAGCCCAGTCGATCAAGTTGGGCAACTCCATGACTTCTTCAAACAGACTCGAGAGCCGGTCCACCGAGAGCGTCTTCTATGAATTCTGGTTCCTTCGCTTTGGATTCTTGTCTCGAATGTGGCCTCGGCGGTGATCCGAACAACTTGCTTCCCATGGAGAGTACCTTGAGTTGCTCCTCCAAGTCTCGGGATTCCCTTGAATGTGTACTCATGCTTTGGACTGCGTGGTGGCGGTTGGTCCAGTAGAAGGCTGTGCCATGTCGAGGAACGCTCCCCTTATCGGGATTAGCTTTGAGCCCTCTGAAATGCTTGAGGTCCCGTGCTAGTTGTTCCATTCTTCCTGTAGTCTTGGTGTTGACTATCCCTGCCTTCTTTCTCATCTTCATCCAGTCCATTGTCCGGTCCCCCTCAGTTCTGCCTGTCGGTTCATTGTCGGTCCCCTCCTCGCGTCGGTTCCTTGCCTGGTCCCCTCGGTTCTACCTCGGTTCCCTTGTTGGTCTGCTCCAGCTCTTTGTCGGTTCCCTTGGTGAAGTAATGAGCGAGGTCAAGGCTGCAAGGTCGGAGATTGGGTGTGCCGTCGGAGGTTCCCCTTCGCGGGCCGCTGCCTTGGGTGCGGGCGAGCCTTTTGTCTTTCTTGATGTCAGCCGGTGTTGGAACATAGCCAAGCCCCTGTACCGTGGTGTGGTCCTTGACTTCAATAACTTGGTGTTGGCCTTACAGCCTTCCGCCGAGCCCAGCCACTGGGATGAAGTTCATGAGTTTCATCATCCTCATGGCGGGAGGAATCTGATCGTGAGACAGTGGAAGGTCCACGTTGCATATTTGGATCTTGGAGGTCTCCAGAGTGAATCCAGTTAATGGCATGTCGTCATTATGCTTGATTTCCAATACTGGAATGTCGTTGGTGCTGGTCCCCTCGGTGGTGACGCCGCGCGCAGTACCTGTGGTTAGCTCGTTGCCTTGCATGAACTTGAGGCACTGGTGAAGGGTGGATGCCACACCATTGATTTGATGCAGCCAGGGGCGGCCCAGGATGGCTGTGAAAGTGATTGGAATGTCCAACATTTGGAATTCAGTGGGGATCACCCGCTTGCCGAACCAGATGTTGAGAGTAGCAACCCCGAGAACTGTACGGGAAGTAGAGTCATAGGCCTTGACGGCTGTGGACTGAAGGCTTAAGATCTGTGGGCTTGATGTCAAGCAGGTCCATCATCTTGGCGGGTAAGACATTCATTCCGGATCCTCCGTCCACCAACACGCGGGAAGGCGACGCTCGCCCACTGGGTGTGATGTAGAGCGGCTCATTGTGATCAACCCCAAATTTTGGAAGGTCCAAATCCGTGAAGGTGATAATGTTTCCGTAGTGGATGTTGCCAATCATCGAATGACTTCATTGGGGTTGCGTCCACGGGGACCATGGTACGGGCCAGGCTTTCCTCTAGCTTGAGCTTGTGAGGATAAGAGGGAGGTGAGCAGAGACCAAAGGGAAATGTTCGCCTGAGTCTGCTTGAGCTGAGTGAGGATCGGGTCCTCTTTCAAGGAATTTGCGTCTTCGGGCTGGCCGGATTGCAATTCTGGCTCCGTCGGCTTTTTGGTGGCCTTAGGTGGTAATGCATGGATTTGACCCGATCGGGTTAGAACGCTGACATCAGGTTTGGTCCCTTCTGAGCAGGCCGCTCTGAGTTGAGCCATAGTTAGAGGAGGATTCCTCATAGCATAGGGCCATACGTCTTCCCTCAAATCATTGATTGTGGATGAATTCCCGGGAGCTTCGGCAGCTTGACGGATTCTGTCCCAGGATACTGGCTTAGGTGCCTCTGCGGGGAGGTAACCTACAGTTTGACGCAGTTGTTCGAATGTCAGTGCACAACAGTGGTTGCCTGAACTGAACTGTGCGTTGTTAACCCTCCGGGGGAGGTTGGAGAGTTCTCGGCTTAAGCGAACGGTCTCCTTGATCTCTTCACGGTATATCGCGTTCCTTTCCTTCTTGCTGAGCATACTCAGGGCATTCTGGAGTTGGGTCTGGCGATACTCGTGGTTTGCTAGTTTTCCTCCGCTCTGGGCCCAGATCAACCTTCTTGCAGCGGAGCCTGCGTCGAGAGTTAGCGCCTGCGTTTCTTCCCATGTGAGAATAGCCAGTGCTTCTTTGAACTGCGTGCGGCAGTCTAGGTAAACCTCCATCGGGGAGAGTTTTCTCCTCTGCTTTATCTGAGTGGCGGGTATGTCGGAAGGTGAGTACACGGCTTCCCGAACATCGGCCCATGTGACTGGTTGCTGTCCCAGTTGATCGTTTCTGTAAACGAAGGCTGTAGATTGTGGAATTTCCCTGAGTAGTTGCTCGAGACGAATTTCCATCCTCCTCCTGTTTTTAAATAGACCTTCCTCCCTGAGTTGGCCTTTCAATTTGAGTGCGGAAATGATCCGTTCCCATCCTCCCAGGACCCTTGGGAGTCCGGTTTTGTTGACTTCATGCCCGGCTTGGAAGAGAATGGTTTCATTGTCTTCATCGTCGCTTTCACAGAGAACTTGCTTTCCTCGGGAAGGTAAGCGCTGGGATTCGTTCTGCTGTGTCGTTCCATCTCCTAGGTCATTGGGACCGTTGACCACCCTTGCCTGGCAGAGGGGGTTGGATGAGAACAGACGGTAGTCAGGGAAGTTGCCATGAGCAAAACTCTTGAGGTCGAATTGGTCTAGAGTGGCCTCTAGCTTTCTGTCTGAAGCTGCCTGTGACACTTTAAGGGCTTGGTCCCTGTAGGTCTTTCGAGCTTGGTCTTCGTCCCAAAGACGACTTTCTTGAGCGGCTAGCTCCATGAGAGCTTTCCTTGCGAGACCTAGGCAGTCTCCATAGGTGCGCATCGTCTGGCTAGTGTCCAGAACCGTGATTACATTCAAATCGCCGAATGGCGGGAACACTTGGATTACATTGACGAAGGAAGTCGGACTGGGACATTCCATGCGGCCTTCCTTGATCTCGATCACCAAGAAGTTCGCCCATATCTGCTTGATTGACCCCACGGGGGTATTGAATTCTGCAATGTTGACGGTCTCGTGATCTCGCTCGATCGCCAAGTCTATCAAAGCTAGCAATGATCGGCGGCGGGATGTTCGAATCCGGCCGTGACGGTTGGGAGTAGAATCGAACTGGAGCATGTTGATGCTGAGGTGGTCATTTCCGGTGTCGGAAGCGACTGCGCTTGCGGAAAGACTTTCGCAGATGTTTTCGGGGTGGCTGCCGGAAGCGTTCGAGTTGATCTGACTTGTAGTAGGGTGAGGAGCTTGGTCTCCTTCGCTGTTGCCCTTGGCCTTGGCGGCGTTTGAGTGTATAAGCTTGGACCACGGGCCGGTTGCCACTGGGGCTGGTACTTGGAAGTAGGGATGAGCTCTGAGCTCGCTTGGCCAATGCCTCGTTTACCATGAGCAGGCAGTCATCAAGGGTGACCTTGGTGTTACATAATCTGATAACGAGGACTGGATCCTTGGCTTCATCAGGATATCTGGAATAGATGATATTGACGAAGTCGTCGTCCTTTACTTGATCAGAGGGATTCCTCGTTGCGTGAATCACGTGCTTCCAATTATCGGATAGCTGCCTGTACTGGACATTGAGCTTGACAATTTCCATGGTATTGGAACCTTGGTCGTAGGTGACCTGATCGGAAGGAGTTCCGTCCTCAAAGCGAGCATGTGAATGCAGAGGTCTGCTTGCGGGTCTGCCGCATCTTCGACTCCGGAGAGTCCAGATTCATCGTCATCTGATCGCTCAATCCAGGTGTAGGGACGTATTGCGTCCGGTTACGTTGTTAGAGCAGCTAGGAAAACATCATGCTCTTCGTTGGAGAAAAGGGGTGCAGCGGGTAGTTCCTCGTGGAGGACATCCCATACGACTTCCATGCATTCATCACGAGAATGACGGTGCTTGTTGACCTTTATCACAAAGATCTCTTCGCCTGGCGGGGCCAGAGAGTTGGTTTGGAGAATGCTGACAAATCTCCGAGCGGAGACAGGGGGTTTATGCGCCCGCATCATGGCGATGTTCAGCGTTTCCTTCCAATCTGCCTCCAAATGTTGGAAACGACAGTTGAACTTGATGTATCGGACTTCGAAGGGTGCCTTTGCTCGAGTACGTTTACATAGTTAGCATCTCCAGGACTGCGAGGGATTCTGATGAGATTTGCCCGGTAGTCCCTTGGTTGATTCGAAGGAGGTACCCCGGTGCCCGAGTGCGGACACGCTTGGCTACTATCTCGGCCTCGTTTCCTATGAGGAAACTATCCTCGGATGACTTCAAGATCTCCCTTGCCGGTTAATGAACTTGACGCACCGATGGAGAGTGGAAGCTATGGCTTTCATGTGGTGTAGCAGGCGTCTCAAAAGAGCTGTGAACTCGGATGGAATGTCCATCACGTGGAATTTCTTTGGCACAATTTGGGTTTCGAACTAGAGTTCCAGAGTCGCTGTCCCCAGGGATGGGACGAGACGAGTTGTCGTAGGCCTTGATAGTCCGAGTAGACGGTATCAAATGGCTTTCATGGATGCGGAGAGCTCGCGTCATGCTTTGAGAGGAGGACATTAACGGCTGACCCGTTATCTACCAATACTCAGGGGAGTGATATGGTGTTGAGTTTGAGAGTGATGTGTGAGCTTCGTTGTGCCCCGAGGCGTCTCTCGGTAAGTCTTCGTCCACGAGAACGTGATCATGCTTGCCATACAGGTGGGAGTCGTAGATCTCGTCTCTATCCCAGTAGAAGGAGAGTCATCCGGCCATCCGTTTCTGTCTTCCTCTTGCGAGGTAAAGCCTTTGGTGGAACCTCGGGGAGTGTGTTGAAATTTGCTGTGGCGGTTGCCGCCCTTGGTTAGCACATTGATCGAGTGCGATTGCCAGGCTGACCTTGATCTTCCTTTACGGTCCGAGCTCGAAAGGCTGGACAAATTGAATCTTAGGCGATCCCGCGGAGGGTTAGGCTTACGGCTGGCGATAAGATTACCAAGATCAGAGGTATTAGATGTCCCAGGGGCTGAATTCTGGTTTCAGCGGGACTTTTCGGCTTTCCACCTTTGTCTGCTCTAAAGCTTGCATGGCACAGAGGCAAAGAGGGTAGGCTGGAGTAAGATGCGTAGTAGTCGAACCTCCGGAGGGTTCTCCAAGTGTACCTACACTGTTGGTATCTCGGCTTCGTATCTTTCTCTCGATTCTTTGTTGAGAGGATTTCTTCTTGTTTTCTCGGAGGATTGCTCGGACGGTTTCTCGAGACTCGTACTCCGAGCGAGGCGGAGCGATTTGCAAACATCGTAGGCGATGTGGACATTAGAGGAGGATCCGAGCTGAAAGAGGCGGAGAAACCGGTTCTCGTGGCACTCTTCTTGGGCACCCACTCAATGGAATTCACTTATTGTTATTATTCGGAAAGGAATTCCCGGCGTATTGGGCCACGGGGCGCTCTAACTTGCCTTCTTCTATCAAGTTACGGATTTCGTATCGTAACCCCAAACAATTGTCGGTGGCATGGCCG
Source organism: Adenophora triphylla var. japonica (assembly GCA_022495995.1). Lineage (NCBI taxonomy): Eukaryota > Viridiplantae > Streptophyta > Magnoliopsida > Asterales > Campanulaceae > Adenophora > Adenophora triphylla. The sequence goes on along the minus strand of JAFEMH010001897.1, from coordinate 43,272 downwards.
TGATGCGATGGAAGGCGCGATTTGCTCTTGTCCGCATTGGCTACGGGAACTTTGGGTTTGTAATTGGCAACGGGCTTAAGGAGACCCTCCTTGATTAACCCTTCCAGGCATCTTGCTCGGTGGCATGTCCAACTTGTCGAAGTGTCTGACAGTACATACAGTAGAATTGTTGCTTTGCGGGGTGGGTTTTACATTACCCATTGTTGTCCACGATGGACGTAGTTGACAGACGTATCTTTCCCTTTGCCGGGGGCCGGTGCGGGATTGAATGCAGCTGTTGAGCGGTATACGTATGGGTGTGCGGTAGCCAACTTTTCCTTGAGATCCTTCTCGAGCTGTGAGCCGGCATTGACCATGGCCCGGAGATGCAGGAAGAAATTGTGGCCCGATGAGAGTTCGATGGATGGTCTTAAGCAGGACTTGAAGATCCGCATCTGTTCGTCTTTGGAGAGTGGCTCCATGATCTCGGAGAGTTTCCGGCTCCATCTCTTGTAGAATTCCCCAACACTTTCATCCGCTTTACGCTCGGTGGTGATTAAGTCCTCGCGACTTGTTTCCCACTCTAAGTTGGATCTGTGCCGTTCCGGGAAGATGTTGCTGTCTGTTCCCAGTGTGGCGATCCGCGAGCTTGACCCTCGAAACCATCGTAACTTGGCCGAACTTTTGAGCGTATCTTTGGAAGTGGTCGGCCATTTCTTTGGAGGGTTGCTCCTTTTGCTCTCATGCCGAACGTAGGTGTCGACGTGCGTTTGAGGACATTCGGTTCCATCGAATCGGTCCATCTCGGCATTCGAACTTGGCGGGGAGAGGCGTGACCATTCCGGATCTGTGGATTTGAGCGTTTCTTTGCTTTGAGTTTGCTCATGGTGGCTTTCGAGGTCTTTCATACTGCTTTCGACCATCCAGGCTAAGGTTGGGTCAGGTGGTGGTTGTGAGGCTCGGCGCCGGGTGCTACCACGTGAGCGGTAGTGATTGGAGGTGGAAGGCTTGGTATATGAGAATATACGGGAGCCTTTTACGAGCTGTATCGGGGTTTGTCCCGGTGTTTAGGGATTCGTGTATAGGCAGACGGGACGAACAGGGAGGGTATTGAGGGATATTGGCATCTGAGATGGTCGGCGGTGCGGCTGGTGATATTGAGTGATGGGTGTAGCCTTTGGGTGACCAAAATTGACGGGGTGGCCACGAGAGGTGGCAACATGGAGCCTAGGTCATTGTGTTTCCTTGGTTGGAAGGCATCCGTAAGTTGGCGGGGAGGAACTGATTGAAGGTTTGGTGAGCTGGTTTTGGGGAATCGTCATCCTCGACCAGGACAAAAGTACCGTCGGCGTGGGATAGGCTGCTATACCTCGCTCATTCGGAAGGCTGTACCACAAAATTAACGATCTTCTTTCGCCTCTTGTGAACCTCACAAGCCCGGATGGCTTCTTCAATGTCATATACATTACCGGTGGCGGGGTCCTTCCCCGTCACGATTTCTCGGTGAGCTAGACATGTCGGAAATTACATTTGAGGGCGAGGGAACCAGAAAGAAGCTGTCGCGCATTGCCGTACTGTGATCTGGCAGGCGCTGACCTGGAAATCGAACCACTTTACGCTCATTGCGGGGAACGAAAGGAAGGGTTTAGGCTTCGGAAAAGGGTATTTGGCTCAAGGTTTTCGGGCTTGTGCAATGTGCGATTACCGATTAAAGTTTACTTAAAGCGCGTTTTCTCGAGTCCTAATTGGTTGGAAAAGAGCGTGTCTTCTTTTTCGCAACTAATCCTAGAGCTCTAATCAGTGGATCTCGTCACTACGCTTATAAGCCCCTCGTTTCCATTGTAGATCATCTTTCTCAGGACGGACTATCCCGAGCGAGGTCTGATAAGGCAAGCGAGTTCCAACGACAAAGGAAAAAGTGAACTTAAGGATAGCTGATCACGCAAACTTTCAACGTGTGTGACGTACGGGCCACGGTCGAAGTCAACGTCCTTAAGTTAAGACGGGGATCGTGCCAAAATTTGGGCATGACCTCTCCTGACTCGCTTGTGCGAGAGACCTTAGCTTTTTAGCGTTGGCCAAGTTGTGGCTGGCACGGTACATACGGCGAGGTTTGGTGACACGGCGTCACAATGAACCTTCAGGTATATTTTTCGGCAGAGCTCCGCGTCAAAGTCAAGGCTGAAAAGCTCAAGACTTCGGGTCGGGAACGACCTTTGGTCTAAAACTCTCGAGCTTGACTCGGAGCGGGGCCCGGCGTGAAAAACATACACTTAGGCTTTATGACACGAGCTAAGCCAAAAACCAACCGGGGTCTTGGACAAAGTGTGACACAAAGAGTGCATGGCTTACACGGGCTAGGATGGGATGTTTGGGACGACCCGTGCGCCCCGAAAGGCATACGCGAGGCCAATCGGAGTGCAGCGATAAGGCCATCCCGGGTTAGGGGTTGTAGTGTGCGGTGTACCGAGGCGGCAAGTGCACGTGAAGTGCGGTGTTCCGAGGCGGCAAGTGCGCGTAGTGTGCGGTCACTAAAATTCTTTTACGAGTAAAACAGAGATTTTTTTAGAATGTGTCTTAAAGAATTTATGATGCACGGTTCAAAAGACTGACATGAAAATCAAACATGAATGGGGATGCACAAACATGGTATGATTTTGAAAAAGTCGACAATGTAATGCCTTTGAAAAAACCGTTCGAGGTTTAAAGGAACTCACACACGAAAACGAGGAAGGGTAAACGAAAGTTTGACCCACGGAAGGCTTTTAGAAAACATCGGCGAGTTTTGAAAAAAGTATCTTTTCCCCGTAGTCGCCAAGCTGAAATTACCCGATCTTTTCGCGCGCGGGCGCGGAAAAGGCAGTTGTCTTTCGCGGAGGGTTGGTGTCTGAGACCTCGCTTCATGGGAAGGAACAAAATGAGGAGTCGCCACGCGGTTTTGTATTTTGAGCCCAAACGTTGAGAAAGCGACTTTTGTGAAAAGGTGTCGTTTTTATTGGTAGCAAAAACTTAGGAAAAGGCTTTGAAAAAAAGGGATCATTTTTATTGGCGGCAAAAACGAGTAAAAAGCTTTTTGTACCGAGATTGTTAGGTTCGGAGGTCGGGTTACGTTTCGGGTAGAGTATTACGAGATCGCCGAAACGCCTCGCATGACGAGTCTTTCTACCTTTCTCGAAATCGTGTGTGTGTGTGTGTGTGTCTTTTGAAATGGGGGGCTTGGATGACAAGCTTAATCTTGGTTTGAATGACAAACGTTGATTAGGCGATTTTTGAAAAGACGAGCGTTTGAATGACAAACGTCGGTTTGAGTTTGAAATGAGCGTTTGCGTGGCAAACGTCGATTTTGAGTTTGAAAGGAGCGTTTGCGTGGCAAACGTCGATTTTGAACCGTGCGAGTCATTGTTAATGATTTTTACGGGAAAAATGCGTATTAAATGATTTTAAGTGTCAAATGGCGGCTTTGAGTTTGAAGATGAGCGTTCGGAGGCCGAACGTCATTTAGCGCGTTTTAAAAGAGAGTTCGACGGACGAACTCCGGTTTTGAACCGGGCATTACATTGTTAACGATTTTTACAGGAAAAATGCGTATTAAATGACATGCGATCAACGAATCGGGTTGCGACTCGGACTTTGAAAAGTAAATACTATCACAATCCAAACGGATCGGACTTGTAAATGACAGTATTTAAAGCGGTGTCAACGGAATCAAACGATCCGGATTCGTAAATGACGATCGACGAGGCCAAACGGCTCGGAATTGTAAATGACCATCAACGAGGCCAAACGGCTCGGAATTGTAAATGACGATCAACGAGGCCAAACGACTCGGAATTGTAAATGACGATCAACGGATCGATCGATCCGGAATGGTAAATGACATAAAAGTAAACGGAACGGGGTCGGAACGCCGTTTTAACCCGTGATTACTTCTCTTACGGAAAGAGAAGAGGATCGAGGGGCTAAAACGTATCGGACCCCGTTAGACGGAAAGCGTCTACATTTTGATAACGACGTTCGAAACGGTTATAGCGACTGGCGCGTAGCAGGAGACGGAGCGGGGAGATTTAGAGAGAGGGAGTTATACCTATGGCTAGGGTCGACTCCTTTGGCTCGGGAGGTGTGTGTACAGGGACACGGAAAGTGATTCGAAAGGTTGTGTCGAAGTTGTAGGGTGCGTATTTGATCGAAATACAAAGGTTTCACGCGAATCGAGACAGAACGGGAGCTCGGGAGGGGTGAAAACCAGTTTGGACCGTGGGGGTGGTGAAATTTTGGTGTAAAATTCCTCCCCTTTTGGCTTTGACAGCCATTTCTATTTATAGGTGAAATTTGCAGTAGGAGTCCAGGACGGACTTGGCACGAATCCGGGGGTTTTGTGGTATTTTGGGAATTTGAAGGACTTGCGGCAATTTCGAAAAATGTGCACAGTGAGTCGGCCGGACTTGGCTTGCAAACAAGGGGCATTTTGGTCTTTCCCCTTTGAAATTGATTGAAGGGTGACTAGAGGGAGGTGGCATGGCTGCAGCGTGCCCTACGAGTCACCAGTAAGGTGGAAGATTGTTCCCCGATCCGGTTTTGTCCATTTTTTAAAATAACGGTCAGGAAATGTCAAACGCCCGAAAAGTGCCGGAAAATGCGTTTTTCAGGGAAAGCCATACTTTTACGTGAGATGTCACGTGCTAAGTACGGTTCGGCTTGTCGGGATGCAGGCGATCCGGGGCGTCTCGTTGGCACGGCAATGGGGAGTTTGCGAGTTAGGTTTACGGAAGGCGGGCCAGTTAACGGATTTCGGTTAACTTTCTGACGGATTTGGACGATCCGGATTTGGGTACTTACAAGTGTATAGTGTATAGTGTATAGGGTATAGGGTATAGGGTATAGGGTATAGGGTATAGGGTATAGGGCATAGTGTATAGGGCATAGGGCATAGTGTATAGGGCATAGGGCATAGGGCATAGGGTATAGGGTATAGGGTATAGTGTATAGTGTATAGTGTATAGTGTATAGGGTATAGGGTATAGGGTATAGTGTATAGGGTATAGGGTATAGGGTATAGGGTATAGGGTATAGGGTATTTATTGACTCATATTTATTTTTTTAGTGTAATTTAAAATAATTTTCATGTTTTATATAATTATAAAGAATGATATTTATTAAATTAAAATTAATAAATATTTATGTGGTATTTATTTTTTCAAAAATAATATTTATTGACTCATGTTTTATAAAATAACTTTCATATTTTACATGTTTTATATAATTTTCATGTTTTATATAATTTTCATGTTTTATAAAATAACTTTCATATTTTACATAAAAAAAATAATGATATTTATTAAATTAAAATTTAAAAAATATTTATCATTTATTTATTTTTTCAAAAATATCAAAAATATTTATGATATTTTAATGTTTTTTAGTTTGTTATTTTGTTATTTAGTTCTAAAAATAAACAAAAATTTCATTTTATTATCAGCAACGAAATATTTCCGTCGCTGATAAATAAAAAAAAATATTAACTTATCAGCGGCGGAAATATTTCGTCGGTGTTTAATCAAAAAAAAAAAAAAAACATTTAATTTCACCGTCGAAATATTTCCGACGCTGATAAATTAAAAAAAATTAATTATTCAGCGGCGGAAATATTTCGTCGGTGTAATATTCCAAAAAAAAAATAAAAAATATTTTAATTTCACCATCGGAATATTTCCGACATATTAAAGAAAAAAATAAAAAATGATATATTTCTACCGGCGGAATAATTCCGTCGCTGATAAAGATTTAGCGGCGGAATATTCCGTCGGTAAATCAACCGCGAAAATAGTGGCAGTAATTAAACTAATATTCGAGGAATATTCGTTTTAGCAGCGGAATTTAGCGGCGGAATTAAATTCCGTCGCTAAATTTGACGTCAAAATAATTCCGACGCTAAAGCTAATATTTCGCTGCTATTTAGCGACGGAATGAATCCGTCGCTGATAATTCCGTCGCTAAACCACCTTTTTCTGGTAGTGGAAGACCGGCAAGACATCTTCGACGCCATCTTCTTCGCGAAAGACCGCATCGCCACATAGCGGCGGGTCAGCATGTCAAAAGCCCTCCGGAACCTGCACAAGCAAGCGGCCCAAGAAGCTCGGCCAATACGGTCATACTCAACAACAAAAAGAGAAAAATACAGAAAAATGCCAAGATGGAAAAGAGTAAGCACACTCACCGGTCTATCGGGATCCACGCGGTAGAGGCGGCGGGAGCTGCTCGGGGACAGTACAGACACCCTCCTCCTCGAGGAATCCCCACGAACATACGTAAAGTTCGGCGAGCACCGGAACCTCTAGGGGACCTGCGGACCGGCCTCCCTCTCCCTTGCCCGACACACTGTGGCGTCCTCAACTTCCTCCTCACAAAAGCTCCATACTCCTCTCTATACAACACAAACTCATCGGCACTCACGCCGCCCAAATACCTCTCAAAATCTAACACATCCATATCCCGAGAATCAAGCATCCCAAAGGAGGGTCCCTCGGAGCCAAGGGAAGCATACCGGGCCATGCGCAGGAAGACCCGCTCCCAGGTACATGGCGTCGCAAGTCGGGCCGCGGCATCTTCCGGCTTGCACCGTCACAGGGGAGCCCCTCGAAATCATCATCCTCATATCGAGCCCAAGGATACAAAACAAACCTCTCCGGGCTATCTCTCTCCAAATTCTCCTGCACATCCCCGTAGGCGATGGTGAGCTTCCCCCTGCTGGTCCTCCTCCTCCTCGCCGAGCGGGCCCAGCCTAACATAGCGGGATACGCTGCTACAGCTCCAGGATCTCTATCCCACGGGAAGCACTGAAAAATCTCATAGAACCACACGTGACAAAAACGCAGAAAAGGCTCAGTGCAAAAGAAAATGGAGAAAGCGACAAGTTGCTAAATCAAAAACAACAATGAACTCATTACCTCCAAAGCAAAGTCAAAACTTGAGGCCGAAAGAGCGCTACGCCCAGGCTAAACCGGTCCAAAGAGAAGTAGAGCTCGGCCAGACCCGCCTCGCCCCAAGCAATATCACAGACTCTCTCTAAATCAATCAAGCTCTCCAGCAGAGCAAAAGGAGCCGTAGTTGAGTGGTTCGAGAACAAGGTCTCGGAAAGCGCAAACCACAGGAAGGAGCGCGCCAGCTGCTCCGCCGTCACCTGGCCGGTACCCGGACATAGGCCCCAATCTTGGCCGTGATCCTCATCTCAACATCACTATACAGCATGCAAGAGCCCCTGCGAGGAACGGGCGCAAAGCCCAGCGGCTCCGTCGGCACATCCTCGGCAATCATATCTCGCAGCATGGCTGGCCCTCCTTTGAAGGAAAGCCCGGCGATAGCAGCAAAGTTCGTGGGCGTCACTGTCACCTCTCCCCAGCTCAGATGGAAGGTGTGGGTGGTATCCCACCAATACTCAGAAAGGCCAAGGAAGACGCTCTTGTTCTTCCTCGTGTCAGAAACCCCGACCAAGTTCTCCACGAACACGCCCGGAGCCGAAGCGTGAGCCGGCCTCACTGGGGCTCGGCCTACCATCCACGAAATGTCAGGCATCAGCTGCCACAACTCAGCAACAGCCTCGAGCGATCCCCGAGTCTTCATCTTCTTGGCCTTCCCAGCCAAGATCCCCTCATCCTGCAGGTAAACACAGCAAAGGTACGTCAGTCACAGTACTTAATGCAAAATACCAAAAGAAAATCAAAACACAAAAGACCGTCCCAACACGGCAAAGCACATATATCCCGTCACGAAACACGGCACATATTGCACATAATTTTTACATGCAACTCAAAACATGACATGTGTTGGGTATGCATGTTTTAACCCTCCTATTTTGTATTAGATTTGATTGATACCATAACCTCCTATTTATTTTAAGGACTTTAGGACCCTATGTAATGAAGCTTAGACTTCAATTTTTTAGCTAAGTCCATTTTATAGAATAGGTTAAAATTAGGCTTGAAGGCGCTCAAGAATCATTGGATTTTAGGATTGCGGTTTCAAGGGTTCTGAACCGCCTTTTCAGAACCGCTTGGCGAACCGCCTTTTGCCTTGAGATTCCTCTCATACGAAACCGCTTTGATCAATCAAGTGCAAACCGCACTTTTGGAAATCCTCTTACGGTGGAACCGCCTTTTGTCAAACCGCTTGCCCCGAACCGCCCAATGATTGACTTCTTGAAGTGATCCTTTTATCCCTTGGAATCCACGTCGGCAATATTAAATGTCAACCACCATATCTTGTCACGTGACCCAATGTCGGAAGCGAGATCTGCAAAGATCTCATAAAGGTGACAGATGTCCTAACCACCTTGATTGCGGTGAGGTCGATCGGCTTTCTTGCACAACGGACTCTAAAGGACAAAAGTGGATATCGGTGGACCAATGGGAAAGCATCAAGTCTTGTCCTTGAGCAGTGTGTCCAACGGCTATATTTGAGATGCTTGGGTATAAATACCCCCAATCTTCACCATTTGAAGATTGCTTGAAAATATTGAGAAATCATTTGTGATCATCGAAGTTGAAGCTACGCGAGAAATTCTTAGTCTTTTGAATCTTCATCTTCATACTTCAAGAAATATTCCCCAGCCCAGAAATCAAGCCTTAACACATTCAAGAATCATTGAGCTCTACATCTCACAGATTTAAAGAGCCTTGATCTTGTTTCTCACACACTCACCTCACTTGTTTTAATCACATAGATTAAACACTTGAGATACACTGGTTATAGTTTTGGATTTGTTCTTCATAGTAAAGATTTTATTGTACTTTGTAATCTCTCAAATACTTAATATAAAATCTCTCTTAGAAATCCAAGACTAACCATCTTGGTAGTGGACGTAGATCGTTTATCGATTGAACCACTCCAAATATTGTGTTCTTACTTTCTGCATTTTATTTCTTGTGCTTACTAATTATCTACCTTTCTCTCTGTTTGATCTTATATAGTTATCCTTTATTGTGAAATTGTGTTTGGAGTTAACATAGTCAAACTACACTTTCAGTTTTACAACTGCTCAGAAAATTGCACTAAAACCGCCTTGCAAAACCGCCTTCTCAAAACCGCATTTTATTAAGTATATTCCGCTGTGCATTTTACAACTCTACTTGCAGTTTCTAATACACTGCAAGAGGTTTTGTAAGCTTAGAGGTTTAGTTTTAAATTGAGGGAGAAAATTTTAAACAGCTATTCACCCCCCCTCTAGATGTATTTTCACCCTTGTGGCCACCTTTGGGACAGCAAGTGGTATCGAGCTAACACATTTTAAAACCACTTTGTTTTTCAAGCTTAACGGCTTGTGTGCCGATTCGATATGGCAACCTCAAAGACAATGACTACGTTAACTATTCACACATTCCAATGTTGGACGAAGACCACTTTGACATCTGGAAGTGCCGAATGCTTATTCATTTGGAAACCATAGATGAAATCTTTGGTGGAGTGCGTGATCAATGGCCCTCTAATTCCAATGAAGGCTAACAACTTGATGCAACCACCAATGCTTTGAAACTCCAGAGGTCAAAAAGCCAAAAGATGAGTGGTCGGATGAAGAGAAGAGAATAGTTGCCTTGGACGGCAAGGCGAGGTTCATCATTTACGGAACCCTCCCGTATCAACTCTACGAGAAAGTGATGTACCTCAAAACCGCAAAGCAGATGTGGGATGCCATAGAGAGCTACCTCGAAGGTGATGAAGAGTGCAAGGAAAACAAATTATACTGTTGTTGAAAGATCCTACAACAACTTCAACAGAAAACCCAACGAAACCTTGCGTCGAAAACCTACGATCGCTATGTTGAGGTAGTTAATGCTTGTAGATCTCTTGGTAAAACTTTAACCGATAAGGAAATCAATATGACTTTCCTATACGCTTTAGGTTCTAGATGGGTAAATAAGGCTACCTCTCTAGAAGACTCCAAAGTATTGGGTACTTGGTCGTTAAGTAACTTGTATGCCAATCTTAGAGTCTATGAACTTAAATTAAATCATATTGAAGAGATAGAAGGGAAAACCAAATCGCTTTCTATGTACGTAGTGGAACATGAAGAGAAACCATCCACATCCAATCAAACCACTTGATCCTTCCATATCAACCTCATCACTCATCGAGATGGATGATGATGATTTTGCCATGTTTGTGAAAAGATTCCAAAAATTTAGAAAATCTTCAAAACCTCTCACAAAATCATTTTCACAAGGCAAACCTCCTGCAACATTTTCTAGGGCGAGATACAAAGAAGAAGAGTGACTTGGTATGCTACAAGCTGTAGGAAACCTGGCCACTTTGCATGCGAGTGTCCACGGCATAAATATGAATATATGAAAAAGAAAACTTTTCCTTCGAAATTTTCTCATCGTAAGGGAATGGTTCTTTGAGGAGGAAGAGAATTCAAGGAATTAGCAACTTGGATTGAAGCAGTTACTGAGGATGGAAGTGACGGTGAAACCGAAGAGGTTAACCTGCCTTAGTTGCGAGCGCTTACGATGACTCGGATTACGAATCATTTGAGTTGCATGATGATGTGGAAGAAAAGGAGGTTTTTGCAAAACTTCCAAATTATAAATTGGATGATGATATTAAACTTACTCCTAGCATTAAGATAGGAAATTGTTCGTATTCACGTCCCATTTTCTCATCTAAAACTGCTCCACCTTCAAAAGCTATTCCAAAGAAAATTTTGAAAAAGGTGGTGGAAGAGGTTTCTCCCATGGAACATGAAAAGATGTTCAAGGAAGCTGAAATGGTGATCCATCAATTCTCTAATCTTAAGAAAGCCTTAAGCTTAGATCATGATGAACTCAATCTGTACAAGACGGAGAAAACTGTGATGAGGTCTGAAATTTCAAATCTTAAGGACCAAATCGAAGTATGTCTCCTCTTGCGATCAGAAACCGCATCCTTGAAACTAAGGTTCTTTGCACTTCAACTCAGGAATGATGACTTGGTAACCCAAATCGACGATCGCCAAAAGATTATTGATTCGTGGCTCAAGTCTCAATCCACCAAGGATAAAATCTTGGAATTCCAAGTTCCTCCTGGAACTAAGGATGGTCTAGGGTTTGGATGCGAGGAAGAGGAGAAGTGTGCATCCTCAGTGAAAAGGATGAGGAATTTCCAGAACTGACTAAAGAAATTCCCAAGGAGAAGCATGCTAAGGGAAAGGGTAAAGCAAGACAAGTAAATTATGTCTACCCTAAAGGAAAGCAATATGGGAAGAATTCTGTGTTAAAACCTAAGAATTCTATGGAAGCACTGAAGAAGAAATGGCTTATGGAATTGGTAGAATCCCTGCTCCAACCACTTCCGGTGGAAAAGGCGGTTCTGCTAACTCCAGGTCTGACCGCGTTTCTTCTTCGACCGCTCCTCCTGCCTTCAAAAGCAAGAATAGCGTTCCCGGAAATACGTGGTCAAACCAAAGCTGTTCCCTTTGTATCTTTGGAATGTTAGTGGAACCGCACCTCCCAAACCGCTTCCTTGTCCCAAACCGCATGCAACTCCTAAGAAGAGTAAGGAGTTAGTAAAACCTCATGATGCTTGTAGTTTTTATAAATGTTACGTGTGTGATGGTTTAGGTCACAAGGCTGCGAGAATGCCTTTTGCGGTTCACACCCAATGCCGGGAAGAGCAAACCTCCTACATCCAAGCAGGTGTGGGTCGTAAAGGGTTGCTAACTTCAGGACCCAAGGAATAAAGGGGGACCTCGTTCTTAATGTTTACATTTCAGGTCCTCTGCTTCATGGCTGGTCACTCCAAGGATAATGAATGGTATCTTGACGGTGTTGCTCAAGACATATATTTGGAGATAGATCATTACTTGAAGATGTCGTTGAAGCAAGTGGTCCATCTGTGACCTTTGGTGACAACAACAAAGGCAAGACCATTGGATATGGTGTTATAAGGAGAGGAAACCTATCTATTGAGAAGGTTTCTCTTGTCGATGGACTCAAGCACAACCTCCTTTCAATTTCTCAATTTTGCGACAAAGGAATGCTTTGCAACTTCACGTCATCAAGTTGCTTTATCAAAGATAGCATTTCCGGCGTCACCCTACTCACGGGGATTCGTAAGAGTAATATTTACATTATTGATCTAAATTACGCATGTAGTATTACTAATCTGTGTTTGTAGCTAAGAATGTGAGCGAAAATAGTTGGCTATGGCACAAGAGGTTAAGCCACTTGAACTTCAAGTATCTTGCAAAGATTGGTAGGGAAAACCTCGTTCGTGGGTTACCCAAAGTGGTGACCACCATCCATAGAAATGCGGTGCATGCCGGCTTGGTAGCGGTCCGCGTCGTCTTTCACGGCAAGACCGCTCCATCAACTTCAAGATGCTTTGCTTCACATAGATTTGTTTGGACCGTAACCACTTTGCCAGTATTGGAGGAAATAGATATACCTTAGTGGTGGTGGATGATTACTCAAGATATACGTGGGTTGAGATGATGATTTCCAAAGATGACTGCTATGAGATTCTCACCGCACTTTTTAGACGGCTCCAAACTCAAAAGGAAGACGACATCGTTAGTGTTCGATCAGATAATGGAACAGAATTTAAGAACAACGGTGTTGCTCAGTATTGTGATGACCATGGGATTGATCACAATTTTTCCACAGCTGGTGTTCCACAACAAAATGGGGTTGTGGAAAGGAAGAATAGGGCGTTGATTGAAATTTGGAAAGACAATGATATACGAGCGAAGCTACCTCGGTATTTACGAAATTTGAAGCAATCAATACCGCATGCTTCACTCAAAACCGCTCCCTCATCAACAAAACCTATAACAAGACTCCCTATGAGCTTTGGTGAGGAAGAACCCCCAACATTGTATTCTTCAAGATCTTTGGCTGCAAATGTTTTGTCCTCTACAACGGAAGAGAAAATAGAGGTAAATTCGGAGCCAAGGCCGATGAAGGTATTTTTGTTGGGTATGCTAAAAATTCTAAAGCTTTTCGTGTTTTCAATAAAACTAGTTTAAAAATAGTTGAGTCTGTCCATGTTACTTTTGATGAGCATTCTCTCCTTGAGCCACATTTGGCTCCAAATGTTCTTGATGATTTTGTTGAGCATAATGAACCGGGTGAACCATCTCAAACCGCACTTTGAACCTCAACCGCAAAATCCGGCACCCTCAGTGAAATTCCCCAAACCGCAATTTTGAAACCGCACTTTGAAGATCCCTCTCCAGGATGCAGCGCAAGGGAAGATGAAGTTAGGAATTCCCTATCCGGCTTATAGAACCTCTTCGTCAACTTACATTCCATGACTTATTTGAAGGATCTAACGACGTTCCAATTGAAGATCTTGACAAACCTCGGTCCAACCGGACTTACCCCGAGAGGTTCGTGAAGTCGGCGGTCACCCCCTCACAAATGTGATTGGTGATCTTTTCCGGTGTTCAAACAAGGAGATCGAATTATGATGAGCATACTTCTCTTTTATCTCAAGTTGAACCCAAGAAGATTGATGAAGCACTCAAGATTCCGGTTGGGTCGTTGCTATGCAAGAAGAACTCAACCGAGTTTGAAAGATGCAAGGTCTGGACTTTGGTGCCTAGACCTCGGGATCAAGGAGTAATAGGAACTAAGTGGGTATTTAGGAATAAGATGGACGAGAATGGAAGCATCACTAGGAATAAAGCAAGGTTGGTTGCACAAGGATATAGGCAAGAAGAAGGAATTGATTATGATGAAACATTTGCTCCAGTTGCAAGATTGGAAGCTATTAGGATCTTCTTAGCCTACGCCTCTTTCAAGCGTTTCAAGTTATATCAAATGGACGTAAAGAGTGCATTCCTCGCGGCTGCAAGAGGCCGTGTATGTTGCCCAACCACCTGGATTTGAAGACTCCAAATTTCCCAATCATGTCTACAAACTCCAAAAAGCTTTGTATGGACTTAAGCAAGCTCCAAGGGCATGGTATGAGACTCTTTCTAAATTTTTACTAGAAAAAGGTTTTAAACGAGGTAAAATTGATACAACTCTTTTTATTGCCAAATATAATGAGCATACTTTACTTGTTCAAATTTATGTTGATGATATTATTTTTGGTTCTACTAATGAGTTGCTTTGTAAGCGTTTCGAGAAGCTAATGAAAAGCAAGTTTGAGATGAGCATGATGGGAGAATTAACATTCTTCCTCGGGCTTCAAATCAAGCAATGCGAAGAAGGTATTTTTCTCAGCCAAGCTAAATACACCAAGGAGTTAATAAAGAAGTTTGGATTAGAAAATGCTAAAGCATATGATACTCCTATGGCCAGGCAATAAGCTAGATAAAGATCTCAAAGGTAAGAAAGTTGATCGGACTTTATATCGAGGTATGATCGGCTCATTACTTTACTTAGCTGCTAGTAGGCCCGATATCATGTTTGAGTGTACGTGTATATGCTCGCTATCAAGCGAGATCCTAGAGAAGCACATCTTATTGCGATCAAGCGTATAATCCGCTATTTATCTGGAACCACTAACCTTGGACTTTGGTATTCCAAAGATTCGAACTTCGATCTTGTAGGTTATTCGGATGCAGATTATGCGGCTTGTACTATTGCAGGAAAAGCACTAGTGGTACTTGTCATTTCCTCGGGAATAGACTAGTTGATTGGGCCGGCAAGAAGCAAGCTTCGGTTTCGGTATCAACCACGGAGTGAGTATATTCTTCTTTGGTAGTTGTTCTTTGTCAAATCCTTTGGATGAAGCAGCAGTTGGTAGACTATGAAATCCATGAAGGGAATTGCCCCATCATGTGTGACAACACTTCAACAATTTCAGTCTCCAACAACCCTGTCATGCATTCCAAGACCAAGCATATTGATATCAAGTATCATTTCCTCAAAGACCATGTAGAGAAGAGGAATATCCATTTAGAGTACGTGGGGACAGACAACCAGATTGCTGATATCCTCACAAAAGCTCTTGACTCCAAGAGATTTTCTTTTCTCAGAGGAGAAATGGGTATGCTTGAACTTAAATAAATTCCATACTCTTTATATGCTAACTTGTTTGTTGAGATTAGGTTGAAATTCCTTTGGAATCAAACCGCCTCTGTTGAAACCGCCCATTCCAAAACCGCAAGCAGTCCAACCGCCTGCATACAACCGCAAGTTCCAAACCGCTCATGCAGTCTGACCGCTTGGATCAAAACCGCGTTTCAACATGAAGTAATCTCTGTCTATTTTTATTGCTTATCTTTATTAAAAATTAAAAAAAAAAAAAAAAAAAAAAAAAGCTGTTCAAATTCTTTATTTATCTTTAATTTTTATTTTGACATAAGGGTATTTTTGCAAATATTTTCCCTCAAATATTTAAATTTTAGAGCATTTAATGCTAAGGGGACATGAGCATTTAAAGCCCTCATGTCAGCCGTCATAGAGAGATGTGCAGGAGGTGAAAGGGTGTAACAGTTGGTTTAATTTCAATCATTCCTTCTGCCAACTGCCTCCACCCCTTCACCCTATATAAACCTTGTTTGGTGAAACAAAAACCTTTTCTGCCAAACTCTCTGCAACCGTACCCTTCTACCAACTCTCTCACTCTCTCTCTCTAAAACCCTTTACAAACTCCCATTTTCAAAACCTTTATCTGTCAATGGCTTCTACTTCAAAACCTTCAACTTCAAAAAGGCTAAGAGCATCTACCACTGCTAGGGCTAAGAAACCCATCCTGGAAATGGTAACATCTCTAACCCTAACTCTTGATTTCTTCAAAATCTGCCATGGATGAACACGCATAAACTGTTCATATTCTTCAATTCATACTTTTGGTGATTTTGATCTTATTTGTTACTCATTTTTGATGATATCTGTTGGGTTTTGCTCGGATTTATACATGGATTTCTTATATGTCGTTTATTTTATGATCAATCCATGTTATGAGCACTAATTTGGTGATTTTCAGAATCTGTTCTTCGTAAACCCACTTTGTGTTCTTGGTGTTTTTGGATGATTCTGGGTAAAAGTTGAAATTTTATTGATATATTGTTAATCCCCTTCCCAATGTGATCATTTTGATATATTATTTGCTCATTTTGGTTAAGTTTCATGTATCTCTGTTCTTGGTGTTCTTGAATGTTCTTGGTGTTCTTCAACAAAACCCATGAACTGTTCTTGAAAAATCACATGTTTTGGTTGCCTTGATTCTGAGAAAGTGTTTCTCCAACACTTAGAATATTTTCAACTTTTTCAGAAATTTTGGATTTTATGTTGGTTTGAAACCGCTTGTATGCAACCGCTTAGGAATTTTTGTTTCAAACCGCTCCTCACCTATTCAACCTAAAACCGCATGTTCTAAAACCGCTTTTTCAAATACTTTGAAACCGCATGCTGGTCAAATTCCTTCCTTCTTTGATTTTGAGATTTTACTAAGTATATAGGCTGGAAACCAAGAAATTCCTCTCTAATCACTGCTTGCAGTGTGGGATAAGTTTGGATTACAATGCCACGTACTTACGTAATTTTATTCTCAAGTCCTCATTATTTGTTGAGTATTCATGGTTTCACTTGGGGTTTGAAATTCTCAAATCGCACCATTGCTCAACCGCTTGGTGCTCAAACCGCATGTGAACTATGAATACACAAATGGATCTAACACTTGAAATTTCAAATTTGTAGGATCCAACTACTTTCCTACCTGGGTGGGAAGTGAATGAGGAAGAGCTCAAAACAGATGCTCTAGGAAGGGAGTTGCTGAGGAAGCTCAGAGTCTCAGGCATCTTACCTCTGTTCACCAAGAAGCAGAACTTCATTGTGCCATCTTTTGTGGATCAATTCTTTGCAACCGCTAAGAAGGATTCCAGAGTTCTTGAGCAAGGCCAGAGAGTCTCCTGCCTGACCGCTGTAGTTGAAGGGATGAAGCTCTCCATAGACTACATAGACATAAGAAGACTCTTCAGATTTACTGTTGGTGGAGCTCCCTTAGAGGTTGATCAGGTTATTCAAGACAATGCTGCTTTCCAAACCGCCAAAGTGGATACCTTATCCAAGAAGTACAAGAAGATTCCAAGAAAGAACTTTGGTGAGCTGATGAACTTCATTGGTCATCTAGTGGGGAGAACCATTTGTGGAAAGACTGGGAACCACAACAATTTCACATCCCAACAATGGATGTACAGTGCTGCTATCTTTATGGAGATCAAGCTGCACTGGCCAAGAATTCTCTATTTTGAGATTAAGGATAGCATAGAGACCTATCAGTCTAAGGTCAAAGGTGAAGATCAGAGGTGGAGACCTTTCTGCAGGATCCTAACCGCTCTGTTGATGGACTATGAGCACTTGGATGATATGGTCACCAAGAATCCAGATCTTATGGTGGGACACTCAGATGATTCCCTTGGATTGCTAGCATGCCATACTTTCAGGTATGCAAATGGTGATGCTGTGTACAAGTCGTTGTATGATGCAGATACATATCCAGGGAAAGAGCCCTATGAACTCAGAGATCCTTCAACCGCTCCTCTCACTAAAGCACCCAGCGGTCCAGGAAAACCACAAGCAAGAGCTGAACCGCCTCGAGAAAAAGGCCAAGACCGCTCCCGCAACCAAACCGCCCTGGCCCGATGATGGAGCTGGTACTAGCAAAAGGAAGAAGAAGGAAAGACACTGAAACCATGAACTTGGTGGATGAAGAGGATGAAGAAGAGGAAGACCCAAGTATTCCCAACTTGGTGGCTAGAAACAAAAGGGCTAGGGATGAGATGTTTGGATTGATTTGTGGAAGAACAGATGAAGATTCTCCAAGATAGGATTGCTAGATTGGCCAAGGAGCAAGGCGAGAAGTATCGAGGCCAAGGGAAAATCAACCACTTGAAGCTGGAACCGCCTCGCCCCCATGAACCGCCTCCGAAACCCAACCGCTTCCATCTCCTCAAACCTCTCCTGTCCAATCTCCAAACCAATCCCGGCCCAATCCACCAACTCTCAATCCAAATCACCATCCAAAGCCAAATCCATAACCCCTTCCCCCAACAAAACCGCACAATCTCAGGGGGAGAAACCTAAGAGGAAGAAAATGGCTGCCAAGAAGAAACCCTTCAAGAAAACCAAGCCTGTCCAACCCTCACCCACTCCTTCAAATTCCCCTCCACAATCACCTCCTCAAAATTCCCCTTCCCCTTCCCCCAGAAAATCTCTCTCACCCCTATCTTCTCAATCCCAATATAACTCACCCCAACATTCCCATTCCATGAACTCCCAACATTCCAACCAAACACCTACTCACTCTGCCTACCAACAATGGCAGTCCAAACCTTCTGCTGGACATGCTACCTCTAAGTCAGTTAGAGATGATCCAACCCCTGACAATTCCCCTAACAAAAACCGCTTCCCTACACCTAACCGCTCTAAATCCAACTCTCCTTCAAAATCCCCTCCTCCACAAAAATCACCCAACCACCAAAAGTCTCCTCCTCAAACAAATACTCAAACCAAAACCGCTCCTGAAACTACCCAAACACAACCACCTCCTATATTTCCAACCGCTTCTACCTCAACCGCACCTCCTTCTGACTATTCCCAAATCCTTCAAACCCTTTCCCTCATCCAAAGCCAACTCCTAATAAACCAAGGTCATGTCATTAAGGCGTGACGCTTCGAATGACATCCTAACCGCTTCCAATGCTTCCCTCCAAACCTCTCTCTCAAATCTCTCTACGAGTCAAACCTTGTTCTTCATGCCAAGGTAGAGTCTCAATCCTGGAGATGGCAACCCTTAAATCAACATTGCTTGATGCCATTAAGGGGAGAGATCTACAAAGAAACCCTCCATCCTCCTCAACCGCCACGATGATCAAACCGCGTCTCTTATCAAAACCGCCATTTGTTGAAGAAGGATTGGTCAAAGCCTTGAGTGATATTCAAGAGAAGGTCTGCAATTCCATTGAGAAAGACCTTGGGGATCGACCTCAAAACTTGTTTCCACCTTAAACTCCAGACCGCATGAATGGCATGAGATTGTCCAAACCGCCTTGAATTCCCTAGAGAAGATGTTGGAGCAAATTGATATATTCAAGGTGGACTCCAAGGTAAATACGGAATGTGTTGGAGATGCCTCAATGGCAAAGTTGAATGAGATTCGGGATGAATTTAACAGCCGCCCGGACAACCCGAAGGCTGGATTCATTGCCAAGATTGAAGCCGAAATTCATGACACGAAAACCTCTCGAGAGTTACCATTGATCTTGATCCAATGAAGGAAGCTATCCAAGAGCAAACCGCCGTGCGCAGGAGGAGATCCATACCATTTTCAATTCCCTTTATTCATCCCTTCACGTGCAGCTGGATACTATTAGAGACAACCTTGTGGAAAACACCAAAGCGGTTGGTGCCACAAATTCTACCTCTGCTCATTCTGTGAATGCCCTAAAGAAGCTTGAAGCTACTCTCACCAGAACCGCAGAAGAAGTTAGAAGATTAAGGAAAGCGTTTGCACCAGACCAATCAAGAGCTGGGCCTAGTGGAGCTGACCATGAAGTGAACAAGCCACCCCAGCAGTAAACCGCTTTTTCCTTGTAATTTTTGGTAAGTTTGGACCGCACTTTCTTTGTATTTTATTTTGTCCAACTTACTTCATTTTTGCTTTTTGTAATCTTGTAATTTCCTTTCATTCCTGTACTTGTAATCATCTTAGGAATTAATGGAAATTGCATCATGGTTCCAAAAACTTTGTTCATTCAAACTGCTTGTTTGTAGAACAATGAAACCGCTTAAGGTCTTAAACCTCATTCAAAATATTTTTCAACTTAAAAATCACTCTTTTGAATTGATGTTTAAACATTCAGTTTAAACTGCACTTTGAACTTAAACTCATACTTTTTAAGTGCACTGAATGCATTTCTATACTTTCCACATTGTAAGTTTTTCAATCTTTCAAAAGTATAGAAATCTATAGCTTAAGCTAGTGTATGCATTGACTTGGGACATGACTTACCATGTTAATTCTTATGGACATGTTTTTACCAAGTACAATGATTGCTTTTGCTGTAGTAAGGTAATGGCATCAATCAAATAGGGGGAGATTGTTGGGTATGCATGTTTTAACCCTCCTATTTTGTATTAGATTTGATTGATACCATAACCTCCTATTTATTTTAAGGACTTTAGGACCCTATGTAATGAAGCTTAGACTTCAATTTTTTAGCTAAGTCCATTTTATAGAATAGGTTAAAATTAGGCTTGAAGACTGGCTCAAGAATCATTGGATTTTAGGATTGCAGTTTCAAGGGTTCCTGAACTGCCTTTTCGTAACCGCAGCGTAACCGCCTTTTGCCTTGAGATTCCTCTCATCTGAAACCGCCTGATCAATCAAGTGCAAACCGCACTTTTGGAAATCCTTTTCTGGTGGAACCGCCTTTTGTCAAACCGCTTGCCCCAGAACCGCCCTAATGATTGACTTCTTGAAGTGATCCTTTTATCCCTTGGAATCCACGTCAGCAATATTAAATGTCAACCACCATATCTTGTCACGTGACCCAATGTCAGAGCAGATCTGCAAAGATCTCATAAAGGTGACAGATGTCCTAACCACCTTGATTGGCATGAGGTCCGATCGCCTTTACCGCACCAACACTCTAAAGGACAAAAGTGGATATCAGGTGGACCAATGGGAAAGCATCAAGTACTGTCCTTGAACAATCGTGTCCAACGGCTATATTTGAGATGCTTGGGTATAAATACCCCAATCTTCACCATTTGAAGATTGCTTGAAAATATTGAGAAATTCTTTGTGATCATCAGAAGTTGAAGCTCTGCCCAGAAATTCTTAGTCTTTTGAATCTTCATCTTCATACTTCAAGAAATATTCCCCAACCCTTAAATCAAGCCTTAACACATTCAAGAATCATTGAGCTCTACATCTCATAGATTTAAAGAGCCTTGATCTTGTTTCTCACACACTCACCTCACTTGTTTTAATCACATAGATTAAACACTTGAGATACACTGGTTATAGTTTTGGATTTGTTCTTCATAGAAAAGATTTTATTGTACTTTGTAATCTCGCAATACTTAATATAAAATCTCTCTTAGAAATCCAAGACTAACCATCTTGGTAGTGGACGTAGATCGTTTATCGATTGAACCACTCCAAATATTGTGTTCTTACTTTCTGCATTTTATTTCTTGTGCTTACTAATTATCTACCTTTCTCTCTGTTTGATCTTATATAGTTATCCTTTATTGTGAAATTGTGTTTGGAGTTAACATAGTCAAACTACACTTTCAGTTTTACAACTGCTCAGAAAATTGCACTAAAACCGCCTTGCAAAATCGCCTTCTCAAAACCGCATTTTATTAAGTATATTCCGCTGTGCATTTTACAACTCTACTTGCAGTTTCTAATACACTGCAAGAGGTTTTGTAAGCTTAGAGGTTTAGTTTTAAATTGAGGGCGAAAATTTTAAACAGCTATTCACCCCCCCTCTAGCTGTATTTTCACCCTTGTTGCCACCTTTGGGACCAACAACATGCATTATACATAATTTTTTCATACAGTCCGTCACAAAACACGGCACACACTGTACAAATTTTCTCAACAAAGGGATCAAGCACTACACGACACATTTTCAAAAGACCCGTCACAAAACACGGCACATATTGCACATATTTTCCCCACAAAGTCCGTCACCCAAGAACACGGCACACACTGCATAACACATTTTCAAAAGAAAAGTCCGTCCCTACACGGCACATACTTTCAGACAAAACCCGTCACGAAACACGGCACATGTCACATTTTTTTTACAAAATTTGTCCCTACATGACAATTTTTCCCACATTGTACATACATAAATAGCATAAGGTACAAAACACCAAAACATGCATTTTCATAGAGACGCACTTTATTTTCACAAATAAAAGCTAATCTACACATTTCTGCACAAAATGCACATATTCACAATATTTACATGCTAATTTTCAACAATTCGTCAAGAATTTCACAAAAGGCATGGCAAATAACAAAAACCCCAAAATGCGAAAAACTAAAACCTAGTTCTAGCATTCAAAAAATTCGAGTAGGGAATCAAAACGGAATGGATTTCTTACCTCCCCGACGTTCCTAGAGCGATGATTGTGCACCTACGGATTCGGATACAATACATCCGGGTTCTTCGAAGATGGAACAAAGGAGATCCAATTTCTTTGGAGCTCCATCAGTTGCTCGATCACTTCTTGACTGCGTTGTCGACGACCCCTCCGAGATCCTTCTGCCATTGCGAGCAATTCAAGCTAAAAATGGAGGATTTTGGTTAACAATGGAGGTTTTTTCCTCTCTCTCTCTCTCGGCTGGTTCGTGAAACTGGGAATGGGAAATGAAGGGGATGCCTCGGTTTTTATCCCAGTCAAAACCTGGGAACTGTAAAAAATCAACTTGGTCCATACGGACCTCTTTACATCCCAGGTTGGTCCGTACGGACCTTCTTGCAACGAGGGGCCAAATTACTTTTCTGCCCTTATAATCTTTACCCCTGGCTGTCCTAAGGCCTATTTCAACAAATTCAGTGCAATATGGTCCTTAACCCATCAATTCAACAACCGGCCGTCAATGTAAGCCCGGACTTCGCCCACTCAACGGCAATTCAACCACCGGCCGTCAGTGTAAGCCCGGACTTCGCCTACTCAACGGCAATCCAACCACCGGCCGTCAATGTAAGCCCGGACTTCGCCCACTCAACGGCAATTCAACAACCGGCCGTCAATGTAAGCCCGGACTTCGCCTACTCAACGGCAATCCAACCACCGGCCGTCAATGTAAGCCCGGACTTCGCCCACTCAACGGCAATTCAACCACCGGCCGTCAATGTAAGCCCGGACTTCGCCCACTCAACGGCAATTCAACCACCGGCCGTCAGTGTAAGCCCGGACTTCGCCTACTCAACGGCAATCCAACCACCGGCCATCAATGTAAGCCCGGACTTCGCCTACTCAACGGCAATTCAACCACCGGCCGTCAGTGTAAGCCCGGACTTCGCCCACTCAACGGCAATTCAACCACCGGCCGTCAATGTAAGCCCGAACTTCGCCCACTCAACGACAATTCAACCACCGGCCGTCAATGTAAGCCCGGACTTCGCCTACTCAACGGCAATCCAACCACCGGCCGTCAATGTAAGCCCGGACTTCGCCCACTCAACGGCAATTCAACCACCGGCCGTCAATGTAAGCCCGGACTTCGCCCACTCAACGGCAATTCAACAACCGGCCGTCAATGTAAGCCCGGACTTCGCCCACTCAACGGCAATTCAACCACCGGCCGTCAATGTAAGCCCGGACTTCGCCCACTCAACGGCAATTCAACAACCGGCCGTCAATGTAAGCCCGGACTTCGCCCACTCAACGGCAATTCAATCACCGGCCATCATCCTTGCCCGCTCAACGGCAACTCAAACACCGGCCATCAAAGTAAGCCCGAGATCCTTCCCCAACAAGTCAAAAGGAAGTCGTACAAGACTACATATCCCAGCCAAAGGCGCCTTCATCGTAAGTCCGGACCTCGCCCACTAAATGGTAAAACAAGCGCAAAAGGAGCCAGTACCTCCCAGCACTTACCTCAAGGCACGAAACGCCTCCAAAATGCCAAACGGTGAAGCAATCACCGGCCATCATCCTTGCCCGCTCAACGGCAACTCAAACACCGGCCATCAAAGTAAGCCCGAAGTCACCCTCTCAGCAGAAAAGGCCCCTACAAGGCCATGATGATTCCCAACAGACAAACACCGGCGGCCATCGTAAGTCCAACTTTCTCCCCAGCAGATAAAGCACAAGGCATCTACACCTCTCGTAATCAAAGCTCAAGGCAGCCATGCCTCCACAACCGCAGTCAGAAGACGACTCAAGTCTTCATACATGACACAACCGCAGCCAGAAGACGATTCAAGTCCTCACGCATGGCAAACCGCAGTCAGAAGACGACTCAAGTCTTCATACATGACACCACCACAGCCAGAAGACGATTCAAGTCCTCACGCATGGCAAACCGCAGTCAGAAGACGACTCAAGTCTTCATACATGACACCACCACAGCCAGAAGACGATTCAAGTCCTCACGCATGGCAAACCGCAGTCAGAAGACGACTCAAGTCTTCATACATGACACAACCACGCCAAGACGACTCAAGTCTTCATACATGGCACCACCACAGCCAGAAGACGATTTAAGTCCTCACGCATGGCAAACCGCAGTCAGAAGACGACTCAAGTCTTCATACATGACACAACCGCAGCCAGAAGACGATTCAAAGTCCTCACGCATGGCAAACTACAACCAGAAGACGATTCAAGTCTTCATACTATCTCCAGCCCGGAAGGCTTTAAACCACTCGGTCCGGAAGACCGTATAAACCTCCCAAATCACTATCTCCGGCCCGGAAGGCCTTAAACCACCCAATTCGGAAAATCATAAAATTTCCATCTCAGGATGCCACCACGTCCTCACAGTCGACCTCGGCGGTCACAAACCATCTTCTCGTAAGATTACCCATCTTCTCGTAAGATTACCCATCTTCTAGTAAGATTGCACACCCTGGACACCACCACGTCCTTACCACTGACCTCGGCGGTCACACGATACTTCAGGGCACCATCACGCCCACATACACTCATAATTTCACGACCTCTGAACTACGACCAGGCTTGATTCCCGCCAGGGATACGTAGGAATCCTATCACAGGGTCCAGTCATCGACCTATACGGTCACCCAGGACGCCGCAACGTCCTCACCATCGACCTATACGGTCACCCAGGACACCACCACGTCCACCCATAGAGTCTTAGTCAGAGGACATCTCCCGTCCTCTTGCACTACAACACTCACCCCACACACGAACTACGATCAGGCTTGATTCCCGCCAGGGATACTGTAAGTACCCTAATCTGGATCACACCCTTTCACACACACGGGAAACACCGCAGACTCATCAACACAGTCTCGGAGACCTCTGGCTCTCAAAACCCTCTCAAACCCCCAACCAAACCAAGGGAGGAGCCTTCCTGGGATAAAAAGGGACAAAAGGACCTTTTGGGAATTTTCAGGAAATTGGAAAAGCACCAATGGTCCGTACGGACCTCTTTGCTGCCATAATTACTGAATCCCCTTAAAGTCCACAATATTCCCTCAAATCCCGGAAGAAATGATTACCCTCTTGCTTAGTTGGTCCGTACGGACCTCTTTGCATGCTGAGGTGGTCCGTACGGACCTTCTTGCATAGGGGACATCATCATTCCAGAATATTCACCATCATTGCAGATTCCCTCAAATCGAGGAAATCCAAAATTCTGGATAACCTACAAGGTCCGTACGGACCTCTTTGCTCCGAAATTTTTACTATAAATAGAGGGCTCCCCCTCTCATTTTTCACACACCTCCCACTTCTCTCTTCCTCCCTAGGCCTTCTGGCTTCCCCTCTAAGTCCTTTCGAGGCATTCCCGGCCCCTTTCGGATCCTTCCGAGGCCTTCCGAGCTCCCTTGTGGTGCTCCGAAGCCTCCCCGAGCGCTCCCGAGACGCTCCCGCGCTGCCCCGAGGCACTCTCGAGGTACTCTGAGGCCCCTCGTGGTACTCCGAGGCCTTGCCTGGTCTTTCCACGGTGTCCCGGCTCTTTCCGAGTCAAACCGACGATCCCAAACCACGCCGAAACTCTGCCCGAGTGACTCCTGCCACCGCAACGCACGCCGAAACTCTGCCCGAGTGACTCCTGCCACCACAACGCACGCCGAACCTCTCGCCCGAGTGATCCCGACGATCCCCACGCACGCCGAACCTGCGCCCGAACGCAGCCTACAACCTCAACTCACGCCGAAACTGCGTCCGAGACAACCGGTCCCTCCCGAAGCAATCCCGATCCATACCGAACGCTACTCCGACCTCAAACACTATTCCCCGGAAGACAGACACGAATCAACATTGGTAAGGCTTCCTTCCTACACTATTTCAATACATTTCCATACATAGCATACAATGTAGACATCCGATACTGACATGCATTTTTAAAAGCACACACACACACACACACACAACATTTAAAGGATATTAGGGGTATCCGAAAGACTCGTTTTACGAGGCTACTCGGGTGAGCTCTAATATTCTAATATTCTCTTCCGGGAGTCATCTCGACCTCCGAACTCAAAATCTCATCACACAAAAACAGTTTAAAATTATCTTTAAACTGATGCCCTTTTTCAATGTTTTGGGCTTAATAAAAACGGCGTGGCGACTCTACAAAACAAAAACGGCGAGACACCGCTCCAACGCGAAAGATGCCAGATGCCGGGGCGCGATTGCGCTGCCTCTCGGATCCGGGTAATTTCAGTTGGCGACTACTATTGGGAATATTTTGTTTTAAAAACTTTTAAACAAAACAAAAGATTTTTAAAACGATGATGAGGGTCAAACTTTCATTTTACCCCTTCCTTTAACTCAAGCTGTGTGTGTGCACGTGCTTCGTTTTTATTTTACAAAAAAAAAATAAAAATACAAAAAAATTGCATCAATATACATCTCGTGCATACATTTAAAATTCTTCAAAAACTTCGTTTTACTCGTAAAAGAATTTTAGAGACCGCACACTACTCACACCGCCGCCTCGGTTACACCGCACACTACTCACCTTCTTTGCCTCGGTTACACCGCACGCTACTCGCACCGCCTCGGATACACCGCACACTACAACCCTCAACCCGGAGTGGTCTCGGTTGCAGTCCGTTAGGTCTTCCTAGGCCTCTTGGACGCGCACGGGATCATTCCAAACATCCCATCCTAGCCAAGCGTCAACCCCGCACGTTTGAGTCTTGAGTCACACTCGTCCCGCACTCGGTTGGTTTTTACTGGCCGTGTCATACACTGGATACATATACCATGCCGGCCATTTTCTCGAGTCAAGGCTCGGAACTCAAGATCCCTTGCGCAAGCAAAGCGATGAAAGGTCATGCTAAAATCTTGACTCGATCTTGATTTCCGGCTACACCTGCACGATGTTCCGTTCCGGATATACATCCATGCTCGCATGACACCATGTCATCACGCTTTTGATACGTCGGCCATGACGATATGACCCGACCTAACGCCTAACGTCACGCATCCCTTGCGCAAGCAAGGTAAAGAGAGGTCATGCCGAACTCTTGACTGATCTTGACTCAAAGTGGCCGGCTCGGTTCACTATTCACATGGCTAACGCATCAAACGAACATGACAGCTCGGTCCTTAGGTTCGATTTTTCTTTTAGGCCGGTGGAAACCGCTTGCACTATAGGACCCTCGCCCGGGGCCGCCCACCCCGGGATGTCGAAATACAGTGTGCAAAACGAGGGGCTTATAGCCATACGTATGGTCTCCATCGACCCAGGATCTAGCATAGTTGCGAAAAACAAGAGCAATCTTTTTCCAACCTA
The DNA here is from genome assembly GCA_022495995.1 of Adenophora triphylla var. japonica. Classification (NCBI taxonomy): domain Eukaryota; kingdom Viridiplantae; phylum Streptophyta; class Magnoliopsida; order Asterales; family Campanulaceae; genus Adenophora; species Adenophora triphylla. Next base: position 15,906 of record JAFEMH010001897.1, on the reverse strand, counting down.
CCTAGGATTCTCGAGAAAACATGTTTTAAGTAAATTAAAACAACAAAAAAAAATCAAAAATAAAAGAAACGGAAACCGCATGCCACGTGAGCTTTCCCCTTTATCCCGTTAGGCCATTCCCGTGTCTAAACCTTGCCCGTCACCCCCTCCAAATAACCGAGAGTGGTTGAGAATCCCCGGAAGCCGCCTTTTCGCATCGAGGTCACAAGGTCCGATAGCCCTTCCAGCTTCAACTGGCTCGCACCGTCCGCTACTCTCCCTATGACGGGATCAACGGATAACGGTGAGGGAAACGGAACCCCGCCACTAAGGAACCTCCAGACAATGGAGGAGGTGCCGCGAGCCTTCGAAACCATCAAGAAGCGCCAAGAGGAACAAAGAAGCTCGGATCGTAGACACCTTGCGTCTTCGAGGAACAGCCAGCTTCCCAACCCGACGGAACCTTTGTTCTCATAGAAGACGAAGACATACCGGCTCCCCCGGTTTCTCAAAGCTATCGGAGTCCCGCCTCCGCCAAGCTACGAGATCCCGCAACGCAGCAGCGGCTCGCTCAAAGCTCCCCTCAGGGCGTGGGCCAAGGCCTCGACATGCCCGCCTCAAGACACGGTCGGTTTCCGGCTCGCACATCAAGCTCGCACCAACAAAGACACATACGTGCTCGCTCCGCCGTATCCCAATGCATCTCGGTATCCCCTGTGATTCAATCCTTTGCCTCTATACGAGCCTCGCAACCACAATCAAAAGTCCCCATTCTTACCGGGGACAGGGCATCCCGAGCGGATACCCCGACATCTCAAGTTTGCCACCCGCTAGCCTCGCCAATTGGGGCTAACGAATCATTTCCCCAGCTTCCCAAACACAACCCTTAGCGGACTCGGCAATCACGCCCTCAACTTCAACACCCAGGGGTATGGGTTGGTATACACTCAACTACCTCCCCAAGACTCCCGAATGGCGATCCCATCGCCCAATCCACCTCCATCTTCGGTTTCCGTTCCCGAAAACGGTAACCCACCTCGCATACCGACCCTCACATGGCTTGGCCGATCGAACAAATGAAAGACATGCAAGGCAAGCTAGCTAGTTCTCGGAAGGACTCCCTCCCGCCTACCGACCCGAACAAAGTGGTCCCTCTCCCTCCAAAGTTCGGGATGCCGGAAATGGAAAAGTTTGACGGGACGAGAATGCCCAAAAACCCACATCGACACCTACGTCCCGGGTATGAGAGCCAAAGGGGCAACCCCTCAACGAGATGGCGATCATTTTCGCATTCCCTCAAATCCACAAAGACTAAGGTGGTTCCTCAATGTGAAGGCGTAAAACCGCTCCACGTGGGATCGATCGTTGAAATCTTCCCGGAGAAGTACCGCGCCAATCTTGAATGGGAAACAAACCGCCATGACTCCGCAAGCCACCGAACAAAAGGATGACGAACCAAAGTGGGCGAGTTCTACAAAAGATGGAACCGGAAGCTAAGCGAGATAATGGATCCACTTTCCAAAGAAGAGCAGATGGACATCTTCCATTCCTCGCCTCAAACCATCTTTGAGGACCTTGATCGCCCACCATTTCTATCCGGATCTCCGTGCCATGGTCAACGCCGGACAAAGTTTGAAAAGACCCCGAGTCTTCAAAAGGCAACAAAGAACCCCGCCTCATCTTACCGCTATCGAACAAACCTCGGCAACTTCAACTCCCGCTCCGACCAAAGGAAAGGAAGCAAATGGGAACAAGGCACTACATTCGTAACGGAGCTCAAGTAAACCGCGATCAAGCAGCCCCAAAGAATAACAATCCCCTCGCTTCCCACAGCCCAAAGATTTAGATAACCTGGAAATGCCCTTGGGTCAAGTATTTGAAGCTTTGGTGAAACGAAATCTTCTCAAGCCACTCGAGAATTTCCAACCGAAGACTCTCAAACCCAACATGGATATGAGCAAACACTGCGCCTTCCACAACTACCCCGGCCACACCACCGACAATTGCTTCGTACTCAAGGTGTGGTCCAGGCTCATTGAGGAGGGAAAATTGGAACGCCCTCGTGGTCCCAATACCATCGGAAATCCATTCCCCGAAACGGCTGTGGTAAACTCAATAGCCTTTGACGAAACTCCAAGCGAGAGCAGACCCCCTGCAATTTCCGAGACCGTCAGCATGCTGTCCCGCTACGACTGGGAGCGTGAAACCAGAGTCAAGAGATCTCGTGACCGGGAATTCCGACAAGAACGCCCAAGGGCAACTGTCTCCCAAGGAAAGCCCTCATGGAACTAGCCGCTCAAGAAAGCCGTCTTTGGGACGAAGACCAAGCTCGAAAGACCTACAGGGACCAAGCCCTTAAAGTGTCACAGCAAATGCACGTAAAGCTAGAGGCTACTCTAGACCAGTTCGACCTCAGGGGTTTTGCTCACGGTAACTTCCTCGACTACCATCTGTTCTCATCCAACCCCCTCTGCCACACGAGGGTGGTCAATGGTCCCGATGACCTAGGAGATGGAACGACACAGCAGAACGAATCCCAGCGCTTACCTCCCCGAGGAAAGCAAGTTCTTTGTGAAAGCGACAATGAAGGCGATGAAACTATTCTTTTCCAAGCCAGGCATGAAGTCAACAAAACCGGACTCCCAAGGGTCCTGGGAGGATGGAAACGGATCATTTCCACACTCAAATTGAAAGGCCATCTCAGGGAGGAAGGTCTATTTAAAAACAAGAGGAAGATAGAAATTCATCTCGAGCAACTACTCAGGGAGATTACACAGTCTACGGCATTCGTTTACAGAGACGATCGACTGGGTCAGCCACTAGTCACATGGGCAGATGTTCGGGAAGCCGTGTACTCACCTTCTGACATACCCTCTACTCAGATAAAGCAGAAAAGAAAGCTCTCCCCGATGGAAGTTTATCTAGACCGCCGCATGCAGTTCAAAGAAGCCCTGGCTATTCTCACATGGGAAGAAACACAGTCATTAACTCTCGACGCAGGCTCTGCTGCAAGAAAGTTAATCTGGGCCAAGAGTGGAGGAAGCTTAGCAAACCATGAGTATCGCTGCACCCAACCTCCAGAATGCCTCGAGTATGCTCAAGCAAGAAGGAAAGGAGCGCTGTGATACCGCGGAAGAGATCAAGGAGACCGTTCGCCCGAACCTAGAACTCTCCAACCTCCCGGAGGGTCGCAATGCACAGCTTCAGCCTCCGACGACCATTGTTGTGCACCGACATTCGAACAAAGGCATCAAACCGTAGGCTACCTCCCCGCAGAGGCACCTAAGCGCATCCCGGGACGTAATCCGTCAAGCCGCCGAAGCTTCAAGGAATACATCCACAGCCAATGAGTTGAGGGAAGACATATGGCTCCTATGCTACGAGGAATCCTCCTCTAACTATGGCTCAACTCCAGTGAGCGGCCTCGTTCGAGAAGGAACCAAACTCGATGTCGGCCGTTCTAACCCGATCGGGTCAAATCCATGCATTACCACCCAAGGCCACTAAAAAGCTAGCGGAGCTGTAATCGCAATCCGGCGCCCGAAGACGCAAGTTCCCGAAAGAGGACCCGATCCTCACTCGGCTCAAGCAGACTCAGCGAACATTTCCCTTTGGTCTCTCGCTCACCTCCTCTTATCCTCACAAGCTCAAGCTAGAGGAAAGCCCGGCCCGTACCATGGTCCCCGTGACGCAACCCCGCATGAAGTCATTCAGATGATCGGCAACATCCATTACGGCAACATTATCACCTTCACGCATTTGGACCTTCCAAAATTTGGGGCCGATCACAATGAGCCGCTCTACATCACACCAGCCTGGGACGAGCGTCGCCTTCCCGTGTGTTGATAGACGGAGGTTCCGTAATGAATGTCTTGCCCGCCAAGATGATGGACTCCGCTTGAAATCAAGCCTGGCGAATCCGAAGCCTTCACCCATACTCGCCAAGGACTATGACTCTACTTCCCGTACAGTTCTCGGAGTTGCTACTCTTAACATCTCGGTTCTAAGCAAGCGGATGATCCCCACCGAATTCCGTGTATTGGACATTCCAATCACTTTCACAGCCCATCCTGGGCGTCCCCGGCCGCATCAAATCAATGGCGTGGCATCCACCCTTCATCGGTGCCTCAAGTTCATGCAAGGCAACGAGATAACCACGCCTACTACGACGGTGTCACCACCGAGGGGACCAGCACCAACGACATTCCAGTGTTAGAAATCAAGCATAATGACGACATGGCATTAACTGGATTCACTCTGGAGACCTCCAAGATCCAAATATGCCACGTGGACCTTCCACTATCTCACGACCAGATTCCTCCTGCCATGAGGATGATGAAACTCATGAACTTCATCCCAGGACTGGGGCTCGGCAAAAGGCTACAAGGCCAACACCAAGTTATTGAAGTCAAGGACACACCACGGTCCTGGGGCTTGGCTACGTGCCAACACCGGCTGACATCAAGGAAGACAAAAGGCTCGCCCGTACCAAGGCAGCAGCCCGCAAAAGGGGAACCTCCGATGGCACACCCAATCTCCGGCCTTACAGTTTCGACCTCGCTCATTACTTCACCAAGGGAACCGACAGCAGAACTGAGGGGACCGGCAGCGGAACCAGAACCGAGGGGACCGAGGGACCGGGCAACCGACAGCCAGTAACCGAGGGGACCGACGGTGGAACCGATGAAGATGAGAAAGAAGCAGGGATAGTCGCACCGAGACTACGTAAAGAATGGAACAGCCTAGCACGGGACCTCAAGCGTTTGAGGACTCAAAGCTAATCCGATTAGGGAGCGTTCCTCGACATCACGCTCTACCTGGACCAACCGCCACCACGCCCAAAGATGAGTACACATTCAAGGGAATCACCGACTTTGAAGAGCAACTCAAGGTACTCTCCATGGGAAACAGATTGTTCGGATCAGCCACCGAGGCCACATTCGAGACAAGAACTCCAAAGCGAAGGGAACCGTAATTCATAGAAGACGCTCTCAAAGGACCGGCTCTACGAGTCTCTTCAAGAGGTCACGAAGGTGCCGAACTTGATTGACCTGGGCTCCGAAAACAGGATGATTGCCATGGTTGGGACATCAGAAGCCAAGCCTCTTGATCCCCGAACCCTCATCAAGCATCCAGCAATGCCACTGAAGAACTGGGTAACTTTCACCGGACCAAGGGCAAGCCAGGCAGAACTGGAAGACAAGCTGGGCCTGCACCCACATCTCCCTAAACCCGGTCTCAAACCCTCTGAGTCAGTCGTTGTAAAAGTCCAATCCTCTGAGTCATCCAATGGCCTTACGCCGGAGGACCATGATAATGTAGCCAACCATGTATTTCCGTTCTTGCTTAATGAAAAGTCTGACCTTTCGGAGTATCCTCTCATTGCTTCTTTAACAACTGATAAGTTAACAAACAACTTAAAATACGTTAATAACTCAATTGATAAAGAAGCAGACACATTAAATGAACAATACATTAAAGAAGTTCTCGAGCGTTTAGTCGACCAAGAGGACAACCGGGCCCAAGCTGCCGAAGAGGTTATGACCAAAGTGAACACTGGGACAAAGTGCAAGAGCCTAAAGAGACACAAGTGGGCGCTTTTCGCCGATGCAAAAGAAGCCCCGATAAGCCTCCTTCGGGAGTATGTTGACGTGTTCGCCTGGTCATATCAGGACACGCCAGGACTTGATCCCTCGATCGTAGAGCACGTAATTCCCACTGGATCCCGAATCCAAGCCTGTCAAATGTAAGCCGCGCAAGATCAAGCCAGAGTGGTCCTTGCAAGTTAAAGAAGAAATTGAGAAGATGCTCCGAGTTGGTTTCATCAGAGTGATTGAGTACCCGACTTGGCTCTCCAACAACGTGACTGTCACCAAGGCCAATGGAAAGGTCAGATGCTGTGTGGATTTCAGGGATCTCAACAAGGCCAGCCCTAAAGATGATTTCCCCCTGCCTAACATCGACATGCTGGTCGACACCACGACAAATTTCAAAGTAAAGTCCTTCGTGGACGGGTTCGCTGGATACAACCAGATCAAGATGTCCGAGGAGGATCAAGCCAAGACTGCCTTCACCACTTCGTGGGGGACATACTGCTATTACGGCCATGCCGTTCGGTCCGAAGAACACCGGGGCTACTTACCAGCGGCCGCAATGCCCCTCTTCCATGACATGATTCACAAAGAAATTGAAGTATATGTCGACGACATGATCATCCACTCCAGAGGATCAGACATGCAACTCCAGAAGTATATGTCGACGGCAAGGTACTGGGGTACATGGTTACAGAAAGGGGTATCGAAGCCGATCCCAAGAAAATCAAGTCCATCATCGACATGAAGCCGCCTCAGACTTTGACAGAAGTGAAGAGCTTCATGGGAAGACTTCAAGCACATCGGCCGCTTCATCAACCGCTTGAAATCTCTCTGCGAGCCTTTGTTCAAACTGATGAAAAAGAATGCCGACATCAAATGGGACTTCGAGTGCCAAACGGCTTTTGAGAAGATCAAGACCTACTTGGTGAATCCCCCACCCCGTGCCCGCCACATGAATACAAACCACTACTCCCGTGTTCGACAAGCAATGACACGTCAATCGAAGCAATGCCGGCACAAGAACAAAGATTCCAAGGTTGAGCATGCAATCTACTTCGTAAGTTCTTAAGCTTCAAGGAAGTGAACTCACTTACTCAAGATTAGAGAAAACTTGTACCGCCTTGGTATGGGTAGTCGGAAACCGAAACACTACATGCGGTCCACATTCGTGCTCCTGGTCTCCAAAATGGACCCCGTCCGATATCTCTTTGACAAGCCATCCTCGTCAATGCGACTAGCCAAGTGGTCATTCTTCCCGGCTAAGTTCGACATCAAGTACATGGTCGAAAATCAACAAAGGGCGCAGTAATGGCGCATCACTGCCGACTTCCCAAGCAAATAACCTAAGGGTCCCGATCCGCAATTTCCTGGACGACGGAATCTTTTCACTCAACAGCGCAAACCGCCGGCAACTCTTCTTCGATGGGGCAGCCAACAAGAAGGGGAATGGTATTGGAATGCTCCTTGTCGATCCCAAGGACGAGCACACTCCCATAGCCATCAAGCCGAATTTTGAAACGACCAACAATGCGGCAGTAATACGAAGCATGTGTAGCGGCCTGGAAGCCGCCTCGAGCGCAACATCTCAGAACTGGATGTGTATGGAGACTCAAAGCATTGATCATCAATCAAGTGTCCAAAAATGGAAGACGGTAGATTCTCGCCTTCAAGTACCACACGTACATGGAGGAGCTCATTGCTCAGTTTAAGGACATCTCTTTTCACTATTTGCCAAGAGACAGGAACCGCTTCGCAGATGCCCTGGCAACCCTCGCCTCTCTCGTCAAAATTCCCGATGGAAAAGCAGTAAAACCCCTCAGAATAGGCAGACGGAAAACACCCGCCTATTGCTGTGAGATCGAAATAAAAAAGGAAACGATCGACGAACCCTGGTACAATCAAATTTACCAGTACCTCCAAATCGGAGAAGCTTCTTTCACAAATGAAGATGGAAAATACAAAGAAGGGATCAAAGCCAAAAACATGATGGCATTAAAACGCCTGGCATCCCATTTCGTCATTCTGGGGGGTATGTTGTACAAGAAGCGCCACCAAGGGCCACTCCTTCGGTGTGTAAACAAAGAAGCCAGCGAGCTAATGAACGAAGTTCACAACGGAACCTGCGGTCCGCACATGAACGCCCGAGCATTGACACATATCATCCTCCGTATGGGATACTATTGGATATCAATGGAAACAAACTGCATCCAGTTCGTCTGAAGCTGCGACAAATGTCAACGGTTCTCCAACCTCAAACACATCCCTCCTCATGAACTCTATTGCATGACTACACCATGGCCTTTCGCCACATGGGGAATTGACATCATCGGCAAGATCACTCCACCAGGGAGCAATGGTCACGAGTTCATTTTAGTCGCAGTCGACTACTTCACCAAATGGGTAGAAGCCAGATCGTACAAGGTACTGAATTCTAAGAAGGTGGCCGAGTTCATCCGAGAGAACATCATGTGCCGATACGGAGTGCCCAACGAGATCATATCCGACAATGGGACCCACTTCGAATGAAATTGTGACCAACTTCTGACCGAATTCAGAGTCACACGTCACAAGTCTTCTCCTTACAGACCACAAACCAATGGTGCAGTAGAGGCAGCCAACAAGACTCTCGCCATGATAATCAGAAAGATGACAACCAGAGGTCGGGACTGGCCCGAAAAGCTACATTTAGCCCTCTGGGGATACAGAACATCAGTCAGAACCGCCACAGGGGAGACTCCGTTCGCGCTTACCTACGGATATGGAAGCAATGTTGCCTGTGGAATTGGAAATTCCATCCCTCCGAGTCCTCTTGTAAAACGGGATCAATGAAGTCAAATGGCTACAGAGCCGTCACGACGAACTTGCTCTACTCGATGAGCGCAGGTTGAAAGCCATGGAACACACTCGAGCCTACCAGAGCAGAATGGCCCGAGCATTCGATAGGAAAGTCAAGATCCGAGACATCAGAGAAGGTGACTTGGTGCTAAAGGAAAAGCCTCCTACGCAGACCAATCCCCTCAGAAAGTGGGAGCCTACCTGGATAGGACCGTTCGTGGTACAAAGAATCTTCTCCGGAGGAGCCATGAAGCTAGCAGATTTGGACGGAAACCCTTTCGTTAACCCCGTAAACGGAAGCAAGCTCCGCAGATACTTCGTTTGAGGAAGAGCACGAGTCAACTCACCTTCCCCATACACCGTCCCCTCAGTAAAATTAAAGTGCTAAAAGAGTAATACCCAACTGGATACATTCCCGCTAATGATCCAGGTAAAAAGCAGGGTCGCACTTCTTTTGTCTTTGCCTTTCTCAAATTCACCTAAAAGTGTCGAACTACGGTGACCTGAGCCCCTTAGTCCAATTGTAAAAGGGGAACGTAGGCAGCCATCATTGGTTCGGTCTAAAAAACAAAAAAAAATTACATTAATCATCAATTGCTTGTGTTTCGAAAAACTCTTTTCATTTAACCTACAAATTCATTACGGTTAAAACAATCTTTGATGAGTTCAAGCACGGTCAACTCTTGACTCGCTACATGCTAGCAAAACTACAATAAAACATTAATCAATTAATGTGTCTGCAATGACAGTGTGTGGATACTTTGGACAGCAAGGTCAACCTAGTTTCCCGTACTAGGTCCTTCATCCTTCTTCCCCTTCCCTTTCCCCGGCGAGTGTTCTTCACCTTTCACAGGAAATATTCCGGTAGGCCTTCTACCCGACTCAGTGGACTCTTCCCGACGCCTCCGTCAACCCCGGCTATCAACGCAACCCCTTCTCTAGCTCGTCTCGAGCTTCCTCGCTTCGAGCCATCATAACAAGCAGCTTTGATTGGCCTCCCGATCGCATTGGTCTCATAATCGCCACGGCATCGCGCACGATTCCTAGGGTTAGCCCTTGCTTTGGTCCTCCTCAAGGTCGAGCCGTCTGTGTGATCGCACTCCAATAGCTCATCCCGTCACCACAAGATAGCCATCTCGTGTCTCCCCTATACACTCTTCGTACCGGCCGTATATCGTTGCCGATGTATCGCTGCCCTCTCTTCGGTGAAGGAGAACTCCCGGAAGGAAAGGACGTGTATTGCCACCACCGCGTGAGCAAGCAATAGCGTCGAAGGATCTTCCATCAAGCAAAGATCCCACCTCAAAGGTAGCAAGATAACTCAAATCCGTCATGGGCACCTCGCTCCACTCTGCATCGTCGCAGTAACCAACGATGGAATGTAGAAAGACGTCCGAGACAGCCCCGCACTCGACAACCAATAGACCCTCCCGAGCGGTCCGACAAGTCTCGTAGCTTCCAATGGGGAACCCACCATCGCAAGTGATGCGTGCGGAGTCCGGCCATCCAGAGCTCCAGCCACCGACGCCCTATCACCAGAGGACGCCGAGAGAAAGACCAAGCGTCACAAGACATTGGCACCTCGTGCATCATCTCGGCAGCCTCTCCCTTAACCACATGGTAAGCATAGCGGGACTCCCTCCCCACATGTATCGGCTACCGGCCGCCATCCGACCTATGCGCCAGTGAACGTCTCGCCCAAGAACAACCCGCACGATGTCTCCCCGCTCCGCATCGTCACCATGTCCAAGACATCGCGATGGCACACACCTGCAGACGTGAATGTGAACAGAGTAGCAATCGCGCACAGAGCAAACGCGCCCCACGCAAAGACGCTCCTCGCTCCGGCAAATCTTTCTGGGCAGTCCCAAATGTCAACATAATTCCAGATTCGCATCGCATCCCGTATGCTTCTCCACTGAGATACCAAGCAAAGACACTAGCTTTCTCAACAAAGGGCTATGCCACCAAAGATACGGAAGAACTAGCCGTTCCATCTCGTGTCCTCCTGCAATGGCCCGAAAATCTTCGAATGTAGGAGTGATTTTGTTGTACGAAAAGCCGTACACGTTCCTCCGTACGTCCTGTAACCGAGACGCCGCTTCTCAAAAGATCCCAATCTGGCATGAGCTCCTTCAAAGCCCAAACAAATTTCATCCCGTAACAACCTTCAAAAAACTCCTTGTTCTCGCCTCGTGTGGTTCCGTACCCACGATCGAAAGTTTTCCAAGTATCGCTCTTGCATCCGAGACGACAACTTAGGAAAGAGAGCCATGACAGAAAGTGAAGAAAAGCCTTAAGAATTGGAAAGGAATTCAGCCAAATGATCGAAACAAAGGCGTAGTCTTTACAAATTGCAAAGCCGAAACTCGCAATTTAAAGGAATCTGAAATTCAATCCTAGTCCGGCCGGATTCTCCTTGCAGCTGACCCGATCAACTCTCGGCAAACAAATGCTTCCCAAATTGGAAGCAATTCCAAACAATCCCCTATTCACACCTTTATGAAACCAACGTGCTCCCCCGGTTTCATTCAATCAATATCAATATCCCTTCCGCCCCTGGCTTGTGTAACAAAGGTGCTTAATTAAATATTAGTGCATATAGACTTAAATTTTGACCCGTTCAATTTTTAATGCATGTTTCATTTTATTTATTTTTTGATCAACCTACTTGCTTATTTGTCGAAAATAAAAGAAGGTAATCACTAAATGGAAGTGCGAATACAGTGTTCCCGCCTCTTACTGCGCCTTTTTCGAAATACAAGCTTCAAATCAAATTGTTCCTGACGATACATGCAAAAAAAAGAAGAAAAAAAGCAAGAAGGGAGGACTACTCCGGGAGTCCCCGCTTTCGTCATCCGAGCACTCGACGCACCGCCCGCCGCCGCCTGATCCGTCGCAAATAAGAAGTCGCCAAATTCCTCCAGCGGAATATGCAAAAGGCCTCCTTGGCGTATGCGAACTCGAGGACTCTCCTCTCGTGCCCCGAGTGCGAAGAAGAAGGAGCTCCAAACCCACTGCTCCGCCCCGCGAACCGGCCAAATCCCCGTGCAAAGTCCTCCTCACCACCGTAGGAGCAGGCGAACCTCTCGGCCTAGACGGCCTCGGCTCACCCGGACATCCACGCTCCTCCGGAACCGCACCGCATGAACTCCACGAGCCTCCTAGCGTAGGCGGCCCACTCCGTCCCACCAGCCTCATAGGGCCAGCCAGACGTGCGGCCGTAAACCCGCGAACCAGAAGGTCATCAAGACGAATGTAAAGTACGTATGCAACATTTGCGTAATACTACTATCAAAAGCAAAAATCAAAGAGTGCTCACCGAAGCACGGGGTCCGCCCCGTATCGTGGTCTCTGGCCATCCGGAGCTGGGATCACTGGGGCCGTTCGCGTGAGCCATCCAGCCCTCGTACGCCACCTAGCGCGTGGGATCGGAAGATCTCGAGGACCTCTGTGGACCTCACCTCCCTATGCCGCACCTCGCGGGCTCCTCACCTCATCCTCAAGAAAGTATCATAGTCCGCTCCCGCTATGACGTACTCTGTATAGTACACGCCTGCCTATACCCCTCCAGCCTCCTCCATCGGCATCTCCCGAGGATGCCGCATGTGCATAGGAGGATCCACCTGGCACCAATGGAAGGGACCCCGCCTATGCCGACGAGTCACCCTCTCCCCTGCATACATAGCGTCGCAATGAAGTCCCACTCAGAGCTTCCGCCGCCGTGTAGTCTCGCTAGCAATCCGAACGGCGACAAAGATCGAACCTACCCCACCAGTCAACCGGATCCTCTCTCTGAGAACTCTCGGCTCAGTGGCCCGAGACACCTCCTCGTACGTCGCCGCGTACCCACTCTCGATGAGACCGGCTTCTTCGCCTTCTTCTCGCCAAACCAAGATGGCGGGGTACAAGGGTCGATACGCATCCTTAATGTCCCACTTCGCGGATCGAACACTTCGTAGAACTGCACCCGCCAAGCAAATGGAAAGTTATGTCGCCTACAAAGAAGATACATACGAGTACATAAAAGAGGCAAGGAAGAGAAAAAGACATGAACTTACATCCAAGACAGTGTGAAGCTACCAAGGAACTCTCCTCTCCCCGCGAGAACTCCGTCTGTGGAATGATAGAGCTCGGCCTCCCAGCCTCCCCCACGCGAACCCCTCACGCGCATCCAGATCCGTCGCCGACCCGAGCAAAGGGAAATGACAGGATGTGTCGAAGTCGGGAACAAAGTCGCGACAACGCAAACCAAATGAACCTCGAGCCAGCGCCCGCGGTCATCTCAAAGATCTAGCCAAAAAATCTGCAATACCCGTCTCGCAGATGCCTCTCCATCGGCCTCGTACCGAATGCCTAAGCCCCCGGCATCGCTGATATCAAAACCCAAGCACTGCAGAATCAAGCTCCGGGGTATAACCGTCAACCCACACCCGCCGTGTTGCCATAAGTCGGCAACCCAGCCGATAGCGGCAAAATCCGTGGGAGTCACCGCCGCCTCCCCATCTCGAAATGGAAATTGTGGGTCGTATCCCACCGCACTCGGCCAGGTGACATACATGGACTCCGGCTCCTCGCCGTAGCTATCGCAGCCTACCGCACCGATGAACCCAGCCTAATCCGGAGTCAACCACCACCGCCGTGGACTCCTCTCTCCTCTCGAGCCACGTTCGGGAGAATCTCCCACAATGCTCTCACTGCCTCAAAGGCCCCCCGAATCTTCTGATTGTCGACGTCAACCTTCCCTTTCCCCTGCAGGTGAACAAGACAAGAGCAACATCAACAGAGTGCATGAACGCATGTCCAAATGATGCAATGCAATGACAATTCTCATTCATTTCTTACATATATTTCAAAATTATTTTGAAAACTCCGTCGAATCCGAACTTTCAAAACATTTCGAAAACTCCGTCGAATCGGAACTTTCAAAATCTTTCGAAAACTCCGTCGAATTCAAAATCTTTCGAAAACTCCGTTGAATCCGGAACTTTCAAAACATTTCGAAAACTCCGTCGAATCATGAACTTTCAAAATCTTTCGAAAACTCCGTCGAATCCGGAACTTTCAAAACATTTCGAAAACTCCGTCGAATCCGGAACTTTCAAAATCTTTCGAAAACTCCGTCGAAATCGGAACTTTCAAATTCTTTCGAACATTTCGAAAATTTACTCCGTCCCGAATTAAAGCTACTTTAATTTTGGAAAATGCATCTAGACATGGAATTTTGCAACCAAAATTTTTATGTCATCCACCCATGGTGTCAATTGAACTACATCCTAGTCAATTTCGACAAAGGTTCATGGCAAAGTCAAAAGCCCCAATTCAAGCACCAAAATCCCTAAGTTCATTCCTAATCAAATTTCTAACATTTAAAGAATGCACATTCTTAAAATTAATGGAATTTGTAGGAAGCTTACTTGTCTCTCGATCCCTCCTTTCGAGTTGTGTCTCTCCCTAGCCGGCAGAACTCCGCCGGATTCAATGGATGAATGATGGTTCGAATGGTCCGAACCAACCGCTGTTCTTTCGTCATCGGTCCTTCCATGACGAGCCATCGGGTCCCAATCACCTTCCATATCGATTTTCCTTCGCAAATCCGAGCAAATCTTGCAATTTGGGGTGGATTTTCTCTCCCTCCTCTCTCTCCTCTCGTCGGAATTAATGGGGAAAATGGCTTCCCCTTCCTCGGCCTCTGGCACGATAAGGATATGGCCAATTTCAATCAAAGTCCCACGGACTCTTGTTGCACCGTAAATTTTTTTGCCACTTTGGCCCTCGCCAAGTAGCCAATTTTACCACTTTTGGCCCCCAAAAGTGTAAAATTTCCCGCTTAGACCTTTCTAACACCCCATCCCCCGAGGATAAATTCTCGCTAGTTTTCACTAACGCCCGTCTCCGCACGTTAAAATCTCGCTAGTTTTCACTAACGCCCGTCTCCGCACGTTAAATTTATCCTGGGCTGACGTTTGACGTTCAAACGCTCAATCATGTCTCCTGACATTCCGATTCCGCCTCCGCACGTTAAATTTATCCCGCTGACGTTTGATGTTCAAACGCTCAATCATGTCTCCTGACATTCCAGATGATTCCGTCTCCGACGCAAATTCAATCCCAGCTGACGTTTGACATTCAAACGCTCAATCATGTCTCCGGACATTCCAAGCTATGATTCCGTCTCCCGACGTTAAATTTTCTAATGGTTTTCACCATCATATATCCCCGGCAAACTCGCAATAAGCCCGAACCCCAAGGCACGAACGCCTTGCAACAATCCTCTTCGGCCATCCTCGTAAGCCCGAATATCTTTTCACTTCAAAGAAGTGAACATTCATCTCCCCGCCGCGCCGTAAGCCCGACTGTTTCCACCTCGCCGGCCATCAAGGTAAGCCCGCACAACAATCCCTCTTCGGCCATCAAGGTAAGCCCGAATGCTCATCCCCAGCAGGATTCTAAAGAAGAAACGTTGATCCTTCCGAGTTGTTAATAAAGCCAATTTAACACAACCATTCTCATCATTACCGCCCTATCCCCAAAGCAGATAAACCCGGCTGCAATAAGCCTGCATGTTTCAAGGCACGAACGCCTTCGTCCCAGTGATAAGCGTACCTCGCAATCTCCGGCTTGAGGCGCCACACGCCTCGCGCATCAATCAACTCCGGCTTGAGGCACCACACGCCTCGCGCATCAACTCGGCTGAGGCGCCACACGCCCCGTATGTTCATCAACTCCGTGAGGCGCCACACGCCCTCGTATGTTCAAGCAATCTCCGGCTGAGGCGCCACACGCTCGAAGGTTACAGGGTCTCGTGTTCGACGCTCTCCAACAGCCTCGCCAAAGTCAAGGTCCCCACGCGCGGCCCTCGCACCTACGTAACTACGACGGCTTGATTCCCGCTCGGATACGTAGGAATTCTTTTCGCTAAGTGGTCCACCACCGACCGCCTGTGTCTTTCAAAGTAAGGCATCCCGATTTGGATCCTTATTCTTTTTCAACGACCCCACTCTCCTTCTGGAGGAGACGTCGCCGAGGGGCTAATCTATAAGTACCCAAATCCGGATCGTCAAAATCCGCCGAAAGTTAACCGAAATCCGTTAACCGGCCCGCTCCAGGTTAACCGAACTCGTTAAACTCCCTGCCATGCCAACGAGACGTCCCCGGATCGCCCTGCATCCCGACGTCGAAGCGTACTTAACACGTGTCATCTCACGTAAAAGTACAACTTTCCCCGAAAATGCACTTTTCTAAGGCACTTTCCGGGCGTTTCGACATTTTCCTGACCGTTATTTTAAAAATGGACAAACCGGGACCGGGAATGAACTCCCACGCATTTGGTGAGTCATGGGACACGTGGCAGCCATGCCACAGCCCACCCATCACCTTTCAATCAGAAATCAAAGGGAAAAGACTAAAATACCCCGGTATACAAATAAAGTCCCACGATTCCCTCGCGCACATTTTCCGAAATTGCCAAAGAAGCCCTCCAAAATTCCAAAATACC